>CM069166.1:16235434-16257934 GCA_035221665.1 Okamejei kenojei | reverse complement strand
CAAACACACTCACACTCTCACACCCACACACACTGACACAACTGCATATCCACCTGACATTCATATATTTACAGCCACAGGATCCTGATCATAAAGACTTGTTCTCCAGCCCCAGGTCCGTGCAGAGGGGACAGTTGTTAGCTTCAGTGACGGGCCAGAGTGACTCTCTCCTCCCAACTCACACTCTGCTCCTCACCATAGATACACAAAGGCCTACGCTTAAAATGTATTGAGCACCTGTGGATGTTGCAAACCTGGCCCGTTCATTATACGCTGCATTCCAACCAGTGTCAGACAACCTCATTTTTTTGCTTGGGCAGCTTACACCCCAGCGGTATAAATATTCTCTAACTTCAAGTAACGCTTGCTTTCCCTCTCTCTCCATCCCCTCCCCTTTCCCAGTTCACCGACCATTCTGACTATCCCCTGAATTACATTTTATATCTGTTCACTTGGCTGGTCAGCTTCTCCTCGGAGGGCGGTGGAGGCCGGTTCTCTGGATACTTTCAAGAGAGAGCTAGATAGGGCTCTTACAGATAGCGGAGTCGAGGGGATATGGGGAGAAGGCAGGAATGGGGTACTGATTGGGGATGATCAGCCACGATCACATTGAATGGCAGTGCTGGCTCGAAGGGCCGAATGGCCTACTCCTGCACCTATTGTCTATTGTCTATTGTCTATTGTCTATTGTCGTAGGATCAGCATCTCCTTTGATGTCTCGTTTTCGCACCTAACCCTTCCTTAATTCTATGTCTCCCTCTCCCCGGACTCTCAGTCTGAAGAAGGGTCTCGGCCCGAAATGTAACCCGTTCCTTCTCTCCAGAGACGCTGCCTGTCCCGCTGAGTTACTCCAGCACTTTGTGTCTATCCGGCCAACTTAAGGGCCTGTCCCACATCGGCGATTTTTTTGGGTGTCTACAGGCGACAGCCTCAAAACTTTCAACAAAAGTTGAACATTTTTTGCTATCAGTTGCGGCAATTATCGCTGTCGTAGGTTGCCGCCAGGTGTGGTAGGTGAATTCCATTAAAGCTCGTCCCTGGCAGTCGCCTAAAGAGCCGCCTCACAAGACCCTTTCTACTTCTCTCAGCTCCACAGCCTCTGACAGCACACACACGACGTGCGATCTCATTGCAAGCACGTGAGATTTATTGATCTGCTTATTCCTCCTGGTGAAATGTAACAGAAAGGCTGCAGGCTGAGAATTACCAGCAAACTGCCACACAAATGCACCTGTCCTGATGGAGACATATAATTATATGTAAAATATTAATTTACATTATATTTAAGGGTGTCACGGTGGTAGAGTTGCTGCCTCACAGCGCCAGAGGCCGACTACGGGTGCTGTCTGTATGGAGTTTGCACGTTCTCCACGTGACCGCATAGGTATTCTCCAGGTTTACTCCTACACTTTTTTAAAAAAAATTATTTTTATGGAAATATAATTAAATAAATTAAATCAAATAAAATATAATCATGTTTCTCTGGGTATCTAAATTTTTTGTTGATTTACTTGTGACATCAGATGGAAGCTGCGTACCAAATCTCGTTGCACCTCGTTGCATTGACAATTAAAGATATTATTAGTATTATTATTATTAATAAGACGTGTGGGTTTGTCATTAATTGGCCTTGGTCAGCTGTAAATTCTCCCTCGCATGTAGGATACTGCCTGCTTCTGCGCTGTATCTCTGAAGCCTGTTATAACATTTATAACATATAACAATTACAGCACAGAAACGGGCCATCTCGGCCCTTCTAGTCCGTGCCGAAAACTTATGCCCCTGTCCCACTTAGGAAACCTGAACGGAAACCTCTGGAGACTTTGCGCCCCACCCAAAGATTCTGTGCGGTTCCCGGAGGTTTTTGTCAGTCTCCCTAATGGTCGAAAGTGGTTTCCATTTTAAAAACCGGTAATTCTTTAGTCGAAGCCGGTTGCGATGCTAGTTGAAGGTGGTTGCCGGAGGACAAAAACCTCCGGGAACCTCCGGGAACCGCACGGAAACCTTGGGTGGGGCGCAAAGTCTCCAGAGGTTTCCGTTCAGGTTTCCTAAGCGGGACAGGGGCATTACTCTCACCTAGTCCCATCTACCTGCACTCAGACCATAACCCTCCATTCCTTTCCCGTCCATTGACCTATCCAATTTATTTAGAGCACTTTGCTTGAGAATGTTGATGAAGTTGATCAATTGATTAAGGGAGAGGAGTGTGAGATATTGGATGGGACAGGCACAGCCAGGGAGGAAGGCTTGTGGAAATGGTCAGCATTTTTGAAAGTTAATACATTCCCACCCGGATGAAGTGTATCAGAGAAGAAAGGAAGGAAATAGCAGATGTTCTCACCATCACTTTTAAAGAGATCCCTGACTACAGAAGTGGTGCCAAGGATTGCTACATTGTTAATATAGAGTGGTAAAGTCATAGACTGATGCCCACACCGGCCAACATGCCCCATCGACACTGGTCCCACCTGTCCGTGTTTGGTCCATATCCCTTCAAACCTGTCCTATCCATGTACCTGTCTGAATGTTTCTTAAACGTTGAGATAGTCCCTGCTACAACTACCTCCTCCGGCAGCTCGTTCCATACACCCACCACCCAAAAAAAGTTACCCCGCGTGTTCCAATTAAATCTATCTCCTCTGTTCCCCCCTCCCCCCCTTCCACTCTCACCTTAAACCTATGCCCTTTGGTTTCCAATTCCCCGACTCTGGGCAAGAGACTCTGTGCATCTAACCGATCTATTCCTCTCATGATTTTGTACACCTCGATAAGATCACCCCTCATCCTCCTGCGCTCCAGGGAATACAGACCCAGCCTGCTCAACCTCTCCCTATAGCTCACACCCTCAAGTCCTGGCAACATCCACGTAAATCTTCTCTGCGCCCTTTACAACTAGACGACATCTTTCCAATAACACGGTGCCCAGAACTGAACACTATGCTCCAAATGTGGCCTCGCCAATGTCTTAAGGGCCTGTCCCACTTTCCCGAGTTATTCACGAGTTCTCCCGAGCTTTCCCCTTGATTCAAACTCACGGAATGTTCGTAACGAGTCCGTAGGAAACCACAGGAGTCCGTAGATATATCGTAGTGGCTCGTTATGCCAGCCGTAGGTACGCGGGGCATCAGGCAAGTCAGGACATGTTTTCCAGCCTGATGAAAAATGTCCACGAGTAAAAAAATGGTCGGGATGAAAGAAATGTTTACTCGTATGGAGGGCATCGAAATAGTTGTGGGAATTCATGAACATTGTCGTGGAAGGCCGTAGGAGTTCGTAGATTAGCACGATCTTGGGGTTTCTTTTAGGTCCTTTAAACTCGGCAGAGGTTTTGGATTAAGTCTTGAAAGTGCGACAGGCCCTTTATATAACTGCAACATGGCCTCCCAACTTCTATACTCAATAGATACAAAATGCTGGAGTAACTGAGCGGGACAGGCAGCATCTCTGGAGGGAAGGAATGGGTGACGTTTCGGGACGAGACCCTTCTTCCGACTCAATACTCTGACTGATAAAGCAGGGGATGAACAAGTTCACTGATCAGCCATGATCACAATGAATGGCGGTGCTGGCTCGAAGGGCCGAATGGCCTCCTCCTGCACCTATTTTCTATGTTTCTATGATTGTAAGCCAGTTAGTTTAACTCTGGTGGTAAGCAAATTAGTCGCGATAAACCATTGTTCAGAAAGACAGATAATGGATTTGTTATCGAAAGGTTGTGTTTGACACTGAACTGTTTTTGGAGAGGTTCCTGGAAGGGGTGGGTAGGGCAGAGTGTCTATTTAAATTCTAGCAAGGTAAGAGACAAAGTTAAACTTGCCAGAGTGTTTTAAGGAATAGAAGGCAGTTGGATTCAAGGGAAAGTGGCAAACTGCAATCTGAAATTTGCCAAAAGCCAAGAGAGGTCATAAGGGATAGGATTAGAATTAGGCTATTCGGCCCATCAAGTCTACTCTGCCATTGAAGGGTCTTGCCCCAAAACGTCGCCTATCCCTTCTCTCCATAGATGCTGCCTCACCTGTTGAGTTTCTGCAGCTTTTTCTGTCTACATTCAATCATGGCTGATCTATCTCTCTGTCTAAGCCCCATTCTCCTGCCGTCTCCCCAAGTCAAGAGTGTCGAGTGTTTAACTGTCTTGGTTTAGTTTAGTTTCGTTTTACAGCACGGAAACAGGCCATTCAGCCCACCAAATCCGCGCCAACCAGCGACCCCCACACACGGACACTACCCGACACACCAGGGACCATTTTACAACTTACTGGATCCAATTAGCCTACAAGCCTGTGCGTCTTTGCAGTGCGGGAGGAAACCGGAGCACCCGGAGAGAACCCACACAGGTCACGGGGAGAACGTGCAAACTCCGTACAGACAGCGCCCGTAGTCAGGATGGACCCCGGGTCTCTGGCGCTGCGAGGCAGCAACTCTGCCGCTGCGCCAGCGTGCCGTCATGTGTACCGGCAATGAAATAAGGACGTTCGTCCTGGCTGCTGCAGCTCGACAGGCCTGCTCAAGTGGTTATTTGTAATGAGGGATAAGATTATGGGACGTTTGAGAAAGTAACCGAGAGTTGAACAGAGGCAGCGTGGATTACAGCAAGGAAAATCAGAAATGACTAGCGCCAGTCATGAGAATTGTGGAACTGAAAAGGGGGAACCAGTTGATGTGATGTATTTAGATTTTTAGAAGATTTTCAATAAGGTCCAACTCAAGAAAGTGTAGGGTCGCACAGCATGGAAACAGGCCCTTCCGCCCAACTTGTCAGGGTGCCAGGGGTTATGGGGCGAAGGGAGGAAAATGGGGTTAGGAGTGGCATTGATTGGCAGAGTAGACTTGCTGGGCCGAATAGACAACAGACAATAGGTGCAGGAGCAGGCCATTCGGCCCTTCGAGCCAGCACCACCATTCAATGTGATCATGGCTGATCATCCCCAATCAGTACCCCGTTCCTGCCTTCTCCCCATATCCCCTGACTCCGCTATTTTCAAGAGCCCCATCTAGCTATCTCTTGAAAGCATCCAGAGAACCTGCCTCCACCGCCCTCTGAGGCAGAGAATTCCACAGACTCGCCACTCTCTGTGAGAAAAAGTGTTTTCCTCGTCTCCGATTTTTCTAAGTGGCTCACTCCTCATTCTTAAACTTAGGCCCTGTTTCTGCGACTCCCCCAACATTTGGGAACATGTTTCCTGCCAATCTGTTGTAGCATGTCCAAGCCCTTAACAATCTTTATATGTTTTCAATGAGATCCCCACTCATCTCCTAAAAGAAAACTCCAGAGTGTACAAGCCCAGCTGCTCCATTCTCTCAGCATATGGTCAGTCCCGCCATCCCGGGAATTAACCTTGTAAACCTACGCTGCACTCCCTCAATAGCAAGAATGTCCTTCCTCAAATTAGGGGACCAAAACTGTACACAATACTCCAGGTCTGGTCTCACTAGGGCCCTGTACAACTGCAGAAGGACCTCTTTGCTCCTTTACTCTTGTTATAAAGGCCAACATGCCATTCGCTTTCTTCACTGCCTGCTGTACCTGCAGGCCGAATGGCCTAATTCTGCTCCTATCACTTATCAACTTGTCCATGAATCCCCATTTAAGCTGGTCCCATTTGCCTGCATTTGGCCCATCCTTCCCTAAACCTTTCCTATCCATGTACCTGTCCAAATGTATTTTAAATGTTGTTATCGTACCCACTGCAACCACCACCTCTGGCAGCTCGTTCCATACACCCACCACCCTCTGTGTGAAAGTTGCCCACCAGGTTCCCTTTAAATCTTTCCCCTCTCACCATAAACCTCTGCCCTCCAGTTCTCAATTCCCCAATGCTGGGGGAATAAACTCTGTGCATTCGCCCTACTCCATTCCCCACTTCATTTTATACATATCTACAATCCCGGGGTGGCACGGTGGCGCAGCTAGAGTTGCTGCCTCTCAGCGCCAGGGACCCGGGTTCGATCCTGACTACGGGCGCTGTCTGTACGGAGTTTGTGCGTTCTCCCCGTGACCCGCGCGGGTTTTCCCCAGGTTCTCCGGTTTCCTCCCACATTCCAAAGACGTTCAGATTTGTAGGTGAATTGACTTGCAAATTGTCCCTTGCGGGTAGGATAGTGCTCATCAACAGGGATCGCTGGTCATCGCAGACTTAGTGGGCTGAAGGGCCTGTTTCCCCGCTGTGTCTCTAAAACTAAAACAACAAAAGGGTCTCTGAAGAAGAGTCTCGACCCGAAACGTCGCCCATTCCTTCTCTCCAGAGACGCTGCCTCACCCGCTGAGTTACTCCAGCGTTTTGTGTCGAACTAAAATTAAAGTTGGTCATCAGAGTTAGAGCCTATGGAATTGGGGACAAAGTGTTGCCATGGTGAAGAGTTGGCTATTGGATGGAAACCAAAGAGAGGGAATGAACAGATTGTTGCCAGGTTGGCGTCTGTGAATAATAAGATAGCTCACAGATCTGTGTTTGGGCTCTGAGCTACCCACATGCTATTCGATCCAGTCAGATAATAGTCTGAAGAAGGGTCTCCACCCGAAACGTCACCCATTCCTTCTCTCCAGAGATGCTGCCTGTCCCGCTGAGTTACTCCAGCTTTTTGTGTCTGTCCTTGGTTTAAAGCAGCATCTGCAGTTCCTTCCTACACCATCAGATAATACTACACATAGATTCAATCAGGCTCAAGCTGACTGGGCTGAGCAAAGACTAAGGTACAGAGTGCAGAATATTTGTAGGAAGGAACTGCAGATGGATAGGACAGGTTTGGAGGGATATGGACCAATAACGGGCAGGTGGGACTAGGGTCGCTGAGACATGTTGACTGGTGTGGGCAGGTCGGGCCAAAGGGCCTGCTTCCATGCTGTATCACTCTACACCTCCATGCAGATGCTGGTTTACACCAAGGATAGACACAAAGTGCTGGAGTAACTCAGCGGGACAGGCAACATCTCTGGAGGGAAGGAATGGGGTGACATTTAGGTTCGGGTCTGACGAAGGATTTCAACCTGAAACATCATCCATTCCTTCTCTCCAGAGATGCTGCCTGTCCCGCTGAGTTACTCCAGCATTTTGCGTCTGTCTTGAGTGCAGAATGTAGTTTATGTCTAGGAACAGAAATAGGCCATTCGGCCCATAAATTCTACTCCGCCATTCAGTCATGGCTGATCTATCTCTCCCTCTCAACCCCATTCTGCTGGCTTCTTCCCGTAACCCTTGACACCCGCACTAATCAGGAATCTGCCAATCTCCACCTTAAAAATATCGTTCTCAGCCTTGTAGCGCACCAGTTCCACAGACAAAGCCCAATGTCCGCGATGGGGTAGAGGTGAATGGGACAGCACCCTGGCTGATGGAAGGGGCAGTCAGAAGCCTGATAACTGAGGGGAAGAAGCTGTTCCTGAGTCTGCTGGTGCGCGCTTTCAAGCTTCCGTGTGGATCAGATGCTACCTTTCCAGATTTGTTGATGCAGTTGAACAAGGTGGGATGGTGAGCAGGGAGGGTTTACGGGAATGAGTACGTGGGGTGCGTGCCCCGAAACGCAGTCAAACTGCGGGGAAAGGTGTAAATTATCCACTTTGGGGCATTCGGGTGAGAACAGTGAACAGGAAAAAACTGAGTGTTTTTTTTAAATGATGTCAGGCTGTGAAATCTTGAGATGACCTCCCTCTGTACCAGCCACTGAAAGCCAACACACAGTGGGCAAGCAACTGTGAAGGCAAAAGGTACATGACTGGCCTTCATCTGAGAGGGGCTTGAATACTGGAGAAAATTATTTTACGGCAAGTGAAAGGCTGTGGTGTGGTCAGTTTCAATCTCCTTACCCAAAATCAAAGAATAAAGAAGGGTGGCGTTAAACTAAAAGATAAGGCATGTAATAGTTCAAAGATTAGTGGGAAGCTTTCAGAGTGGCACGGTGGCGCAGCGGTAGAGTTGCTGCTCACAGCGCCAGAGACTCCAGGTTCGATCCTGAATACGGGTGCTGTCTGTACAGAGTTTCTCCCCCGTAACCTCGTGGGTTTTCTCCAGGAGCTCCGGTTTACCTCCCAAAGACATACAGGTTTACACTGCAGGCTAATAGGCTAACCTTCCGTCAGTTCTTGAAACATCGAAACATAGAAAATAGGTGCAGGAGTAGAGGCCATTCGGCCCTTCGAGCCTGCACCGCCATTCAATATGATCATGGCTGATTATTCAACTCAGTATCCTGTACCTGCCTTCTCTCCATACCCCCTGATCCCTTTAGCCACATCTAACTCCCTCTTAAATATAGCCAATGAACTGGCCTCAACTACCTTCTGTGGCAGAGAATTCCACAGATTCACCACTCTTTGCAACACTTTAGTTTAGTTTAATTTAGTTTAGTTTAGAGTTACAGTGCAAAAACAGGCCCTGCTTGATTAGTGCGGGTGTCAGGGGCTATGGGGAGAAGGCAGGAGAATGGGGTTATGAGGGAGAGATAGATCAGCCATGATTGAATGGTGGAGTAGACTGGATGGGCCGAGCGGCCTGATCTACTCCTACCACTTATGACCTATGACCTTCGGCCCACCGAGTCCGCGCCAACCAGGTCTCCACGCACACTAACGCTATTTAAAGTGAGGTGCTGTGAAGAGTGCTATCCAGTCAACAGAAAGACGATACTTGATTACAAGGTAATTCTGCTCCTATCACTAATGACCTTAGGCCCACCAATCAAGGAGAGTCCAAGGGTCACCATTGACATAGATAGCAGTATTGGATGGTACAGTTGTCTCCTTGCCTCCTTCCTCCAGCCTAGTCATTGATACAGTGTGGAAACAGGCCCTTCGGCCCAACCTGCCCATACTGGCCAACATGTCCCAGTCACACTACTCCCACCTGAACGCGTTTGGCCCATATCCCTCCAAACCTGTCCTACCTGTCTATCTGTTTCTTAAACGTTGGGATAGTCCCAGCCTCAACTAGTTTTGATAATTCCTCGGTTGCCTCACTAGTTGCACAGGTTCTCTACATTGCTTTAATCTTCCCGGGGCCAACAATGGTTCCAGTCCCTAGCATCCCGAGGTCAACTTTATCTTCTTTATAGCCAGGCCCTGATTGTCCCAGAGTCTTTTTCTTACCTCCACGCTCCTTACTTTCCTGCCCACCCCCCCCCCCCCAACCCTTACCCCCTACTTTCAGTCTGAAGAAGGGTCCCGGCCTGAAACGTCACCCATTCCTTCTCTCCAGAGATGCTGCCTGTCCCGCTGAGTTACTCGAGCATTTTGTGTCTACCATCAATTTAAACCAGCATCTGCAGTTCTTTCCTACACAATACTCCCCGACCCGCTACAAAATCCTGGAGTGCCGCGCGATACCACGCGCAACTCCATGCGACCGTCCCGCGCCACCCACACGCGGCTCAACGCGACAACGAGGCCGCGTAAACGGCGCGCAAATGACGGCCAGGTGGGAGAGGAACTTTACTCCCACAACTCGTGCCTATGTTCGTTACCAATGATGCTCCCGGGGCTCTCCTCCTATCTCCAACAGGGGCACATTAAAGATATTGCTCTCAGGATGGGGCCGAATGAGGGACATTTGCAGAGGAGCGGCTCTGCTGACATTGACGGCCAGAGCTTGAAACTCCGGGAAAGATGTAGTCGGCCACCAGCCAGTGGCCTGGGTATAAAGTGACTAATTTTTTTTTTCTTTTTTTTTCTTCTTTATTTTTTTTTTAAATAAAGTGACTAATGGAAAGGGCTCCAAACTGTGTGAAAGGAGAAGTATTTTGGAAAGTGGGGGGGAGGGGACAAAAGAATAAACGCAAAAAGAGGAAGAATACTGAGTTGTGGGGGGGGGGGGCTGGAGGGACTGAGGTGTTTGCCTACAGATCCTTAGAGGCAGTAGTTTCCCCCAATTATCACCTCCACAGCCAACAATGGACCATTGTGGGCTCCTTGACCATCTGATTTGTCCTGTACCTTTTCCAACGGTTCAATAGACAATACTCCAAATGAGGCCTAACTACAGTTGTATAAAGCTGCTTCGTGATAGACAATAGACAATAGACAATAGGGGCAGGAGCAGGCCATTCGGCCCTTCGAGCCAGCACCGCCATTCAATGTGATCATGGCTGATCATCCCCAATCAGTACCCCGTTCCTGCCTTCTCCCCATATCCCCTCACTCCTCTATCTTTAAGAGCCCTATCTCGCTCTCTCTTGAAAGCATCCAGCATTCCTGTGCCAATGGACCACACTTCCCTCTGAAGGAAGGAAAGGAACTGCAGATGCTGGTTTACAATGAAGATATGGACCAAAAAGCTGGAGTAACTCGGCGGGACAGGCAGCATGCCCGGAGAGAAGGGATGGGCGACGTTTCGGGTCGAGGCCTTCATCAGACTATTTTCATTTCCCTCTCCCCTGACCCTCAGTCTGAAGAATGGTCTCCGACCCATTCTTCTTCCAGTGATGAAGCAGTCGCGCTGAGTTACTCCAGCTATTTTGGTGGTCTATCTGCGTTTTAAACCAGCACGTGCAGTTCACTCCCTAACATTGTGTCGAGTTCTCCCACCTGTCATCACATCTACAAGATGGAAGAAAAAAAGACGCGTTGGCTGAGGAGATGGCGCAGAGGTGATTTACATAAAATGGGAAATAACAAAAACCATATTGCGCAGAAAAAAAGTCGGCGCGGGCTATTTTACTGTGGAACTGAAAACGGGGATGGGAGAGGGGGAGAGGGGTTTGTGGATCCTTAAATGAGGCGGAATAGATTAAAAGGAAAATCCCCCCTTCACAGGTTAAAATAAACAACAGGGGCCTGTGGTTGGATTAGAGGGTAATGGGGAGTGGGGGGGGGGGTTGGGGGTTGTGTTTTTTAGCAGAAAGCACTGAAGGGCGCTCCTTTTTGAAACAGTTGACAAGTCTATCATATCTAACAATAACACCTAATGGTGTGGGCTAGGTGGCGAGGCACACAGTGTCAGTGGGGGGAGTGGGGAGACATTATACACTGTCTAAAAACTGCCTAAAACGGCCAGTAGTGTGCCGACCTCCGCTTGTGAGGCAGTGGGAGAGTCTAGGACCAGAGGGCACAGCTTCAGAACTAAAGGACGTTCCTTTAGGAAGATGAGGAGGAATTTATTTAGTCTGAGGGCGGTGAATCTGTGGAATTCTTTGCCACAGAAGGCTGCGGTTACCAAGTCAATAGATATGTTTAAGGCAGAGATAGATAGATTATTGATCAGTGCGGGTTGTCTAGGGGGTGATGGGGAGAAGGCAGGAGGATTGGGGTTAGGAGGGAGAGTTAGATTAACCATGATTGAAATGGCAGGTAGATTGGTGGGCCTAATGGAATATTTTTGTTCCTATTCACTTGAGACCGATGAGAGCGGGGAGATCAGGCCAGAATTGGGAACTGCACAGGTTAGGCACAGTTCTGCTCACACCTTATAGGTTGCGGGGGAGATTATTTATTTTTGCCAACATTATAAAAATTCATTGTTCTAAGAAGCAATGCGGAGGTGGGAAATCGAGTGGAGACAAAAATGCTGGAGAAACTCAGCGGGCGCAGCTGCGTCTGTGGATTGCGATGGGTCGGCAAACGTCGCGGGACGAAACCCTTCTTCAGAGCAAGTTATAATTAATACCCTCAGATGTGGGTTGGAATGGAGCTCACCAATCGATGGGCGAATTAACGGCGTCGGAGTCGCTCATTTTCGCCCCCCCCCGCTTCCACAATTGCAAAGCGGCCAGGGCCTCACTGAAAGACGCTTCTCCAGATTAAATCTCACTGGAGTGATTCTCCCCTTCTCCCTCTCCGGCGCACGATATATCCCGACCGAGTCGCCACCTTTTTCCCACCGGGTTCGCGGGCGCCAAGACAAGGAATAGTGCTACGAATCGGTTGATGTTGACCCAAGCGGGTCAAGCAACTATCGCAGCCGTTCAAAGCCCCTCTAACCCCAGGCACCCTGTGCATGGGGCTTTTAAAAGACAGTCTAATTGCTGGGGCAAACGGCTGGAAGTTACACCGGACAAAGACGTTGTTGATTTGGTAAATCCGCTGTAGAAGTTGCAAAGGTGAAGATGTGTGAGAGTGTGCAGCCTGAACACTAATAACGTGAACGCAGCGAGTCTATTCCTGAGCTCGGGGCGGGCAGTATGCGGAGTGGAGGTGATTCTCTACATATTGTGGGAGAAAGTGCGTGGTTTATTCAGGCGCTGTAACAAAGGGACGGGAATATTCGCATCGCCGGCCGCGGGAGGATGATGTCTCGCCCAGTTATCATCTGCCTCATTCCGGGCAGGCAGAACCTTTATTAACGCCGGCGACCCGTCTAATGATCCACGCCATATACTAATGACTAGAGACAAGAGGGGTGGGTCCTAACTTAAACAAGATGAAGTTTGGAAAGCGGTATTGGGGGGTTTGGCTGGGGAGAGAGAGGGGAGAGAGGGGAGGAGGGGGAGTGGGGGAGAGGAGAGAGGGGGAAGCGAGGGGGAGAGGGGGAGGGGGAGAGAGAAGGGGTGAGAGAGGGGGACGAGAGAGGGGGAGAGGGCAGGGGAGAGAGGGGGGAGAAGAGGAGGGAGAGAGGAGGGAGAGAGGGGGGGGAGAGGGGGAGTGAGGGGGAGTGAGGGGGAGAGAGGGGGAGGAGAGGGGAGAGAGGAGGGAGAGAGAGGGGGAGGAGATGGGGAGAAGGGGGAGAGAGGGGTGAGAGAGAGGGGGGGAGAGGGGGGGAGGGGGAGAGGGGGGGGGAGAAGGGGGGAGAGAGGGGGGAGAGAGGGGAGAGAGGGGGGAGGAGAGGGGGGGGGGGGAGAGAGGGGGTCGGAGAGAGTGGAGAGGAAAGAGAGACGTGGGATTTCCACTTATGCTGCCAGTCCTCTCGTGTGGGGGAACCGACCGTTCGGAAATTAGAGTCGTTTTAAACTTGCTCGGCGCAGAGGTCAGATTTAGTCAGGAAACTGGTTAACATGTCGAATCTCTTCGCGGCGTTTTAATCTGGCCAGGGGCGCAATTACATGAGGGGGGTTTTTCATTTTGAAAGAAAAATGCGAGGGGGGGGGGGGGGGAAAAAAATAAAATATTAACAAGAGAGAGGGAGAGAGAAAGGAGAGAGAAAGAGAGGGAGGGAGAGGAGACAGAGGGAGAGAGACAGAGTGAGAGGGGGAGTAAGAGGGGAGGGAGAATGAGAGAGGAGGGGGGGACAGAGAGAGAGAGGGGGGAGAGAGGAGAGAGAGGGAGAGAGAGGGAGAGAGAGGGAGAGAGAGGGAGAGCGGGGGAGTAAAGGGAGAGGAGGGAGATAGTGAAAGGAGAGAGAGGGAGGGAGAGAGGGAGAGAGGGAGAGGGGGGATAGAGAGAGAGGGAGAGGAGAGGGAGGAGAGGGTGAGTGAGGGAGGGAGAGAGAGAGGGAGGGAGTGAGAGAGGGAGAGAGAGAGGGAGAGGTGAGAGAGGGGGGAGAGAGGGAGAGAGAGGGAGCGAGAGAGGGAAGAGAGGGAGGGAGAGAGAGAAGGGTGAGAGAGAGGAGTGAGTGGGAGAGAGAGAGAGGGAGGAGGAGAGAGAGAGGCGAGGAGAGGAGGGAGGGATGAGAGAGAGGAGGGAGAGTCCAGCGATTAATTCCTACACGTACCATGTTGTGTTGTGCGAAAGGCCGTGGTTTTTCACAGTTCATTGCCAGCCGCGGCCGCGATCCTCCTTACTACAGTCCCGAAGCAGTGTATGTTGAGAGTCGGCCCGGGACCCGTGAGAACAAGGGAGCAGAGAGGGGGAAGAAGTGTTAGTGCGAGCCTGTCTTCGGTTTAGTGTGTCACTCCACCGAGGGCTTCTCTCCCTCTTCTCCCTCTCCCTCACCCTGTGCTCTCTGTCTTGCACTTCATGCAAATTCTCCGCCTTCGGCGTAACTTTGACTGTTATTCCGGTTGGTCTTTGTAGCCACTCCGGTTAATCCTCCCCTGTTCGTGTGGTGGGCGCCCGGGGATTTGTTTTTTTTTTTTTGTTTGTTGTTTGTTATGTGAGTTTTGCAAACAACACGCGAATTAATAGCGACGCGTTTCGCGAAGCGGCTTGTGCTGCGAGCGAGGGAGGCGTTCCTTGCACCGAGCTTGAACTCACTAACTTTTCTTTTGTTTGCGGATATACCAAACCAAAGCAGCCGGTGGGACCTGGAACGGGGAGAATGCTGGGACGTGGAGCACACGCGGGGGGGGTGTTTAGTTTTACACCCTGAAAAGCGAATTAAAAGGCAGGGAAATACGTAAGTATTTGGTTTTTGTAGAATTAGGAATTCTCTCCCACTCTCTCTCTCTCTCTCTCTGTCTCCTCTCTGCCTCTCTTGCCTCTGCCGACACTTCATTCAGCCGGCAATTTCGATGACAAAATGCATTTATTCTTTAACCACCTCCCCCACCCCGGTTCCCAATTCTCCCTGAACCCGAATAGGGAAGATACATTTAGCGCCGCTGCTCCCCGCGTCTGGAACCGGGAGACCGGGCGCCGACAAACCGCCAATAAAAAACTCTCACTTTGCCGCCAGTCTGGATCAGAAGTAACACGGTTAACAAATATTTGGTGCTGGAGATATTATCCATTTTACTATTATTTTAAAGTAACAGCGAAGCAGCTAGTTATCTGATATCCCGCCCTGAGTCGAAACCAGGGAGCGCTTGTAACTTGTTCAGCGGTTTTTTAACCTGTTGTTGCGGCAGCTTTTCCGAAGCGCGTCCCCCAGCATTTTTGCAAAAGGTACCTGTCATTAATCCCAGCCAACCTCAAAAGGCCCCGAGCAGCGCAATACCCCGTTTATGATCCGCAAACATTGTAAAATGGGCTCACCTACCCACAGAGTTTTAATTGTCCAGAGGAAGTAATACGTGACATTTACAACACGCGGAGAGATCATGGGGAATTAGACGGGGGCAATTAAAAACAAAATTTCCCAATGCTCCCGTTATGTTGCACTTCTGAATTATAAGTGCTATACGTCAGGTCGTGTTGTTGTGTTCAGGCCTCGCCCAGGTCCAAATAAAAACAGCGTGAAAAAAAAAAAGCAAGATGCAACATTGCAGATAACACACCACACACAAGGTCTAAACCTCGAAGCTAATTTCCTATCACACCCTTACAGAAACACTATGACACACACACACCACATATATTTATGACACATCCAACGGCTGGCGCAACATTATACATTTGCCCTTTTTTTTGTCGAATGTCTGCTAGCAGAAATTCAAATAAGGTCACTAATCACTTTTTATAAAGCCAACCTTGGACACAAATTAATAAAAACTGTATCAATAATGACTCTAATGAACAGGGGGGATTAATGTTTTTAAATTTAACCGCATCTGCAGGTATAGTGAGCTGACAAAAACACTCGCGCTGTCTATGTCCATTTTTATGTCTACCTTCAATAACACCAGAAAGGACGTGTGTTGCCTGTGGACAGGTTTGTGGTAGCTCTTTAAATGGGTATCTGTGTTAATTGTTATTCACAACTCCTCTCCCCCCCCCCCCCCCCCACCCCCCCCACCCCCCCCCCCCCCCCCCCCCCCCCCCCCCCCCCCCCCCCCCCCCCCCCCTTCATTCTTCCCACCCTCCCCCCCCCCTCCTCGATAATGTGAAACGAGGTAAAATATTGACTCCACAACCTATCTCGAGTGCCTGGTATCTTTAAGTGGCATGTTTCGCTGCTGTTGTCAGTCGGCGCTGTTTCAACAGCGTCCCGTTTTGAACTCAGGCGGATCAGATTCTGTGTTGAAACAAATCAATTTAGATGACTTCTTGTCGGGCAGATTAAAAAAAAACTAAACTAAAAACTTGCAGATGGAAAGTCCACTGCAACTGCCCCCGGGGGGGGGGGGGGTGGTAAACAAACAGAAAAAAATCCATCACAAGACGGGCTGTCTGTAAGGGGGAGTTTGTCGAGAGAATGCTCTTGCACAGTAAACGGGCATGCGCAGATCCAACACTAAGCCGAATCAAAAATAAATTAAAAAAAAAATACAGAGGCTGGTTCCACCATTTTGTTTTTTTTCCCGAAATTTAGAATATTTAATTATAAATGTCGGATTTGCAGTGGTCATTTGCAAGGGACTTTAACCCTTTCACCGCCGCTTTTCCGTTCGCCCGCTTCTCCCATCTTAACAACCTTTGCCACCAAACCCGAGCCGGCAATCGAGTTATTCTCCAAGCAACACCCGGAATAAACAGCACACGTTAAAAATAGTAATATTGGCGATTTCCAATGCTGCTTATTAAATCACAGAAGCCTCGTCATTAAAAATGAGAGGTTACTTGTTTTTTTTTAAAATTATTTGCATATTTGCACTTAAGTGCATTTAAATACATTAAGAGTGTAATGTGCTACACTTCTTATTTTTTTCTATGCGTAAAATTAGGCAGTGTTTTTCTACACTTATTTAAGGAGAATTAATTTAGATGCAGAAAACCACTTAAAATCTACGTTACAGTGGAAATAAGACCACCAAATATTTCCAATAGAATGAACACGCAACATTACGTCTGTGAAATTAAGCAGGCCAATCCTATAGTATTACTTAATTTGTGCAGAATTCACTGCACTCGTTTAATTCTACACTTTGACAAAAATCAGTTTACATGGGTTGTTTTTTTGTTAAAGTTGACACTGTTTGGGGAGGAGAGGGGAGAGGGGGCGGAGAGGCAGGGAGGGTAAGAGTGCGTTCAGGAGCGGGGGTAGTAGGTGGCGAGAGAATGTCAAAACACAGATTGTGCTCCCAAAATGTTGGCAGGTTTGGCCCGGCGCACAGTGACCGCATTGCATAATACCAGTAAGCTGTTTAGATACGGGGGCCGTGTTTCATTGGAAGCCTGACCCTGTAGGTGTGTAAATAAGAGAGACTTTGTAATCTAAATATTTTCTTCAGTATTCAGTTCACCGCGCTCCCACTAACAATAAACCTCTCACCCCAATAAATCTCAGATTATAAAATGGCATCTTCTGTAATGGACTGGGCACATCCTCAATTATATTTGACAGATTATTTACGATTTTTTTTTTGGCGTATTAACAATAATTAATTCAAATTAAAATTGAATTGTAATGGAATTGGAACCTTGACAATTTATAGCCACAGGCAGCTCCGTCCTTTCCAAAGAGAAAGCTCAAGATTATATTCAGTAAAACAAAAAATATATATATTTCCATTTATTAAAATGTTAATCTGATTGGGGCATCGTATGTATCTTTTTTAACATGGTTTGCATTTCTACCGTCTGTGGCCTTGCAATGGGTTTAATGCTCTACAATACAAAAGCAATTAAAGCATAGTCTAATGTAATATATAAATAATTTACTAACTGCCAAATATAGATCAATCTCGTGAATTCGGGAATGCAGCCGTGACAAACACGGAGGGGTGACCGGAGCTACGCCGGCTGATTCTAAATCTGTATGATCTCATTGCGATTACTCGTTAATTCTTCGCCGAGTTGCACGTCCATCCACCATCAGAACCAGCCCCAGCCCAAATGACACGTGTAAACCCCAACGTCGAATTCTAACAGGAAAGAGTTTCAACCAAAAAAAATCGTTCAACTAACAACTCTGAAGTTTTAGCTTCTGAATTAAAACCAATTGTCAGATTGTCCTCTGCTCAGCCTTTCCCTTCGGTTCTGTTGAACCAGTCATTTTACATAGGGCTGTAGAAATATTCTATTGTTCTTCTAGCGATTGCGTATTAAATCGATCATGGTCGATGCAGTGAATTGCTGTTTTATGGTACAGAAAAAAAGCTTTTTCCAGTATAGATTTTCACATTTCTACAGATTTCATGAACATTTTGGAAACGTGTTTATGCTAACAGAATTTGTTTTGAAGGGTGATTTAAAAAAAATTCTCACGTTATACTGAAAGTTTATAAACATTCTTAACCCTATAATTTAATAACTTTGGCGTGGCTTTTTTAACTACAACAGGTGTAAGATTGCCACATGATTAGTTTACATCTAAATTATGTTTTAAGAGGGCCAACATTTTTATTTTCAACGTGTAATCGAATGCAGCATTCTTGGGAGTCGCTCTTTTATATAAAACATGTGCTTTTTAAAATTCGTTAGTTACCCAAGCCTGAAAATAGGCCAACAGAGAAGAACAGGTCGTGTTTATATATATTAATTGGCTTCACAATTTCTTCTCAACCTTTCCCCCCCCCCCAAACAACCTAAAGGTACGATTCAGATCTTGAGCACACACACACACACAACACCACACACACACAAACACAACACAACTACAACAACACAAACACAACACACACCACACACACACAAACACCCACACACACACACACACCTCCCACACACACACACGCGTTACAGAATATAAATATATTTTATTGTGCGATTGCCGGCACTAAAGGAAAAAATAAAATAAGCCTTACCTTTCGTTGCCCCTGTTTCAGACGGGCTCCAGATATTTAACAGGGAGAGAGAGAGAGATTAGACTAAATGAGTGTTGCAAGGATTAACAGAAAATCAACGAATTGAATTGACTATTTCTGCGCCAAGTCTGTTCAGTCTTCCTGAGAAATAACTTAGAGATTATATCAAGCAAAAATACTTCTGTAGTTATCCCGAACATCGATTAATTTAATCAGAGTCAGGGTGATGGTGCGATTTTTTCACCCCCTGTGGGACATTTCGTTTTAGATCTTCGGTTCCTATACATGTTTTATTCACCCGACATTACCCCGACCCGATGATTAATAATTCCAAGGCTACCTGGTTGGCAGGACAACGTGGAACATGCGAATCGCCCGTTTGCAATAAATCATATTTTTGCTGGCCAAAACCTTTTACATGGCCAGTTGGATTGGAATTTTGTTTTTGTTTTAAAACACAGTTTGTGTGTTACATATTAGAACACACACCGATTCTCGTACTTTTAAGCAATTTTGATGTGGCGACTCGATGGATATACGTGTTGCTATCATTAAAAAATCGCATTCAAACGATTATTTTGTAAAATAAAAAAATCCCATATGCATGTGAATACTTTGAAAATATAACATCTAACGATATTTTCCTTTAATGTATACATATAATGAAATGTATCTCTGAATCTACCTAACGCTTGAGCGAGTATGCGTCAATGAGCGCACACACACAGATACACGGTGACCCCACGTTTTAAAGTCAGGATTAAATTATAATTAGTTATAGGTTACATGAGAGAATAAATTAATTTCATCTTTTGCTCTTCGTGCGTGGCCACGAGCGAAACGTAATTATTCGGCTTTTGTTTAAAATAATTTATGCGATTTTTTTTTATTTTAATTTTTCTCGAATTTTCAAATATTTCTGATTGGTAATTTTGGGGGAAGAAAAGTATATTTATTTGTTAATTTTTAAACGTTCTGTACCGGGTTTTATAATAGTTTTGTGTTGAACAAAGTGCAGATTGCAAAGCCTTGTATCTAATTCGAAGATTTCCCCCGTTATGTTATGGTGTTTGTTGTTTTAATATTAATCAGTAAATAGGTTGTTTGATTTCGGCGCCCACTCTATCCATTTCCGCAACTCGAAGACAAGTAAGTAATTTTCGAAGCAATTCTTTAATCGTCTTTCCAAAAAATTATCGGCAAGCAGTGTAAAATGCGGCAGGAGAATGTCGATTTATATTCGTTTCCTGTTATGGGAGCAGTTTCACTTTGGAGAATTGATGTTTAGTTGAATACTCTGTGAAGATTACATTTATTAGCTATCTTGGCCTTTTGCGTTTGATTCAAATGTTGTGTTTTTTCATCACTGTCGATGGAATCGTTTGTTGTTTGCAAGTCTACTATAAAAGATTACACGTCTCTTTATTTCCCCCCCGACCTTGTTTTGGCTGCTCGCTTCTCTGACCTCCCTCGCCCTCAAATGCTGTTGCCTCGAATTTTAACTTCTTGGTTTTCGGCAAGTAACTACACTTAAATCTGCATTAAATGTTGATGCGGGTGAAACTAATATCAACCTAAAGAGACAGTTATAGATAAATGAACATGATACATATGGAAAGATAGAATGGAATCTACATGGACGAGTATATACCCATCATTTTACCGATATAACACATAAACATGTTGGTTCTGGTCAAATATCTGAGCCTATATTTCATAAGAAACAATATGTTTTGCTAGGGATTTTATTTCTATTTATTGCACCCACAGCATTAAATCCCACACCATTCTAGCGTGTAGAGAAAGTGGAAAGATAAGGGGTTTTGACAGAAGTTTGTCCGTGTTATTTCTCAGTATCGATTATACTAATTCGTTTGTTCACCGCTCAAGCAGTGAAGATTAGGTTGGGAACTGATTACAATGCGGTGGTGTGCGGTGGGGTAGTTTTGTGTTTTCTTGCAGTGATCCGGCAAACTGAGACTCGACAGAGTGGACACCGGACTTAATTAACTTCAAACCATGGAGCAGGCGGATCTGAGGCAATGCCGTCGCCATTGGCGATTTCCCCCCACCCCCCCCCCCAACTCGCCACATTTTACCCAATGTTGCTATTCAGAGGTTTGTGTGACGATTTATTGTTGTCCGATCTCTTTAATCAACATCTCTCGCCACTCAGGGCAGCACCGCGCTGGTTAGGTTTTTGATTATTCCAATATAAAAAATTCAAAGCCATTGTTGGTTTCTCCGACTTGGCATTTGAAATCAGAGTAATTTGTTTTTATCTTATCAAGGGAAACAATAAAAGGTTTATTTAGGGAAAAAATGTCAAATTAAAACTATTTCCATAGTGTGATTCTTTTTCCCCAACACCTGATTACAATTGGATCGGTCTAACTAAAATCTAAATATCACCTTCACGATTTGCCTCCCAACCCCTTTCAAGTCTGAAGAGGGTCTCGACCCGAAACGTCGCTATCTCCTTCGCTCCTTAGATGCTGCTTGCTCCGACTGAGTTTCTCCAGCTTTTTGTCGTACCCCCCCTTTCAGATGTTATTTAGAAAAGGCATCTATTAGAATTAGTTCCATATTAGATATTAGAGAGTTTTTTCACCCCTCAATATATTACTCAGGTTAATAAATCCTTAATAGTACCTTCCACTGTTTCTTTCTCTGCCTCTTTTCAGGCTGTTTAAAAAAAAGTTGGAAACAATATCCATATTAGATATTGTAGTATTTTCCCCCCTACGCTTCAATCAATTTGACCAGGGAACTGCATCTTTAATAGCACTTTATTTTTCACCAGCCCCTTTCAAGCTTTTTCTTTAGAGAACACTTAGATCATTCCATGTTTGGTTTTATAGTTGTTTTCATAATCAATGCAATTAGCTGTGGTATGCTAAATCCTTTATAGATTTTCACGGTTCCCTTTCTGCTCATTTCTAGTTGCTTAATTAGAAAAAAACACCCATTTAGAATTATTTCCATATTAGAAATTATTGGTGGGGGGGGAGGTGGGGGGCCAGCTCATACAATTAGAACGGGTAACTACATTCTTAATAGGCCACATTCACCCTTTCTTTTCTGCTTCGTTCTAGTTGCTTATTTTGGGGGGGGGGAACACCAATTAGAATTATTTTCGCATTAGATATTGTTGTTTCCCACTCTATTCGACCCCCCCCCCCCCTCCCCCCCCCCCCCCCCCCCCCCCCCCCCACGTCCCAGCTCCCCAAACTGGATCAGGGTAAACTAAATCCTTAATAGCGCGTTTTTCACGTTTTTTTTTTTTGTTCAGCCCCTTTCAAATTGTGTTTTTTTTTAAAAATTTAGTTAGAAAATTATCTCCATAATTAGATATTGTAGTGGGTTTTTTTTTCGCACCTCAATACAATTGGATCTTATGGAACTAAATCCTTAATAGTGTCTTGACGGGGTTTATTCTCTGTCCTTTTTCCGGTGACTTATTCATTTCTTTTAAAATTAGAATTATTTTCCTATTAGAGTATTGTAGGATTCCCCCCACCCTCTCAACCACCCCCCCCTCCCCCCCCCCATCATACACTAATGCAAACAATTGTATTAATAACTTGTTGTTAATCTCTAATGTAATATTTTACTATAATATTACTTTTCACTAGTTTACTATCATTATATATTAACTATATTATTTACGTTTCCTCTTCCAAAAATTAAATTTAGTTTCTCATTCCATTAACTATTTTCCTTCGGTTTTAATTAAATGTAATGTTAATTTAATATATTTGTCATCCCACTCAATCTTTCCTATTTTTTGTCATTTCAATAGCAGAGGATGTTAAAATATTTTAAATGGCAAGTCTATAGGAGGTGTTCAGTGTACGTACGTTGAGGAGGAAAAGGCAGTCTTAACTGAAAATTTAAATCCCCTTAAGTCATTTTCTGAAGAAGGGTCTCGACACGTCGAAACGTCACCTATTCCTTCTCTCCAGAGATGCTGTCTGACCCGCTGAGTTAATCCCAGCGTTTTGTGTCTATCTTCAGTTTAAAACCAGCATTTGCAGTTCTTTCCTACACTCTTAACTTTTCAACTTTTCAGAATATGCCTTCATCATTAGATGTATAGGCTTGATCGAGTCCTTTTGTGTACTTCACGTTTGGGGT
>CM069166.1:16210434-16230434 GCA_035221665.1 Okamejei kenojei | reverse complement strand
TAACCTGCCGTAAATCTGATGTAATAATCTATTTTTATTAGAACATAATCCAACATAACAACGCGCAGTGCCGGTTTTTTTAGATAACAACTTTTCAAATACACAACCAAACTTATTTCAATTAAAGTATACGGATGTTATCGAATAATTTCTATATTAAACTTTTATTTTTTTTTTTTTAAGAAAGTAGAAAAGAAAAGAATAGATTTTAATCAATAAGAAGAATTATTAACTAATAATTTTGATTATATAGAAAGAGAAATGAGTAATTAGAGAGAGAAGAAAACTATTTATACTCATATGTATATATTCTTGACTTATATGTATTTAATTAAAAGCAAAGTTATCTATGCACTATATATATAAAATTTTAAAAAAGAAGAGAGATTATAGTATAAACCTGGTAAATCTACAACTGCACACTTCTTTTCTCAATAGCCACACTAAGCTGTCATTTCCCTTTTTCCCCCTCAAATTTAGACCGAGACCAAAACTACACTTAATACTCAGTTGTGGTCGCTCACTAGTGCCCCCCTGTACAACTGCAATAGCCCGACCTCCATGCTCCTATACTCGCCTCCTCTTGCTATGATTGGTAGTTGAAGCATCAGGTACAGTATCTAACAACAATTAAAATACACGCTAGGAGACAGCCGGTCGATGAGGATTGGAGAAATTATGGCCTAAGGCAAGCATGGTGGACTAGTTTAGTCGGGGTCCTCTTGGTCTTAGCATGGCTGAGTTGGTGCTGAAGGGCCTGTTTCTGTGCACTTCACCACTCTGATGTTACATGATTATCTTGAGAGATGGAATTTTCTTGGGGAATATTACCCAGCGCAGTATTGGGTATAGAGTAGAATATTGGTGGCGAACTTGGAAATAAGAATTCCGATGGACAATCACTTTAATGGGATTGTGTTGTGGGTCTCCTATTCATTATAAATGAGCGTGGGGAATTAGAAGCAGAACAAATATGTTGCGTTATGTTCTGGATCGCTGAAAGATCAATTATGTTTTAATAGTTGGTGATTGTATATCCTTTTCATATTGGACTGGGACAGTCACATACACCAGATTAAGGGATGTTCTAGTTTAGTGGACACATCAGCCCTTCAGCCCATCAAGTCCATACTAACCAGCACATGCACCACTAGTTCTATCCTACATGCTAGGGAACTATTCCTCGCAACATTCTGCCCGCTTCTAAGGAAGTAATTTATTGCCAGATGTATTCAGTCATACAAGGAATTTGCCCTTGGTTGCTCCGCCCACAAGTAACACAACATGACATACAGTGACAGTTTACGAAGTGACTCATTAAACACTAAACATTGAATAATAATAAAACATTAATGATAAAAACACCATTGATCAAGCATGTGATCATCAACAAAATACCAGATCAAAGGGAGGCTGCAGATTTTTGGCTGTTGAGTAGATACAACTACTCGTGGATTAAAAACTGTTTTTATGTCTGGCTGTGGCAGCTTTGACAGTACGGAGTCGCCTTCCAGAGGGAAGTGATTCAAAGAGTTTGTGGCCAGGGTGGAGAGCGTCAGAGATGATCTTGCCCGCTCGCCTTCCTCTGGCCCTTGCAGTGTACAGTTCATCAATGGAGGGATAAGGTTGCAGACAACAACCTTCTCTGTCTTTGATCGGACGATTCAGCTGCAGCTCCTCCGTGGTGTCGTGCGTGGTGGCTTCTGAGGCCCCCCCATACCATCCTTATCATTATCTTACCTACGTGAGACAACAAATTCTTACTAATAAACAAAGTCCACATATGGCCGTGTAGAATTATCAACCGACCTCATTTAAAAACCATAAAAAAATAAAAAAACCAACCAAAACCCCCCCCCCCAAAATGATTTCCCAACAAACAAAAAAATTAAACCACCTCACCCTGCCCCCCCCCCCCCCCCCCCCCCCCGCTACCCCCCCCCCCCCCCCCCCCCCCCCCCCCCTCCCTGTAGTCCATCCTCCTGTGTCATGCCTATCTTCTTTCTCTGTCTCCATTATTTAGTTTTCGCTTAGTTGAGTATAGAGATACAACGTTCCCTCTTCATTTGCACTGAGTCAGAAGCACCGGCAGCACTATTAACATACACACACTGGTTCTTAAGACCTACACGCTGGAGACAAATTTACTGAATCCAATTGCTCTACAAACCTGCACGTCTTTGGAATGCGAGAGGAAGCTGGGAGCACCCGGAGAAAACCCACGTGATCACGGAGAGAGTCGTTTGCAAACTCCATACAGACTGGCACCCGTCGGTCTCTGGCGCTGTGAGGCAGCAACTGTACCCCATCACCACTCAGCGCCACTCTGGAGGACAGATATGGAGGATAATCATCTTTCCCGAAGGCGAGCATTTGTTGTTAACGCGGACAATTTTTCTCAAACAGTGCCTACAGGTGGCCCTCCTGGAGAGAGGGCAAAACTGAACCTCCTACACGCCGGTTTAGGAAATGAGATAAGCGAGGCGATAGTGAGTGAAAGTCACGTCAACGTGAAGGGAAAGCACTTTAGGACCAGCCATTGATGATAGTTCTACTACTTGTTCTTAAAATACTAATGGGATCCACAAGTAATTACCTAAGAAAAGACACAAAATTCTGTTAGTAACTCAAACGGTTCTACTGCCGTTCAGGCAGCATCCCTGTAGACCCCCCCCCCCCCCCCCCCCCCCCCCCCCCCCCCCCCCCCCCCTCTGGGCCCTTCTCCAGAACCGAGCATCTGCAGTTCCTTTGTTTCTACTTAAACTGGTTCAGGACAAATGTTGTACCTGTAGGTTAATTGTCTTCTTAGTAAAAAATTGTAAATTGACCGGCCCCAATGTGTGAAGGATAGTGCGTTGTTATGTGGCAGGGTCGGATCGCTAGTCGGCATGAGGGCTCGATGCGGCTGAAGCGGCCTTTTTCTGCGTGCTGTTAAAGTCTTAATTAGACTGGAACCTGCAAAGACACAGAAGGTGAGAAGCTGCTTTTAGCAAGGCAGAGGCTGTCACAACTGGCAGCTTAAATTTGAGTTGACAGGAGCAGTTCAGGGACAACATGATTCCTGTTGGAGTGAAGGGTAAGGCTTGGCAGGATTAGGCCGCCTGGGTTTACGACGGTCACGATAGTGAGATATTGCTCAGAAAAAATGGAGTTCCTGCTTGTCAGTATATGGGAGCTGCCATCAGGCAAATCTTCTGAATTATCTAAGGGATGCAGTGAGAACATTTGGAGAAAGAGGAATCAGGTGGAGATAAAAAAAGGTTCATGAGGTATTCCCTGGCAGATAATTGGCTTTACAGAAGAGATCTGAAGAAACTGCAAATGATATATTAAAGAGCGAAAACGGGTGACCCAGGGGTCGTTCATGATCAGTATTCATTTCAAAATAAAATAAAACTTGCCTATATCACCTATGTCTTCAAATACATTGATTCCACAAAGAAACCAGTGTGCTTTCCCTAGTTACACCGTTTGCTTAGATTAGCTTTTGAACGATCACAGCGCTCCGGAAACAGCACCCTTCGGCCCACTGGATGTCCGCACCGGGCCACCGACTCAGCGATCCCCCCAACGCTTCCACACTAGTACTATCCCACGCACTAGGCCCCGGAAATTTACTATTTTTATCTAAGCCAATTAGCCTCCACGTCTTTGCTGGATTTAGGGTCGCGGAGGAAACTACAGAGCTCCCAGAAAGAAAACCCACTCAGTCACGGCTGGGAGAACGTATAAATTTCAGTACAGACAGCACCCGTTGTCAGGATCGAACCTGGGTCTCTGGCGATCTGTGAGACCGCAACTCCACCGCTGGCGCCCACCGTCTGCCGCCCCCTGCAGTTTAGTTTAGTTTAGTTTCATTAACTTTAGTTT
The DNA here is from genome assembly GCA_035221665.1 of Okamejei kenojei. Classification (NCBI taxonomy): domain Eukaryota; kingdom Metazoa; phylum Chordata; class Chondrichthyes; order Rajiformes; family Rajidae; genus Okamejei; species Okamejei kenojei. The sequence goes on along the minus strand of CM069166.1, from coordinate 16,226,564 downwards.
AATTTAGTATCAATTTAGTCAGCTTCGTTCAGTTCATTTAGTTTAGTTTAGTTTGGAGATACAGCATGGAAAAACAGGCCTTTCATTCAGCCCATCGGATCGTTGCTCTACCATCATTCACCCATATAGTCACATTAGTTTAGGCTGGTTTATTATTTGTCAGGGCTAATGGACAATAGGGACAATAGACAATAGGTGCACAGGAGCTAGAGGCTCAATTCAGCCTTCAAGCCAGCACCGCATTCAATGCGATCATGGCGATCATCCCCAATCACAGTACCCCGTTCCTGCCTCTCATCCCCATATCCCCTGACTCCGCTTATTTTTAAGACGGCCCTATCTTAGCCTCTCTCTTGAAAGCATCACAGAGAACCTGCCTCCACCGCCCTCTGTGGCAGAAGAATTCCACAGACTCCACTTCACTCTCTGTGAGAAAATAAGATGTTTTCCTCAATGTCTTTCTAAATGGTTCTTACACTCCTTATATCTTAATTGTAGAGGCCCCTGGCATTCTGGACTCCCCCTCCAACATCGGGAACATCGTTACTAGCCTGCTCAAGCATGTCCAAGCCCTTAACAATCTTATGTTTTCAATGAGATTCCCTCTCATCCTTCTAAACTCCAGAGTGTACAAGCCAGGCAGCCGCCTCCATTCTTCTCTCAGCTCATATGAGAGTCCGCCATCCACGAATTAAACCTTACATAAACCTAAGCTGCACTCCCAGCTCAATGGCAAGAATGTCCTTCCCCAAATTAGGGTGGGGACCACAAAAATGCACACAATACTCCAGGTGTACGGTACCTCACTAGGGCTCTGTACAACTGCCAGAATGCGAACCTCTTTGCTCCTGCAATATACTCCGATTCCTCTTTGTTATAAAGGCCAACATGCCATTTGCTTTCTTCACTGAATGCTCAGTACCTGCATGAGACACTATAACCTGTCACTTCTCCATTGTACCAATATATAATGACAAAGCTTTATTCTGTGTGCTGTCCGGTCAAATCATACAACACTGATGAGTGCAAACATGTGCAAGAAAAAGAGTGAAAGGGTTGTAGTGGTCAACTTGATAGTAAGTGGGACAGGTAGTCGAGGTCAGGTGCGCGAGAGGAGGGACGTCGGCTCTCATGGGCCTGCAAGCTTCCTGGATCAAGGGGCACTCCAGATATTTCCCACATGCCTGGATGGATGATGACTCTGAACTTTGGGACTGCTTTGTGTTTTAGAAACATAGAAACATAGACAATAGATGCAGGAAGAGGCCATTCGGCCTGTCTTTTCTTTTTTTTTTTTTGACCCAGCACCGCCATTCATAGTGATCATGGGCTGATCGCGTCGTCCACTATCAATAACCTGCGTGCCTGCCTTCTCCCCATATCCCTTTGCCTCACTGGCCCCTAGAGCTCTATCCAACTCTCTCTTAATCCATACCAGTGACCCTTGGCCTCCACTGCCCTCTGTGGCAGGGAATTCCATAAATTCACGACTCTCTGTTGGTGAAAAAGTTTTTTTCACATCGTCTTAAATGACCTCCCCTTTATTCTAAGACTGTGGCCCCTGGTAACCGTTCTGGATTACTACCCAACAATATTGAGAACATTTTTTTGCATCTAGCTTGTCAGTCCTTTTATAATTCTTTTAATATCTTTCTATTTAAGATCCCCCCTCTTCCTTCTAAACTCCAGTGATACAAGCCTAGTCTTTTCAATCGTTCGCTCATATGACAGTCCCGCCATCCCAGCGATCATCTGGGTGACCCCTCTGAACCTACGCTGCACGTGCCTCTATCACAAGGATGCTCCTTCCTCAAATTAGGAGACCAAAACTGTACGCAATACTCAGATGTGGTCTCACCAGAGGCCCCTATACAACAACAGAAGAGCTATCTCTATTTACTCCTGTACTGACATCCTTCTTGTTCATCGAAGAAGATTCTGTTTTCTTTTTTTTAAATTTTAAACAGAATTTAGACGCACAGATTCTCTTGCCCGGATGATTAGTAGGCAGGAATCAAGCGGAGCAGAATCGTTGGCATCAGTTTAATGTGAAGGGGCAAAGATTTAAGTATGATGAATCTGAGAAGCCACTTTTCACACAGAGGGTGGTGGGTGTACATGGAACAAGCTGTCAGAGGGAGGATGTAGTCGCAAAGGCTGGGACTATCCCTAACGTTTAAGAAACTGTTAGACAGGTAAATCGGGAGGACAGCAGTTAGGATGGATATGGACACAAGCGGGGGTAGGTGACCGGACTAGTGTATATAGCTGGGGCATGTGGCTGGGTGTGGGCAAAGAGGGGCACCAAGCCCCGGCTCCTGTTTTCCACGTGTATCGGGTGTACCCCCCCCCCCCCCCCCCCCCCCCCCCCCCCCTGGTTGTGGTTCCCCCCCCCCCGCCCCGGGGTGGCACCAATATTGTGGCAGACTGTGACCGCATTTGTGGTTGTGCCCAAAAGAATTTAACTGTGCTGTGCATACGTGGCAATGAAGTACCATCAGTGAATACCATTGACTATTATGCATAGACTTTTGTTTTGAGACTCGGATAGCACGATAGAATTTTATCCCCCCCCCCCCCCCCCCCCCCCCCCCCCCCCCCCCCCCCCCCCCCACCAAACCCCCCCTCCCTGCAGGGAAATTAAGGCTCTGCCCGACAGTCAAAGCACACGACATAGGAACACGAAACCGGGGGGGTCGGTTCCGCCCAGTCAGGCCCACCACTCACGCCCGCACCGGGCCCGGGCGGATCCATGGAACCCACCTGTGGAGGCCGGGCTCGCCGTCCACCCAGACGAGTGATGGAGTGGGGTGGGAGGGTCGGTGAGCTGACGGGCTGCGGGAGGCTGGATGCGCATGGGCCTCGACGGGGGGGAGTATGGCCGCTAGGCTGGAGGCCCTTGCAGCAGCCTGGGGGGCTCGGGCGGATCGGGATCTCCGGCTCTAACAAGAGGCCAAGCACGTGGACCGCACGCGGCCTACAAGCGGTGGAGGACACCACGGCTACGCCTGGCCAGGCCGGCCCGGCAAGCGTCGCCATGACAACGGGCCTTCACGGTCAAGAGACGTCAAGATCCTGCACATTTACAACAACTGGGACTTGGAAATGGCGACATATGTAGACTGTAGACCCAGTGTACTACTGCTTTTTTCATTCCCATGCCACTAGACTCGTGTACTGTATCTGAGATGCTGAGTGATGAGTGGTTATGCCGATAGTGACATTTTGTAGTCTGAACTGTATGCACAACAATGAATTTCACTGCTCTGTGGCACCTCGATACTCTGGGTGCACAGGCCACAGAGTTGAACAACGGACCTTTAGAGAGGAGTTTTGAGAAGGAATTTCTTCAGCCGGTAGGGAGGTGAATAACTGTGGAATCATTGTGGAGGCTGTATGTTGTCAATGGATATTTTCAAAGCTTCAGATTGATAGGTTCTCGATTAGTGAGCGGGTGTCAAAGTTATGCTCATAAAGGTTATGGGGGGGTCAAGGCAGGAGACGATTGTGCGGTTGAGAGGGGAGGAGAGATAGATCCCAGCCAAGATTGAACGGCAGTGTAGTGTCAGACTCGATGGGCCGCCCCCACTGAATGGCGTCATAATTCTGTTCCTATGTACTGCTAGGAACATGAACTTTGTTTCCAGTTTGGAGATACAGTGTGGAAAACAGGCTCTTTAGGGCCCACAAACTCCGTGTAATTTCTGACCAAAACCATTCCCAAACACCGCATTTTAGAGTATTGTGTCCAGTTCTGGCCTCCATACGACAGACGAAATTGTCCGTGTGGAACAAGCTGGGGAAAACTGGGTACAAGAGAACTGGCCGTAGACACAAAAAATGTATAGTAAGTACGTTATTGGCTCAAGTGATTCACATACAAGTGAAATTTGCGGTTTGGGGTCTTGGTGCTCCGCCCCCGACAAGTAACAAACATGACACACAGGTGACAGTTACGAATGACTCAGAAAACACTATTAAACATTAATAACTATAATTAAGACATTAATGATAAAACACCATTGATCAAGCATGTGAAGACCAACAAAATACCAGAGGCTACAGATTTTTTTGGTTGTTGAGTAGAGCAATACTTGTGGGATAAAACTGTTTTACTATGTCTCTGTTTTATGTCTGGCCCCTGTGGCAGCTTTGACAGTCCGGAGTCGCCTGGAGTAATAACTCAGTGGGCGGGCCAGCATCTCTCTGCGAACGGAGAAGGAGATGGGCGACGTGTTTTGGGTCGAGACCCAAAACTGTACACAATACCCCCCCCAGATGTAGTCTCACCAGAAGCCCTATACAACTGCAGAAGAATCTCTTTACTCCAGCCCATACTACTGACATCCTCGTGTTATGAAGAAGATTCTGTTTTCTTTTTTTTAAATTTTAAACAGAATTTAGAGCCGCACAGATTCTACTTGCACCGGGAGTAGGGGAATCAAGGAGCAGACAATGGCATCAGTTTAATGTGTTAAGGGCAAAAGATTTAATAGGAATCTGAGAAGTCACTTTTTCACACAGAGGGTGGTAGGGTGTATGGATTGCACCCCAACGCTGCCAGAGGAGCGTAGTCGAGGCTGGCGACTATCCCAACGTTTAAGAAACAGTTAGACAGATACATGAGGTAGGACAGGTTAGAGTGGGATATGGACCAAGCGGGAAGGATAGGTTTTTGGGACTAGTGTATCAGCAGAGGGTCCGGGCATGTTGGCTGGTGTGATCGGCCCTTTAAAGAAAGAAGGGGCCGGAAGGGCCTGTTTCCATTGGTGTATGGGCACCAATATTGTGGCGACTGCCTTGCATTTGTGGTTGTGCAAAAGAATTTCACTGTGTCCAAGTGCATACGTGCCCCAATGAAAGAACCATTGAACCATTTGAATTATGCATAGACTTTTGTTTTTGACTGGATAGCACGATAGAATTTTATTCATCCCTGCAGGGAAATTGGTCTCCCGCTAGTATAACTGAACAGTCCAAAGCACGCACGACAAGGAACCCACGAAACCGGGATTGTCTTTTATTGGGCCAGTCATTCCGCCCAGTAGGCCCAACCACCCGCGGTCCCCTGGGCGGGATCCATGGGAACCCACCTGGAGGCCGGGCTCTGCATTACCACCCATGATTGAGGAGGATGTGGGCTGAGTGGGGTGGAATCTCTGGGGCTGGGCAGTGAGGGTCGGTGAGACAGACGCAGGCCTGCGGGAGGTGGTTTGAGCGCTTGACGGTCCATACGTCGGCGTGGACGGGGGGGAGTAGGCCGCTGAGCGAGGCCCTTGCCAGCAGACCTTTGGCTGGCTCGGCTATTGGACCGGGAACTCCGACCTCCAAGAGGGTCGCCATGAGGACGTCAGGACCGCTGTAACGCGCGGCCTACAGCGGTGGAGGACACCACGGACCTACTCCTGGCCAGGCCGGAGGGACCCCCTGCAGCGTCGCTACATGACAACGGGCCTTCACTGGGATTCAGGTCAAGATACCTGCACTTTTACAACAACTGGGACTTGTAAATGGTGACATCTGTAGCCCAAAACAGACTGTGTCATTGTGTACTACTGCTGTACACTAATGTACTGGTATCTGAGACCTGAGTGTACTGATGTGGTCTATGGATAGTGACATTATTTGTACTGAACTGTATACAACAATGAATTTCACTGTACCTCGATAACAAGTGCACAGGCACAGGAGTTGCAACTTGCCGACCTTCGGTACTGTACCAGAGGAAGTGAGAAGGTAACTTTCTTCAGCCGGAGGGAGGTGAATCATGTTTGAATTCATTGTGGAGGCTTTCCAATGGATATTTTCAAAGAAAAAAAAAACCTCAGATTGATAGGTTCTCGGGATTAGAATATCGGTTGTGTCAAAGCCGTTATGGGGGGAACGGCAGGAGGATGCTGGTTGCCTTGACTTGAGGGAGAGAAAGTTATGGATCAAGCAGCCAGATTGAACCGGCAGTATAGACTCGCCCCCCCCTCATTGGCTAGCTGAATGGCATAATTCTGCTTCCTTTTGTATGACTGAATAGGAACATGAACTTTGTATCATTCCAGTTTGTAATGAATGACCTACAGTCCGTGTACTTTCGGACCCAGCTCGTTGTGTGGAAACAGGCTCTTTGGGGCCCAACAACTCCGCTTGAGATACTGACCAACATCCATTCCCAAACACCCCGCATTTAGTAGTATTGTGTCCAGTTCTGGCCTCCCATATGACAGGAAATGGTTCCGGGTGGACAAGCTGGAAAGGGGGTACAGAGAATCTGGTAGACACAAAATTGTTAAAGTAAGTAAGTAGTTTATTGTGCCAAGTATTCACATACAAGGAATTTGCCTTGGTCTTGCTCCGCCCGCAATGTAACAACATGACATACGAATGACTCAGTAACACTAAACATTAATTAATAATAAGACATTAATGATAAAACACCATTGATCAAGCATGCGTCAGGTTCAAGTATACAACAAAAATTACCAGAGGCTACAGATTTTTGGTTGTTGAGTAGAGCAAACTACTTGTGGATTAAAACTGTTTTTAGTCTGGCTCTGTGGCAGCTTTGACAGTCCGGAGTCGCCTGGAGTAACTCAGTGGGCGAGGCCAGCATCTCTGGAGAGAAGGAATGGGCGATCGTTTTAAGCTTATTAACTTTTCGGTTCGAGACCCTTCTTCAGATCCCATTCCTTTCCTCCAGAGATGCTGCCTACCCACGCCCTGAGATTACTCCAGCACTTTTGTGTCCAACTTCGAATTAATCACCAGCATCTGCCCTAAGTTCGTTTCTTACTCAAAGGGCTACAGAGAAGATGATTACGTTGATTTTCAGTATGTTTTTTTTAGTTTTTACAGGGATGCTATATTGACATATCCTGCGCTGTGTGTTGCATGCAAGCTAAGAGCCTTTCAAATTGTTCCATTTGCGCGGGGGCACATGACCAAAAAAACATTCTTGACTCTTCACTATAGGTTTCAGAGTGAGACCCCCCCCCCCCCCCCCCCCCCCCCCCCCCCCCCCCCCCCCCACTTTGAGGAGAACACTCTTGAGGCATGAATCAACCCAGCTCCTCGCTGAAGAAGCGGTCTCGACCCGAAAACGTCATCACTCTCCAGATCTATTCTCTCCAGAGATGCTGCCAGTCCCGCCACTATGGGTTACTCCAGCATGTTGTCTTTAGTCTATCTTCGGTGTACTAAACCGAGCATCTGCAGTTCCTTCGCTGCACAGTCCTCTCCACACTGCTGGCTTACTTTCCTGGGACTGAGCAAGCATGGGTGGGTGGTGCCGTGGTCTGGTCACCACAGGACACAAGACCCTGCCCGATTTGGGAGCGCGCGGGCGTGCTGGAGGGACGCTCTGCGAGTGGTTGGTGACGCGCAGTGCGTGCTTGAGTTGTTAGATCTGCCAGAGGTGGTAGGGCAGGGGGGAATTGGGAGGAATGTGGGAGGTGAGGGTGACTCAATAGCACAACGATGCATAAGGTAGGCAGACTGCCTGAAGAAGGGTCTCGACCCGAACAATCACCCATTCCTACTCTCCAGAGATGTCCCCTGCCTGTCCCGCGGAATTACTCCAGCACTTTGTGCTTCCCTCTTCGGAGATAGACAATAGGACAATAGGTGCAGGAGTAGGACATTCGCAGCCCTTCGAGCCCCGGAAGCACCGCCAATTCAATGTGATAATCCCCAATCAGTACCCGATTCCTGCTCTTCTCCCATATATCCCCCGACTGGCCACTATTTTTAAGAGCCCTATCTAGCTCTCTCTTGAAAGCCTCCAGAGAAACCTACGCTCCCACCGTCCTCTGACGCAGGAAGAAAGTTCCACAGACTCACACTCTCACTGTGAGAAAAAGTGTTTCCATGTCTCCGTGTAAACCAGCATCTGCGAAGTTTCCTTCATTCCCACACATTTTGTCCCGCTCCATTCTGCGACATCTCTCAAGGTGTGTCAAGGATGGTGTCTTGTCCTCCTCCTCTCTACTCCGTTCTCCCCCGCTCCTTCTCTCTCCGACGAGAGTTCTGCCAAATCCCCCGTCTGTTAGCTCTACTCCCCCTCTGTCTGTGCCATATGCCATATGCCCCCCTCTCCCCTGATCTCATCAGTCTGAAGAAGAGAGACATCGGTTCCTTCGGCTCACTCGAGTCTGCTGTCGCCGAGCAGCGAGTCCGCTCCCCGCACCCTAAGCACTATCCACTACTCCGATTAAAGGCTCGGGGACAATTTACATTTATACCAAGACCAATTCATCTCCTGCAAACCTGTACGCCCTTTGGAGTGTGGAAGGAAAACCGGAGAACCCGGAGACAACCCACTCGGTCACAGCTGAGAACATGCAAACTCCGTAGCGACAGCACCCGCAGTCAGCGATCTAACCCATGTCTCTGGCGTTGAAAGGCTGCTAATTCTACTGCTGTGCCACGAAGCTGCCCAAATGAACCTGCATTCTGTCATTCTGATGACATCACTTTAAGCACCAAAGTCAGATGCTCTTACTCCATGAGGTGCCACGGGCGAATATTCCAGCTTCCCTGTTCAGGACAACTGTATCATTCTATCACTACAACTAGTGAGCTTGTTTCTTGAGCCATAAACTATCTACCTCATTGGAGACCTTCAGACTTTAATCAGACTGCTCGCAGACTTTACCTCAAGCACTAAACATTGTTCCCTTTTTATTCCTGATACGGTATCTTAATGCTTCACTATCACTATATTGTCTGTGTGCGGGCTGGCTCCTCTATTGTAATCAATGTATAGGTCTCTCCATCATTGACTGGTTAGCATCTAATAAAAAAGCTGTTTTCGCTATCAATCTCGGTACATGTGCTCGATAAACGAAACTAAAACCTGTGTTATTATGTCCACCAATGCCCTCGGGTAGTCGAATAATCTAATTTCTTTAAATGTTCAGGTTTCTCTCCAATTTGAATTTCTCCTAAGGACCACAGACTGGACCCTTCCTTATTCCCAAAATTCTACACTGTCAATGACCTTTCTATCTTTCCACATGGCAGTTCGGTTAATACTGCAGCAGTTAGTGCCGCTGCCTTGTGTAGCTCCGTCATGCCTTGCCTTCAATCTGACCGCCCCTGTCCATTGCGGTATCTGCGTGCTCGATGTTTGCATGTAGGATGCTCCCATTGTGACTGCGACTGATACGGATCAGTCTGAAGAAGGGTCTCGACCCGAAACATGTCACCCATTCCTTCTCCCCAGAGATGCCCTGCCTGTCCCCCTGAGTTGCTCCAGCTTTTTGTGCCTAACCTTCGATTCCTAAACCGACTTATCTGCAGTTTTCTTTCCCTATATCATTTTGTCCGCTCCACGACAAAGTCTCCTCCAGGTGCCGGTCTGCCCACTTTGAAGAAGTTTCCTCCTCTCTCCCAGCGAGAGTTTCTGCCACATCCTCTCCTCCACTGAAACATCAGTTTGGAAGAAGGTCTCGACCCGAAACATCACCCACTCCTTTCTACTCCAGAGATGCTGTCAGTGTACACCCTGAGTTTACTCCAGACCTCCTACGCTCTCTGTGGACTCGCGTATGTTCCCCGCAGATTGCTCCCTGTTTAGAAAACATAGAAACATAGAAAATAGGTGCAGGATTCGTCTGGCCATTCGGCCCTTCGAATCCCCCCCCCCTCCCAATTCCAGCACCGCCATTCAATATGATCAGTGGCTGATCTATCCATATCTCAGTATCCGGTACCTGCCTTCTCTCCAATCTACCAGTGACCCTGGATCCCTTTAGCCACAAGGGACACATCTAACTCCCTCTTAAATATAGCCAATGAACTTGACGCACTCCTAACTACCTTCTGTAGGCAGAGAATTCCACAGGAGTTCAACCACTCTCTGCATGAAAAAATTCTCATCTCGGTCCTAAAAGACTTCCCCCTTATCCTTAAACTGTGACCGCTTGTTCTATGGACCTTCCCCAACATCGGGAACTATGACTTCCTGCAACTAGCCCTGTCCAACCCCTTAAGAATTTTGTTAGTTTTCATATAAGATCCCCCTCTCCAATCTTTCTAAATTCCACTCCCTGAGTACAAGCGAGTTTCCTCCCACATCCCAAAGATTATAAGCGGGTGGTGCTAGGTGAATTGGCTGCCGCAAACTGCACAGCCTAGTGTGTATGTGTGTGGCTGTTGGAAAAATATGATGGGAGTTTAATTGATTAATAGTGTTATTACATGCAGCAACAAGCCCTTCGGCCCATCCGACCCAGTGGTCTTCGACCGAACGACGTTCACCCATTCTTATATCTCTCCAGAGATGCTGACTGCCTGTCGTCCGCTGAGTTACTCCAGCATTTAGTGTTTACCTTTTTTCGTGATTTAAACCAGCATACTGCAGTTCCATTCCCTACACTTTTGACTCACTCAGCCACCCATTCACATTTATTCCATGTATTTATCCCATGCCCCCCCCCCCACATTTTTGTACCCACTCCCACACATGAGGGGTGCATTTACAGAGCCGGACAATTAATTCCTCCAAACCAATACGTATTTGGGATGTGAGAGGAAACCGGTGCTCCAGGGAGGAAACCCCACGTGGTCACAGCATAAAACGGTCACTAAACTCCACAAAAACAGCACCCGAGTTCAGGATCAAACTCAGGTCTCCTGGTGCAGTGAGGCAAGCAGCTCTACCCCGCTGCTGCCACTGTGTCGACCCGTGGTGCCAGAGGTGATGGGTCATGGCAGAAAAAAACACGTTACAGGGAAATAAATGATAGGTGTAGGCATTGACAAGGATTGTGAGTTCTGTCGGGACTCTTATGGGCCAAATGGCCTCTTTACACATCAAAAGAGAAAATGTATAAGATCCACTAGGCGATCATGAGAAAAATATTTCTCTGCTCAAAGTTAGTAATGATGCATAGTCCCAACCCGAAACATCCTTTTTCTCCAGAGTTTGCTGCCTGAACTGCAAACCGACCCTGAGTTACTCCAGCCCACTTTGTATTCTATCTTTGGTATAAAACCAGCACTGCAGTTCCTTCCTACACATTTATTATGCTAATCCTGTTGGCCCCGGGTTTGATCCTGACTACTTGGGCGCTGATGTATGGAGTTTGTACGTTTATCCCTATGTGACCCAACTAGGCCGTGGGTTTTCTTTCCAGGACATGCTCCGGTTTCCTCCCACACTCCAAAGTCGTATGGCGTTTGTAGGTTAATTGTGCAGACCCTTCACGGTAAATACTATCCGCTACCATAGTGGTTGCTGGGATCTAGGAACTAGATGCGTCCGAGTGTCTGCTCAATTGGTCTTCCCCCCACCCGTATTTGCGTTTGGAGCTTGGTGCGGCACTCCGAACGGGCTGTTTCCGTGCCCTGTATCTCTAAATTAACTAAATAGTAATAGGATTCCATGCTTATTTGAGGAAACACATTTCTACATCATTCAAATTTGACATGGAGGAGGCCATTCTTGCCCCATTTTGCAGTATGTTGCCCACAACGACAGAATTAATTTTAGCTTCAAATAAGATAATTTATTGTGTTTTAAACTAAGCTCAACTCAAAAGTCTAACGGCCACTGCGGTGTGTTTATCTTCACGTTGCCATCTACAGAGCATGAGGCGGCTCAGGACAGGTCCATCGAAGAATGCGATTCGCCACGACAAGGATCAGTCGGGCAAATCTGCCCCAGAGAAGAAGAGCAATGATCGTATCAAGAACTGGAAAAGCCGAGGTGTGTTCAAAATTCGAGCCAGTGTGGGAAAAGACAATTTGTGTGTGGAGGAGTCCCCGTGACAAGGGCTGGAGGCCCTTAGTTGTCCAGTGGTGACCACAACGCCTTGGAGTAGCGTAGTCGACGGTGGATTGTGTGATGAATGACGGCATGTCAGCCTAGACCGCAGAGAAACAGCTCTAGAACAATAGTTTATTTATAATACCTTTTAATTAAGAAGGCTAGATCACAAAACGCTGGAAGTCACTCAGAGCGTCAGGGTCCAGCCAGCAACTCTGCGCGGGAGAAGGAATGGGTCGACGATTTTGGCGTCGAGCACCTCTCAGATTAGTTTAGTTCAAGTTTCAGATTATTGTCACATGTACCTGGAGAGTACGAGTTATGGAATAAGCTTTAAAAATATATATTTGAGACAGGATACATTGGAGATTAGGCACAAGTTCTTATGGGTTAGCGAGACAGTAATGTAAAGGTCCAAACACATGCAAGTGTCGCAGACTCGTGTATGCATGCGGACCATGTTGGATCGGACGCCAACTAGTGGGCAAGTTGCGGCGAAGGGACCCTGTTTCTAAACTCTAAATTGACTGTGTCTCATCATTTAATTGAACATCCATATTCTCCCCTTCCACAGATGCTGCCTAGACGACTCACTGGATGTTCGCCACGAAGATCAGAAATATGGAACTGCAGAAAGACAATCGCATGATTACAGTCGAGCCTGTCCACAGTTGTAAGGATACCAGGATAAAGGCGACGATTATGTTGAGATGCAAATAAAAAGTCGGATTAATGATGTCTAGAACGCACATACTGTTAGCTGCGGAAACTTGAAAAAAAGACAAATGTGAGAATTCTAGCAAATATATGTAGAAGGGTCCCTGAAGTTTTGAAACATAAAAAGCATTTATCATGTTGCCTGGCCGTCGCTCGGGTACCCCCAACATTTGTGTCCTTTTTGTGGTTCCCCCCCCCCCCCCCCCCCCCCCCCCCCCCCCCCCTCCCCACCCCCCCCCCCCCCCCCCCCCCCCCCACCCCCACCCCCCCCCCCCCCCCCCCCCCCCCCCCCCCCCCCCCCCCCCCCCCCCCCCCCCCCCACCCCCCTTTTCTGTTAACCCAGCACCATGCGTTACCATGTTTCCTGGATTCTAGCCGAATCATCCAGACGTGTCATTGGCGTAGCATCTGTGCGAGGGAGAATATAGTAGGTTCATGTAACTGCATGGACAACAAATGTCAATTTCAGAGTTTGTAGAAAACAGGCCCTTCGCCAACTTGCCCACTTTGTTGGCCGAACCTATACATGTCCCGAATCTACACAGAGTTCCCACATTGCTTTGCGTTTGCCGGCCCATATACCCTCCAAACTTTGTTTCTATCCATTGATACATGTCCAAATATTTTTTTTTTAATAATTTTGTGTTGGTCAATAATGTAGCCTAGTAACCAAACAGATTCAAATTATACCGACTCTTGTGTTTCTCGCAATTTTTCCATCAAAATTTTCCTCCGTATATAAAAAGCTATAAAGTCGACATATGCTGCAAATTAAACATTATTATGTTAAACTAATATGTCGCCTTGTTACTCAGTCGAAATCCTGGAATTCCGTCCTCATCAGCTAATTCGAGTCTAACCATAAAAAAATAATAGTATAATTCACTTAAAAAACGATTTGAAAAATGTGAAAAATGATTGTTTTAAACTTTTTAGAGAGTGCACTGAATGCTGCCATTATTGGCGTATGTGTGCAGTCACAATTCATCTATTATTATATATTGCTGTTATTAAATTATTATAACATTAATAATATAGTTGGATATTATTACGTACAGAAGTCTGGTGATGGCTTCCAATCTGGCAACAAGATTACACACTGTTACAAGAAGAAGATGTTTCCATTTTTCACATTTTTTTCTTTTGACGTGGAAAGACGGGCCATTTGGCCCCATAGGCACCATGCCGTCTCACAGAGAAACCACTGGTGAAAGGCCACTTAGAAATGTATGTTTATGGAGGAACTGCGCGAATAGCTTCGAGACCCAAAACGTCCAAAAAAACCTATCCTTTTACCCCAGACATGCATGTAGTGCTGACCTGCTGAGATTACTCTTGGCATTTTGTCGTCAATCTTCCCTAGTTTACCTGAAATATGTAATTGAAAACTGTTGAAATTCAACCTGTTGAATCAAGATTGCAATGTGCCAAGACTAAGAGTATACAGATAATAGACACAACAAGCTGGCGCAATTCAGCGGTCAGACAGCCTCCCAAGATAAAGGAATAGGTCGAGCGGTGTTGGCTTTACCCAATATACGGGCTCAAGACCCCTTTTCCAGAATCAACCCAAACTCCAACTGTATTCCCTATTGTCTCCAGAGATGCCTGTCATGACACCGCTGTGTTACTCCCAGTTTTTCGTGCTCAAACTGGATCTAGGATTGGTTTCATGCGAGGAAATGAGCACGAGGGAGATGTGGCGCGAAAGCGTTTTATTTTTGGACTGAAGGCCCCCGTGACTAGAGTGTGTGCCCTCAGGGAATCGGTGCTGGGCCCTATTCTGTTATGTACTTCTTAGATTGACGCTTTTGTGCGAGATCGTATGCAGGAAAGATTAGTAAGTTTGAAGGATGCCTTACACACTAAAAATTACGGTCGGCTATCATATATTGTAAATAAGAAAAGGAATAGGCAGACGTTTCGGGTCCAGAACCTTCTGTCAGACAGTGAGGCATCCGCTAGTCAATTTCAAAAAAGGGTATGTGCCAGACATAGAACATAAAACGTATTAAAACAGTGAACTATAGATGGTAGAACATATGAATGTAGATACATGAAGAAACATAGAATGTATGGAGCGCTTAGAAGTAGATACGATAGAACATAGAACATTAGAATGTATAGAACAGAGAACATTTAAGAACATAAGAATTTATCAGAATCACTAGAACACTAGAACTTCAGAATTGGTAGAACGACCTCAGAACATAAGAATGTAGAACATAGAATGTAGAAACAAGAGAACATGGACATTAAGAACATTAGAACATAGAATAGCTAGAACAAAATAGAACATAGAATGTGAAAGAGAACATCTCGAACATAGAATGTAGATGTCAGAACATAGATACAACTAGAACAGAATATAGAAATAGAACATAGAAACTTAGAACTGTAGCAACGTAGAAACATAGGAATGTAGACAATAGTAGGATGCTGGTTGAAACAGAGAGCATTGGCGAAGGAATCATAGAACATAGAATGACTACGAAACACAAGACATCAGCTGTTAGGACATAGAACATATAATGTCAGAAATTAGAACATAGAATGTTCGCTCAGCAACACACTAGAACATCTTATGAACATTTAGAACATAGGAAGTGTAGAAGTAGTAACAGCGCCCAGAACAGAGCCACATCTAGCCCACGAAATGCAAATTGTTGCCAAGAGCCAACTGTTATCTCGCTACTGCCACTATAAACCTTATCATCACGATGCGATATATCAGTCATAGAGTTCATAACTAGTGTGAACGTGGCCCTTCCAGGTCCAACTTCGACTGTCACACCAACTACATGGTCCAGCTACACTAGTCCCAACCCCCCCCACCCACCCTCCCACAGTTGCCTATGTTTATTTTGCCCCCTTCTTATGCCCTCTAAACCGATCCCATCCCTACTGCCTACATGTCTATTCGCTTCTGTCCCATGGCAGTAGCCTCTTTTCCACACACCCCACCGTTTGTGTGAAAACGGTTACCCCCTATCGGGTGCCTTATTAAATCTTTCCCCATTCTCACTTTTTAAACCTATGTCCTCTGACGTTCTTGAATTCCACCTACTCTGCTGGCATCTACCGCCATACTATTCCCCTCATGATATTTAGCCTACTCACCATCCATAAGAGAAATGCACCCCTCATCCTCCTGGCTGTCCTTCAAGGTCAATAAGCCTTCCCATAGCCAGACTCAGCGTCCTCCCTGCTAGCTCAGGCCCACGTGCTCCTGGCGCAACATCCGTTCGTAAATCTTCTTTTTATCATGCACCACTTCTCCACTTGACTACATGCTTTACCCTTATAAACACTGCGTGCCCAAAACTAAACACAATACTCCAAATCTTCTTGGAGGATATTACATGCAGCCTAATCCAAGAGAACTATCACTCGTCATACCCTCAAGCTCATAAAATCACTTCAATCCCAACTATTGTATCTGCCTGCCACCCCAAACTCACCGATGGCCAAACGCTTTTTCTAATCGACTATTAACTTCATACGTTGTAAATACCTTAGCACCCATTGCAGATCGTTTACATGGTTCATCCTTTCACATATAAGCTCTTCCTAAGTCACTTGCATTTTCACCACTTGGGTGTATTGATAACATAGAAACTAGAAATCTAGATAATACTATCCGTCTTCTATG
>CM069166.1:16201348-16209934 GCA_035221665.1 Okamejei kenojei | reverse complement strand
CTCATTAGAGAGATAGTATTCCAATTTTAACACTTTGCCACACTCACCAAAACCGAGACGGCAATCGAGTTATTCTCCAAGCAACACCCGGAATAAACAGCACACGTTAAAAATAGTAATATTGGCGATTTCCAATGCTGCTTATTAAATCACAGAAGCCTCGTCATTAAAAATGAGAGGTTACTTGGTTTTTTTTTTAAATTATTTGACATTTTTGCATTAAGTTGCTGTTTAAATTCATTAAGAGTGTTACTGCACTTAATTTTTACTATGCGTAAAATTAGGCAGTGTTTTCTACACTTATTTAAGGAGAATTAATTTAGTGCAGAAAACCACTAAATCTACGTACAGTGAAATTAAGTACACCAATATTCTCAATAGAATTAACACTGCACCCATTATCGTCCTGTGAAATTAAGCACGGCAAAATCCTTAATAGTATTACTTAAATTAGTGCAGAATTCACTGCACTCGTTTAATTCTACACTTTGACAAAAATCAGTTTACATGGGTTGTTTTTTTTGTTAAAGTTGACACTGTTTGGGGAGGAGAGGGCGACGAGGGGGCGGAGAGGGCAGGGAGGGTTAAGAGTGCGTTCAGGAATCAAGCGGGCGGTAGTAGGTGGCGAGAGAATGTCAAAACACAGATTGTGTCTCAAAAAATGTTGCGCAGGTTTGGCCGGCCGCACAGTGCGACAGGCATTGCATAATACCCAGTAAAGCTGTTTAGATACGGGGGTCCGTGGTTTCATTGCGAGCCTGACCCTGTAGGTGTGTAAATAGAGAGACTTTGTATCAAATAGATTTTCTTCAGTATTCAGTTCACCGCGCTCCCAACTAACAATAAACCTTCACCCAATAAATCTCAGATTATAAAATGGATTCATTCTGTAATGGACCTGGGGCACATCCTCAATTATATTTGACAGATTATTTACGATTTTTTTTTTGCAGTATTACAATAATTAATACAAATTAAAATGAATTGTTTTTAAAAATGGAATTGGAACCTTGACAATTTATAGACACCGGCAGCCTCCGTCCTTTCCAAAGAGAATCAGCTCAAGATTATATACAAGTAAAACATAAAAGATTTACTATACTTTCCATTTATTAAAATTGTTAATCTGGATTGGGGGCATTCTTTGTCACTCTTTTTTACCATGGTTTGCCAATTCTACGTCTGGTTGCCTTAGCTCAATGGGTTTAATACTCTACAATACAAAGCAATTAAAGACCTAGATCAAATGTAATATATAAATAATATAATAACTGCCAAACATAGATCAATCTCGTGAATTCGGGAATGCAGCCGTGACAAACACGGAGGGGTGACCGGAGCTACGCCGGCTGATTCTAAATCTGTATGATCTCATTGCGATTACTCGTTAATTCTTCGCCGAGTTGCACGTCCATCCACCATCAGAACCAGCCCCAGCCCAAATGACACGTGTAAACCCCAACGTCGAATTCTAACAGGAAAGAGTTTCAACCAAAAAAAATCGTTCAACTAACAACTCTGAAGTTTTAGCTTCTGAATTAAAACCAATTGTCAGATTGTCCTCTGGCTCACGCCTTTCCCATTCTGTCTCTGTTTGCAACCAGGTCATTTTACAATAGGGCTTTAGAAATATTCTATCTGTTCTCTAGAAAGCGTTATTAAATCGATCATGGTCGATGCAGTGAATTGCTGTTTTTTGGTACAGAAAAAAAAAGCCTTTTTCCAGTATAGATTTTCACATTTCTACAGATTTCATGAACATTTTGGAAACGTGTTTATGCTAACAGAATTTGTTTTGAAGGGTGATTTAAAAAAAAAAATTCTCACGTTATACTGAAAGTTTATAAACATTCTTAACCCTATAATTTAATAACTTTGGCGTGGCTTTAACTACCAACAGGTGTAAGAATTGCCACATGATTAGTTTACATCTAAATTATGTTTTAAGAGGGCCAACATTTTTATTTTCAACGTGTAATCGAATGCAGCATTCTTGGGAGTCGCTCTTTTACATAAAACATGTGCTTTTTAAAATTCGTTAGTTACCCAAGCCTGAAAATCGGCCAACAGAGAAGCATACAGGTCCACGTGTATATTATATTAATGGCTTCACAATCTTCTTCCTCACACCTTCAAACAACCTAAATGTACGATTCAGATCTTGAGCACACACACACACACACACACACACACACACACACACACACACACACACAACACACACACACACACACACACACACACACACACACACACACACACACACACACACACACACACACACACACACACACACACACACACACAGCGTTACAGAATATAAATATATTTTATTGTGCGATTGCCGGCACTAAAGGAAAATAAAATAAGCCTTACCTTTCGTTGCCCCTGTTTCAGACGGGCTCCAGATATTTAACAGGGAGAGAGAGAGAGATTAGACTAAATGAGTGTTGCAAGGATTAACAGAAAATCAACGAATTGAATTGACTATTTCTGCGCCAAGTCTGTTCAGTCTTCCTGAGAAATAACGTTAGAGATTATATCAAGCAAATACTTCTGTAGATAATCCCGAACATCGATTAATTTAATCAGAGTCAGGGTGATGGTGCAAGATTTTTTCACCCCCTGTGGGACATTTCGTTTTAGATCTTCGGTTCCTATACATGTTTTATTCACCCGACATTACCCCGACCCGATGATTAATAATTCCAAGGCTACCTGGTTGCAGGACAACGTGGAACAATGCGAATCGCCCGTTTGCAATAAATAATATTTTTCTGCTTGCCAAACCATTTACCTGGCCAGTTGGATTGGAATTTTGTTTTTGTTTTAAACGACAGTTTGTGTGTTACATAATTACACACACACACGATTCTCGATACTTTTAAGCATTGATGTGGCGACTCGGATTGGATATACGTGTTGCTATCATTAAAAAATCGCATTCAAACGATTATTTTGTAAAATAAAAAAATCCCATATGCATGTGAATACTTTGAAAATATAACATCTAACGATATTTTCCTTTAATGTATACATATAATGAAATGTATCTCTGAATCTACCTAACGCTTGAGCGAGTATGCGTCAATGAGCGCACACACACAGATACACGGTGACCCCACGTTTTAAAGTCAGGATTAAATTATAATTAGTTATAGGTTACATGAGAGAATAAATTAATTTCATCTTTTGCTCTTCGTGCGTGGCCACGAGCGAAACGTAATTATTCGGCTTTTGTTTAAAATAAAAAAGATCGAATTTCAAACTAATTTCAGATTGGTAATTTTGGGGGAAGAAAAGTAATATTTAGTTAATTTTTAAACGTTCTGTCACCGGGTTTTATTAATACTTGTTTGAAATAAATGTGCAGATTGCTAAGCCTTGTATCTAATTCGAAGATTTCCCCACGATAATGTTATGGTGTTGTTTTTAATATAAATCAGTAAATCAGGTTGTTTGTTTCCGGCGCACACTCTATCCATTTCCAGCAACTCGAAGACAAGTCAAGTATTTTCGAAAGCAATTATTTAATCAGTCTTTCCAATAAATTATCTGCAAGTCAGTGAAAAATGCGGCATTGAGAATGTCGATTTATATTCCGTTTACTTTACTGGGAGCAGTTCAACTTTGGAGAATTGATGTTTAGTGAATACTCTATGAAGATTACATTTATTACGCTATCTTTGCCTTTTGCGTTTGATTCCAAATGTTGTGTTTTTTCATCCACTGTCGAAGGAATGTTTGTTGCAAGTCTAACTATAACAGATACACAGTCACTTTATTTCCCCCCCGACCTTGTTTTGGCTGCTCGCTTCTCTGACCTCCCTCGCCCTCAAATGCTGTTGCCTCGAATTTTAACTTCTTGGTTTTCGGCAAGTAACTACACTTAAATCTGCATTAAATGTTGATGCGGGTGAAACTAATATCAACCTAAAGAGACAGTTATAGATAAATGAACAATGATACATATGGAAAGATAGAATGGAATGCTACATGGCTAACGAGGTCGTATACCCAATTCATTTTTACCGATATAACACATAAACATGTTGGTTCTGGTCAAATATCTGAGCCTATATTTCATAAGAAACAATATGTTTTGCTAGGGATTTTATTTCTATTTATTGCACCCACAGCATTAAATCCCACACCATTCTAGCGTGTAGAGAAAGTGGAAAGATAAGGGGTTTTGACAGAAGTTTGTCCGTGTTATTTCTCAGTATCGATTATACTAATTCGTTTGTTCACCGCTCAAGCAGTGAAGATTAGGTTGGGAACTGATTACAATGCGGTGCGTGTGCGGCTGGGGTAGTTTTGTTGTGGTCCTTGCAGTGATCCCGGCAAACTGAGATCGACAGAGTGGACACCGGCTTCATTAACTTCAACCCCATGGAGCAGGCGGCATCTGAGGCAATGCCGTCGCCATTGGCGAACTTCCCCCCCCCCCCCAACTCGCCACATTTTACTAATGTTGCATTTTCAGAGGTTTGTGTGATATTTATTGATGTCCGATCTCTTTAATCACATCTCTCGCCCACTCAGGCAGCACCGCGCCGGGTAGAGTTTGTGATTATTCCAAAATAAAAATTCGGGGGGGGGGGGGGAAAAGCCATTGTTCGTTCTCCGACTCTGGCATTTGAAATCAGAGTAATTGTTTTTATCTTCATCAAGGGAAAACAATAAAAGCTGTTTATTTAGGGAAAAAAATGTCAAATTAAAACTATTTCCATAGTGTGATTCTTTTCCCCTACACCTGAATACAATTGGATCCGGTAACTAAATCCTAAATAATACCTTCACGATTTGCTCCCAACCCCCTTTCAAGTCTGAAGAAGGGTCTCGACCCAAACGTCGCCTACTTCGCTCCTTAGATGCTACTGCACCGCTGAGTTTCTCCACTTTTTGTGTCCCAACCCCCTTTCAAGGTGCTCATTTAGAAAAGGCATCTAATTAGAATTAGTTCCATATTAGATATTAGAGAGTTTTTTCATACCTCAATATAATTAACTCAGGTTAATAAATCCTTAATAGTACCTTCACTGTTTCTTCTCTGCCTCTTTCAGGCTGTTTAAAAAAAAGTTGGAACAATTTCCATATTAGATATTGTAGTATTTTCCCCCTACGCTTCAATACAATTTGACCAGGGAACTGCATCTTTAATAGCACTTTATTTTTCACCAGCCCCTTTCAAGCTCTTTACTTTAGAGAACACTTAGAATCATCTCCATGTTAGGTTTTATAGTTGTTTTCATACCTCAATGCAATTAGCTGTGGTAGCTAAATCCTTTATAGCATTTTCACGGTTCCCTTTATGCTCATTTCTAGTTGCTTAATTAGAAAAAACACCCAATTAGAATTATTTCCATATTAGAAATTATTGGGGGGGGGGGGGGGGGGGGGGGCAGCTCAATACAATTAGAACGGGTAACTACATTCTTAATAGCACATTCACCCTTTCTTTTCTGCTTCGTTCTAGTTGCTTTATTTTTTTGGGGGGGGGGGAAACACCCAATTAGAATTATTTTCGCATTAGATATTGTAGTTCCCCCTCTCCCCCCCCCCCCCCCCCCCCCCCCCCCCCCCCCCCCCCACCCCCCCCCCCCCCCCCCCCCCCCCCCCCACACGTCCCAGCCCCCAAACTGGATCAGGGAACTAAATCCTTAATAGCG
Organism: Okamejei kenojei; assembly: GCA_035221665.1. NCBI lineage: Eukaryota > Metazoa > Chordata > Chondrichthyes > Rajiformes > Rajidae > Okamejei > Okamejei kenojei. The sequence continues at coordinate 16,204,262 of CM069166.1, read as the reverse complement.
TTTTTCACGTTTTTTTTTTGTTCAGCCCCTTTCAAATTGTGTTTTTTTTAAAACATTTAGTTAGAATTATCTCCATATTAGATATTGTAGTGGGTTTTTTTTCGCACCTCAATACAATTGGATTAGGGAACTAAATCCTTAATAGTGTCTTGACGGTTTATTCTCTGTCCTTTTCCGGCTGCTTATTCATTTCTTTTAAATTAGAATTATTTTCCTATTAGATATTGTAGGATCCCCCCCCCCTCTCCACCCCCCCCCCCCCCCCCCCCCCCCCCCCCCCCCCACACACACACCAGGTAACTAAACTGATTAGTACCTCATGGTTTACTTAGAACTGGACAGAAGGGCTAAAAATAATCTATATTTGGGAGTTCTTGCTTCTAATAAATTTATGATAATGCAAACAATTAATATAATTTACTATAATTACTTTCACTAGTTTACTATCATTATATATTAACTATATTATTTACGTTTTCTATTCCAAAATGAATTTAGTTTCTCATTCCATTAACTATTTTCCTTCGGTTAATTTAAATGTAATGTTAATTTAATATATTTGTCATCCCACTCAATCTTTCCTATTTTTTGTCATTTCAATAGCAGAGGATGTTAAAATATTTTAAATGGCAAGTCTATAGGAGGTGATCCAGTGTACGTACGTTGAGGAAAAGGAGTCTTAACTGAAAATTTAACCCCTTAAGTCATTTTCTGAAGAAGGGTCTCGACACGAAACGTCACCTATTCCTTCTCTCCAGAGATGCTGTCTGACCCGCTGAGTTAATCCAGCGTTTTGTGTCTATCTTCAGTTTAAACCAGCATTTGCAGTTCTTTCCTACACTCTTAACTTTTCAACTTTTCAGAATATGCCTTCATCATTAGTTGCATAGGCTGATCGAGTCCTTTTGTGTACTTCACGTTTGGGGTTCAAGTGAGGTGTCCGCTATTCCACGAAGGTCTCCGACCGGCCACTTGCCACTTGCAACTCGCCTGGGTCAGAAAGGAATCGAATTCTCCGCTTAGGATTCACAGATAGCAAGGTAAGCAAGGTAGCAAGGCAAGGATAACGAGAGAGGATCTGACGGTACAGGGCAGGCGTGATAGAGAGTTGGGAAGGTGAAACTATGGAGACAGGTATCAAGAAATAGGAGAAGATGCTGGGGTAACTCAGCGGGACAGGCAGCATCTCTGGAGAGAAGGAATGGGTGACTTTTCGGGTCAAGACCCTTCTTCAGACCGAGAGTCAAGGGAGAGGGAGACATAGAGATCTGTGTTTTCAAACCATACCCTTCCATATGTCTGTTTGTCCCCTCTCCCCTGAGTCTCACGAAGGGTCTCGACGCCCATTCCTTTAGTTAGTTACTCCAGCATTTTGCGTCTATCTTCAGTGTAAGCCAACATCTGCAGTTCCTTCCCACCCAAGCAATGGGAGAATTTGTGTGAAGAGAAATCGAGGGAATGGAGAGGGTGGAGAGAGGGGGCGAGGAAATAAAAGAAGGGAACTTGAGATTAAAATGGAGGTGATTGTATTTAGATAGTTTCTGCTGCCTGAGACCAAACATGAAGAATTTTAATTTTAAACACGCGATAAAGAAGTAGATCAAAAATCGTTCCTGTGACATCCCTGAGCTCGATATTTCCATCCTCCTTTGCTGCTTATAAATTCACAATAAATTCATAAATTCTAGGAGCAGGATTAGGCCATTCGGCCCATCCAGTCTACTCCACCATTCAATCATGGCTGATCTATCTCTGCCTCCTAACCCCATTCTCCTGCCTTCTCCCCATAACCCCTGACACCCGCACTAATCAATATCTATCTCTGCCTTAAAAATACCCTCTAACTTGGCCTCCACAGCCTGTTGTGGCGACGAATCCCACAGATTCCTCCTCGTCTCCCTTCTAAAGGTAAATCATTTTATTCTGAGACGATGGCCTCTTGGTCCCAGAGGTTTATGGTTTATTCCTTGTCTGTAGTGTATAACTCGGATTAAAATTCTCACAGAAGTCAGTAAGCAGCATTCCTAACTCAGGGAAATCACGGATCACTTTATGGCGAAGGTATGTTTGTCTATACAGTATCAGTGTCGCATCTGCGTTGCTTAGTACTGGGTATTAGGGATAATTTTGCTATAACATTTTGTATTCATTGCCCGAACGCCGAACACCTTATGGTGCGAATACAAGCTTCTCATATATCCCAGTTGTCGCATCTTTTACCTGCTTTGCTCTGTCGGGATCTAATTGTTCAGACTGGAGTATCATGTCACAAATTACTCATTATTAACAGATCAATAAACCCGCCTCTGCTCGCTGCCACAGTTAAAAATAAACACTTTTTTTTCTTTTAAATGCAAGAAAGGAATCCTACACGGTGCAGCCCAAGTGTTGGCTACGTTAACCCTTTCAACGCAGGGCTGCAGTTAACCCTTCCCTTGCCAGCAGCGATACAAAACAACTTTGGCAGGAGAATGTAGAGTTTCCTGGCCACGACTAAAATATGTTTCTGGTGTTCTCAGATGTTGCAATCTTCAAATAAATAAAGGCATAGTCGTCCTTAGAAACATACAAAACATAGAAAATAGGTGCAGGAGGAGGCCATTCGGCCCTTCGAGCCAGCACCGCCATTCATTGTGATCATGGCTGATCGTCCCCAATCAATAACATTTGCCTGCCTTCTCCCCATATCCCTTGACTCCACTAGCCCCTAGAGCTCTATCTAACTCTCTCTTAAATCCATCCAGTGACTTGGCCTCCACTGCCCTCTGTGGCAGGGAATTCCATAAATTCACAACTCTCTGGGTAAAAAAGTTTTTTCTCAGCTCAGTCTTAAATGACCTCCCCTTTGTTCTAAGACCTGGTTCTGGACTCACCCAACATTGGGAACATTTTTCCTTGTTGTAATTGCGGTTGG
>CM069166.1:16178848-16198848 GCA_035221665.1 Okamejei kenojei | reverse complement strand
ATTCCAATGAATACAAGCCCAGTCGATCCATTCTTTCATCATATGTCAGTCCCGCCATCCCGGGAATTAACCTGGTAAATCTGTGTAATAATATTTTTATTAGAACTAATCCATCATAACAACGGTATAACAACTTTTCAAATACACAACCAACTTATTTCAATAAGTATACGGATGTTACGAATAATTCTTATAAACTTTTATTTTTTTAAGAAAGTAGAAAAAGAAAAGAATAGATTTTAATCAATAAGAAGAATTATTAAATAATAATTTTGATTATATAGAAAGAGAAAGAGAAGAGAGAGAAAAAAATATACATATGTATATATTCTTGTTATATGTATTTAATTAAAACAAAGTATTATATATATAAAATTTTAAAAAAAGAAGAGATTATAGTATAAACCTGGTAAATCTACACTGCACTTCCTCAATAGCAATAATGTCCTTCCTCAAATTAGGAGACCAAAACTACACTTAATACTCCAGTTGTGGTCTCACTAGTGCCCTGTACAACTGCAATAGGACCTCCATGCTCCTATACTCAACTCCTCTTGCTATGAAGGTAGTTGAGACAGGTACTGTAACAACAATTAAAAGACACGTGGACAGGCCAATGGATTGGAGAAATTATGGCCTAAGGCAAGCATGTTGGACTAGTTTAGTTGGGGCCTCTTGGTTAGCATGGCTGAGTTGGGCTGAAGGGCCTGTTTCTGTGATCCACCACTCTGATGTTATGATTATTGAGAGAGAATTTTCTTGGGGAATTACCCAGCGATGGGTAGAATATGGGTGGAACTTGGAAATAAGAAGAGGACAATCACTTTAATGGGATTGTGTTGTGGGCCCTCCAATAATGAGTGGGAATTAGAAGAACAAATATGTTGCGTTATGTTCGGATCGCTGAAAGATCAATTAGGTTTTAATAGTTGGTGATTGTATAGCCTTCATATTGACTGGGACAGTCACATACACAGATTGGAGTTCTAGTTTAGTGGACACAGGCCCTTCAGCCCATCAAGTCCATACTAACCAGCAACTGCACACTAGTTCTATCCTACATGCTAGGGACACTTCCTCGCATCATTCTGCCACTTCTAAGGAAGTAAGTTTATTGGCCAAGTATTCACATACAAGGAATTTGCCTTGGTGCTCCGCCCACAAGTAACAACATGACATACAGTGACAGTTACGAATGACTCAGAAAACACTAAACATTAATAATAATAAAACATTAATGATAAAACACCATTGATCAAGCATGTGAATCAACAAAATACCAGATCAAAGGGAGGCTACAGATTTTTGGCTGTTGAGTAGAGCAACTACTCGTGGATAAAAACTGTTTTTATGTCTGGCTGTGGCAGCTTTGACAGTCCGGAGTCGCCTTCCAGAGGGAAGTGATTCAAAGAGTTTGTGGCCAGGGTGAGAGGGGTCAGAGATGATCTTGCCCGCTCGCTTCCTGGCCCTTGCAGTGTACAGTTCATCAATGGAGGGAAGGTTGCAGCCAATAACCTTCTCTGCTGATCGGACGATTCGCTGCAGCCTCCGGGTGTCGTGCTTGGTGGCTGAGCCAAACCAGACCATGATGGAGAAGGTGAGGACAGACTCTACGATGGCCGTGTAGAATTGGACCATCATTGCCTGTGGCAGATTGTGCTTCCTCAGCTGCCGCAGGAAGTACATCCTCTGTGTCAGCTATCTTCTTTCTCTGTCTCCATTATTTAGTTTCGCTTAGTTGAGTCTAGAGATACAACGTGGAAATGGGCTCTTCATTTGCTGAGTCAGCACCGGCCAGCAATTACCACACACACTGGTTCTTGCCTACACGCTGGAGACAATTTACTGAATCCAATTGCTCTACAAACCTGCACGTCTTTGGAATGTGAGAGGAAGCCGGAGCACCCGGAGAAAACCCACGCGATCACGGGGAGAGCGTGCAAACTCCACACAGACGGCACCCGGGTCTCTGGCGCTGTGAGGCAGCAACTGTACCCCATCACCACAGCGCCACTCTGGAGGACAGATATGGAGGATAATCATCTGTCCCAGGCAGCATTTGTTGAAGGACAATTTTCTCAAACAGTGTACAGGTGGCCCTCCTGGAGAGAGGGCAAAACTGAACCTCCTACTGGGAAATGATGCAGGGCAATGTGAGTGAAGTGTCAGTGAGGGAGCACTTTAGGACCACTGATGATAGTTCTACTTGTTCTAAAATACTAATGGGATCCACAAGTTAATTACCTAAGAAAAGACACAAAATTCTGGAGTAACTCAACGGTTCAGGCAGCATCCCTGGAGGGCCCTTCTCCAGACCAGCATCTGCAGTTCCTTGTTTCTACTTAAACTGGTTCAGGACAAATGTTGTCCTGTAGGTTAATTGTCTTCTGTAAAAAATTGTAAATTGCCCCCAATGTGTAGGATAGTGTTAGTGGGCAGGGTGATCGCTAGTCGGCATGGGCTCGATGGGCTGAAGGGCCTTTTTCTGTGCTGTAAAGTCTAAATTAGACTGGAACCTGCAAAGACAGAGAAGGAGAGGCTGCTTTTAGCAAGCAGAGGGACAACTGGCAGCTTAAATTTGAGACAGGAGCAGTTCAGGGACAACATGTTCCTGTTGGAGTGAAGGGTAAGGCTGGCAGGATTAGGGGCCGTGGGTTTACGAGCGATAGTGAGATATTGCTCAGAAAAGGAGTCCTGTGTCAGATATGGGGAGCTGCCATCAGGCAAATCTCTGAATTATCTAAGGGATGCAGGAGAACATTTGGGAGAGGAATCAGGTGGATAAAAAAAGGTTCATGAGGTATCCCTGGCAGATAAGTTACAGGAGATGCTGAAGAAACTCTGCAAATATATTAAGAGCAAACGGGTGACCCAGGGGATAGTATTCATTTAATATCTTGCCTATCACCTGTGTCTTCATACATTGATTCCCACAAAGAACCAATGTCTCCCTAGTTACCCCGTTTGCTTAGTTTAGTTTGAAGATACAGCGCGGAAACAGACCCTTCGGCCCACTGAGTCCGCGCCGACCAGCGATCCCCGCACACTAGTACTATCCCACGCACTAGGGGAAATTTACTATTTTTATCTAAGCCAATTAGCCTCCACGTCTTTGGAGGGTGGGAGGAAACCAGAGCTCCCAGAGAAAACCCACTCAGTCACGGGGAGAACGTATAAATTCAGTACAGACAGCACCCGTTGTCAGGATCGAACCTGTGAGACAGCAACTCCACCGCTGCGCCACCGTGCCGCCCCTGCAGTTTAGTTTAGTTTAGTTTCATTAACTTTAGTTTAATTTAGTATAATTTAGTTCAGTTCAGTTCATTTAGTTTAGTTTAGTTTGGAGATACAGCATGGAAACAGGCCTTTCAGCCCATCGGATCGTTGCTTACCATCATTCACCCAGTCACATTAGTTTAGTGGTTTATTATTGTCAATGGACAATAGACAATAGACAATAGGTGCAGGAGTAGGCCATTCAGCCCTTCGAGCCAGCACCGCCATTCAATGCGATCATGGCTGATCATCCCCAATCAGTACCCCGTTCCTGCCTTCTCCCCATATCCCCTGACTCCGCTATTTTTAAGAGCCCTATCTAGCTCTCTCTTGAAAGCATCCAGAGAACCTGCCTCCACCGCCCTCTGTGGCAGAGAATTCCACAGACTCACCACTCTCTGTGAGAAATAATGTTTCCTCATGTCTGTTCTAAATGGCTTACTCCTTATTCTTAAATTGTGGCCCCTGGTTCTGGACTCCCCCCAACATCGGGAACATGTTTCCTGCCTCAAGCATGTCCAAGCCCTTAACAATCTTATGTTTCAATGAGATTCCCTCTCATCCTTCTAAACTCCAGAGTGTACAAGCCCAGCCGCTCCATTCTCTCAGCATATGAGAGTCCCGCCATCCCACGAATTAAACTTATAAACCTAAGCTGCACTCCCTCAATGGCAAGAATGTCCTTCCCCAAATTAGGGGACCACAAACTGCACACAATACTCCAGGTGTGGTCTCACTAGGGCTCTGTACAACTGCAGAAGGACCTCTTTGCTCCTATACTCGATTCCTCTTGTTATAAAGGCCAACATGCCATTTGCTTTCTTCACTGCCTGCTGTACCTGCATGAGACACTATCACCTGTCACATGTACCAATATATAATGAAAGCTTTATTCTGTGTGCTGTCCGGTCAAATCATACAACACATGAGTGCAAACATGTGCAAGAAAAAGAGTGAAAGGGTTGTAGTGGTCAACTTGATAGTAAGTGGGACAGGGGTGGTCAGGTGCGGAGAGGGACGTCAGCTCATGGGCCTGCAAGCTTCCTGGATCAAGGGGCACTCCAGATATTCCCACATGTGGAATGAACTCTGAACTTTGGACTGTTTGTGTTTTAGAAACATAGAAACATAGACAATAGATGCAGGAAGAGGCCATTCGGCCCTTCGAGCCAGCACCGCCATTCATTGTGATCATGGCTGATCGTCCACTATCAATAACCCGTGCCTGCCTTCTCCCCATATCCCTTGCCTCACTGGCCCCTAGAGCTCTATCCAACTCTCTCTTAAATCCATCCAGTGACTTGGCCTCCACTGCCCTCTGTGGCAGGGAATTCCATAAATTCACAACTCTCTGGGTGAAAAAAGTTTTTTCTCACATCAGTCTTAAATGACCTCCCCTTTATTCTAAGACTGTGGCCCCTGGTTCTGGACCCAACATTGAGAACATTTTTTTGCATCTAGCTTGTCCAGTCCTTTTATAATTTTATATCTTTCTATAAGATCTCCCCTCATCCTTCTAAACTCCAGTGAGTACAAGCCTAGTCTTTTCAATCGTTCCTCATATGACAGTCCCGCCATCCCAGCGATCAATCTCGTGAACCTACGCTGCACTGCCTCAATCACAAGGATGTCCTTCCTCAAATTAGGAGACCAAAACTGTACGCAATACTCCAGATGTGGTCTCACCAGAGCCCTATACAACTACAGAAGAATCTCTTTACTCCTGTACTGACATCCTCTTGTTATGAAGAAGATTCTGTTTTCTTTTTTTAAAATTTTAAACAGAATTTAGACGCACAGATTCTCTTGCCCGGAGTAGGGGAATCAAGGAGCAGAAGGCATCAGTTTAATGTGAAGGGCAAAAGATTTAATAGGAATCTGAGAAGCCACTTTTTCACACAGAGGGTGGTGGGTGTATGGAACAAGCTGTCAGAGGAGGTAGTCGAGGCTGGGACTATCCCAACGTTTAAGAAACTGTTAGACAGGTAAATGGGTAGGACAGGTTAGGATGGATATGGACCAAGCGGGGGTAGGTGGGACTAGTGTAGCTGGGGCATGTTGGCTGGTGTGGGCAAGAGGGGCCAAGGGCCTGTTTCCACGGTGTATGGCACCAATATTGTGGCGACTGTGCATTTGTGGTTGTGCAAAAGAATTTCACTGTGCTGTGCATACGTGGCAATGAAGAACCATTGAACCATTGAATTATGCATAGACTTTTGTTTGACTGGATAGCACGATAGAATTTTATTCATCCCTGCAGGGAAATTGGTCTGCCGACAGTCAAAGCACACGACAAGGAACACGAAACCGGGGTCCCGCCCAGTAGGCCCAACCCGCCCGCAGCCCGGGCGGATCCATGGGAACCCACCTGGAGGCCGGGCTCGCCCACCCAGAGAGGAGGGAGTGGGTGGGAGGGTCGGTGAGCAGACGGGCTGCGGGAGGGAGCGCACGGCCTCGACGGGGGAGTAGGCCGCTGGAGGCCCTGCAGCAGCCTGGGGCTCGGCCGGACCGGGCTCCGCTCCAAGAGGCCAAGCACGTGGACCGCACGCGGCCTACAGCGGTGGAGGACACCACGGCTACGCCTGGCCAGGCCGGCCCTGCAGCGTCGCCATGACAACGGGCCTTCATGGTCAGGTCAAGATCCCTGCACTTTACAACAACTGGGACTTGGAAATGGCGACTATGTAGACTGTGCCAGTGTACTACTGCTGTAGACTTGTACTGTATCTGAGATGCTGAGTGAGTGGTTATGGATAGTGACATTTGTACTGAACTGTATACAACAATGAATTTCACTGTACCTCGATACGTGCACAGGCACAGGAGTTGCAACGGACCTTTAGAGAGGAGTTGAGAAGGAATTTCTTCAGCCGGAGGGAGGTGAATCTGTGGAATTCATTGTGGAGGCTGTCAATGGATATTTTCAAAGCTCAGATTGATAGGTTCTCGATTAGTACGGGTGTCAAAGGTTATGGGGGGAAGGCAGGAGGATGCGGTTGAGAGGGAGAGATAGATCAGCCAAGATTGAACGGCAGTGTAGACTCGATGGGCTGAATGGCATAATTCTGTTCCTATGACTGAGGAACATGAACTTTGTTCCAGTTTGGAGATACAGTGTGGAAACAGGCTCTTTGGCCCAACAACTCCGTGCTGACCAACCATTCCCAAACACCGCATTTAGAGTATTGTGTCCAGTTCTGGCCTCCATACGACAGGAAAGGTGTGGACAAGCTGGAAAGGGTACAGAGAAGGTAGACACAAAATGTAAGTAAGTAAGTACGTTTATTGGCCAAGTATTCACATACAAGGAATTTGCCTTGGTGCTCCGCCCGCAAGTAACAACATGACAACAGTGACAGTTACGAATGACTCAGAAAACACTAAACATTAATAATAATAAGACATTAATGATAAAACACCATTGATCAAGCATGTGAACCAACAAAATACCAGAGGCTACAGATTTTTGGTTGTTGAGTAGAGCAACTACTTGTGGATAAAAACTGTTTTTATGTCTGGCTGTGGCAGCTTTGACAGTCCGGAGTCGCCTGGAGTAACTCAGTGGGCGAGGCAGCATCTCTGGAGAGAAGGAATGGGCGACGTTTTGAGTCGAGACCCAAAACTGTACACAATACTCCAGATGTGGTCTCACCAGAGCCCTATACAACTGCAGAAGAATCTCTTTACTCCTGTACTGACATCCTCTTGTTATGAAGAAGATTCTGTTTTCTTTTTTTAAAATTTTAAACAGAATTTAGACGCACAGATTCTCTTGCCCGGAGTAGGGGAATCAAGGAGCAGAAGGCATCAGTTTAATGTGAAGGGCAAAAGATTTAATAGGAATCTGAGAAGTCACTTTTTCACACAGAGGGTGGTGGGTGTATGGAACAAGCTGCCAGAGGAGGTAGTCGAGGCTGGGACTATCCCAACGTTTAAGAAACAGTTAGACAGGTACATGGGTAGGACAGGTTAGGAGGGATATGGACCAAGCGGGGGTAGGTGGGACTAGTGTAGCAGGGGCATGTTGGCTGGTGTGGGCAAGAGGGGCCGAAGGGCCTGTTTCCATGGTGTATGGCACCAATATTGTGGCGACTGTGCATTTGTGGTTGTGCAAAAGAATTTCACTGTGCTGTGCATACGTGGCAATGGAAGAACATTGAAACCATTGAATTATGCATAGACTTTTGTTTGACTGGATAGCACGATAGAATTTTATTCATCCCTGCAGGGAAATTGGTCTGCCGACAGTCAAAGCACACGACAAGGAACACGAAACCGGGGTCCCGCCCAGTAGGCCCAACCCGCCCGCGGCCCGGGCGGATCCATGGGAACCCACCTGGAGGCCGGGCTCGCCCACCCAGAGAGGAGGGAGTGGGGAGGGTCGGTGAGCAGACGGGCTGCGGGAGGGAGCGCACGGCCTCGACGGGGGGAGTGGGCCGCTGGAGGCCCTGCAGCAGCCTGGGGCTGGACTGGACCGGGCTCCGCTCCAAGAGGCCGAGCACGTGGACCGCATGCGGCCTACAGCGGCGGAGGACACTACGGCTACGCCTGGCCAGGCCGGCCCTGCAGCGTCGCCATGACAACAGGCCTTCATGGTCAGGTCAAGATCCCTGCACTTTACAACAACTGGGACTTAGAAATGGTGACTCTGTAGACTGTGTCAGTGTACTACTGCTGTACACTTGTACTGTATCTGAGATGCTGAGTGTCTGAGTGGTTATGGATAGTGACATTTGTACTGAACTGTATACAACAATGAATTTCACTGTACCTCGATACGTGCACAGGCACAGGAGTTGCAACGGACCTTTAGAGAGGAGTTGAGAAGGAATTTCTTCAGCCGGAGGGAGGTGAATCTGTGGAATTCATTGTGGAGGCTTTCAATGGATATTTTCAAAGCTCAGATTGATAGGTTCTCGATTAGTACGGGTGTCAAAGGTTATGGGGGGAAGGCAGGAGGATGCGGTTGAGAGGGAGAGATAGATCAGCCAAGATTGAACGGCAGTATAGACTCGATGGGCTGAATGGCATAATTCTGTTCCTATGACTGAGGAACATGAACTTTGTTCCAGTTTGGAGATACAGTGTGGAAACAGGCTCTTTGGCCCAACAACTCCGTGCTGACCAACCATTCCCAAACACCGCATTTAGAGTATTGTGTCCAGTTCTGGCCTCCATACGACAGGAAAGGTGTGGACAAGCTGGAAAGGGTACAGAGAAGGTAGACACAAAATGTAAGTAAGTAAGTACGTTTATTGGCCAAGTATTCACATACAAGGAATTTGCCTTGGTGCTCCGCCCGCAAGTAACAACATGACATACGAATGACTCAGAAAACACTAAACATTAATAATAATAAGACATTAATGATAAAACACCATTGATCAAGCATGTGAACCAACAAAATACCAGAGGCTACAGATTTTTGGTTGTTGAGTAGAGCAACTACTTGTGGATAAAAACTGTTTTTATGTCTGGCTGTGGCAGCTTTGACAGTCCGGAGTCGCCTGGAGTAACTCAGTGGGCGAGGCAGCATCTCTGGAGAGAAGGAATGGGCGACGTTTTGGGTCGAGACCCTTCTTCAGATCCCATTCCTTTCCTCCAGAGATGCTGCCTCACCCGCTGAGTTACTCCAGCATTTTGTGTCCAACTTCGAATTAAACCAGCATCTGCAGTTCTTTCTTACTCAAAGGGTACAGAGAAGATTTACGATGATTTTGTATGGTTTTTACAGGGTGCTATATTGACATACCTGGTGTGCTGCTGCAAGTAAGAATTTCATTGTTCCATTTCGGGGCACATGACAAAAAAACATTCTTGACTCTTCACTATAGGTTGAGGAGAACACTCTTGGCAGAATCTACCCAGCTCCTCTGAAGAAGGGTCTCGACCCGAAACGTCATCACTCTCCAGATCTCTTCTCTCCAGAGATGCTGCCAGTCCCGCTGGGTTACTCCAGCATGTTGAGTCTATCTTCGGTGTAAACCAGCATCTGCAGTTCCTTCCTGCACAGTCCTCTCCACACTGCTGGTTTTCCTGGGCTGAGCATGGGGGTGCCGTCTGGTCACCACGGACACAGACCCTGGATTTGGGAGCCGGGGTGCAGGAGGGGCGAGGGGACGCGCTGCGTGGTGAGTTGTTTAGATCTGCAGAGGTGGTGGGCGGGGGGAATTGGGGGGAATGTGGGAGGTGGGTGACTCAATAGCAACGTTGCAAAGGTAGGCAGACTGCCTGAAGAAGGGTCTCGACCCAAAACGTCACCCATTCCTACTCTCCAGAGATGCTGCCTGTCCCGCGGAATTACTCCAGCACTTTGTGTCCCTCTTCGGTTTAGACAATGGACAATAGACAATAGGTGCAGGAGTAGGACATTCGGCCCTTCGAGCCAGCACCGCCATTCAATGTGATAATCCCCAATCAGTACCCCGTTCCTGCCTTCTCCCCATATTCCCTGGCTCCACTATTTTTAAGAGCCCTATCTAGCTCTCTCTTGAAAGCATCCAGAGAACCTGCCTCCACCGTCCTCTGACGCAGAAAGTTCCACAGATTCACAACTCTCTGTGAGAAAAAGTGTTTCCTCGTCTCCGTGTAAACCAGCATCTGCAGTTCCTTCCCACACATTTTGTCCGTTCCTCTGCGACATCTCCTCAAGGTGTGTCTACTTTGAAGAAGTCCTCCTCCTCCTCTCTCCGACGAGAGTTCTGCCAAATCCCCCGTCGTTGCTCCCCCTCTGTGCCATATGCTTATGTCCCCCTCTCCCCTGACTCTCAGTCTGAAGAAGAGAGACATCGGCCTTCGGCTCACCGAGTCTGTGCCGACCAGCGAGTCCGCTCCCCGCACCCTAGCACTATCCTACACCGGCTCGGGACAATTTACATTTATACCAAGCCAATTCACCTGCAAACCTGTACGCCCTTGGAGTGTGGAAGGAAACCGGAGAACCCGGAGACAACCCACTCGGTCACAGGGAGAACATGCAAACTCCGTAGCGACAGCACCCGCAGTCAGGATCTAACCCAGGTCTCTGGCGTTGAAAGGCTGCAATTCTACTGCTGTGCCACGATGCTGCCCAAATGAACCTGCAATAATCTGATGACATCACTTTAAGCACCAAAGTCAGATGCCTTCTCCATGAGGCCACGCGATCCCTTCCCTGTTCAGGCAACTGTATCATTCTATCAACAACTAGAGAGCGTTCTTGAGCTACTATCTACCTCATTGGAGACCTTCAGACTTTAATCAGACTGCTGGACTTTACCTAGCACTAAACATTGTTCCCTTTATCCTGTATCTGCTCACTGTGGGTGGCTCTATTGTAATCATGTATAGTCTTTCCACTGACTGGTTAGCATCTAATAAAAAAGCTTTTCGCTATATCTCGGTACATGTGCTGATAAACGAAACTAAAACCTGTATGTCCACATCCTGGTAGTCAATAATCTAATTTCTTAAATGTTCAGGCTCTCCAATTTAATTCTCTCCTAAGGACCACAGACAGGACCCTTCCATTCCCATTCTACACTGTCAATGACTTTCATCTTTCCACATGGCAGTTCGGTGCAGCAGTTAGTGCCGCTGCCTTGTAGCTCCGTCATGCCTTGCCTTCAATCTGACCGCTGCTGCTGTCTGCGTGGAGTTTGCATGTTCTCCCTGTGACTGCGACTGACGGATCAGTCTGAAGAAGGGTCTCGACCCGTAACGTCACCCATTCCTTCTCCCCAGAGATGCTGCCTGTCCCGCTGAGTTGCTCCAGCTTTTTGTGTCTACCTTCGATTTAAACCGACATCTGCAGTTCTTTCCTATACATTTTGTCCGCTCCACGACAAAATCTCCTCCAGGTGGGTCTGCTTTGAAGTTCTCCTCCTCTCTCTGACGAGAGTTCTGCCACATCCTCTCTCACTGAAACATCAGTTTGAAGAAGGGTCTCGACCCGAAACATCACCCACTCCTTCTCTCCAGAGATGCTGTCTGTCCCGCTGAGTTACTCCAGTCTACCTCTCTGTGACTGCGTATGTTCCCCCCAGTTGCTCCTGTTTAGAAACATAGAAACATAGAAAATAGGTGCAGGAGTAGGCCATTCGGCCCTTCGATCCAGCACCGCCATTCAATATGATCATGGCTGATCATCCAACTCAGTATCCTGTACCTGCCTTCTCTCCATACCCCCTGATCCCTTTAGCCACAAGGGCCACATCTAACTCCCTCTTAAATATAGCCAATGAACTGGCCTCAACTACCTTCTGTGGCAGAGAGTTCCACAGATTCACCACTCTCTGCATGAAAAAATTCTCATCTCGGTCCTAAAAGACTTCCCCCTTATCCTTAAACTGTGACCCCTTGTTCTGGACTACCCCAGCATCGGGAACAATCTTCCTGCATATAGCCTGTCCAACCCCTTAAGAATTTTGTAAGTTTCTATAAGATCCCCCGTCAATCTTCTAAATTCCACTGAGTACAAGCGAGTTTCCTCCCACATCCCAAAGATATGCGGGTTGCTAGGTGAATTGGCTGCCGCAAACTGCCCCTAGTGTGTAGGTGGGTGGTTGGAAAATATGAGGGAGTTTAATTGATTAATAGTTATAACATGGCAACAAGCCCTTCGGCCCGACCAGGGTCTCGACCCGAAACGTCACCCATTTCTTCTCTCCAGAGATGCTGCTGCCTGTCCCGCTGAGTTACTCCAGCATTTAGTGTTTACCTTTGATTTAAACCAGCATCTGCAGTTCCTTCCTACACTTTGATCATCAGCCACCCATTCACATTTATTCCATGTTATCCCATTTTTGTACCCACTCCCCACACATGAGGGGTGATTTACAGAGGGACAATTAACCTCCAAACCCATACGTATTTGGGATGTGAGAGGAAACCGGTGCTCCCGGAGGAAACCCACATGGTCACAGTTAAAACGGTCAAACTCCACAAAAACAGCACCCGAGTTCAGGATCAAACTCAGGTCTCTGGTGCAGTGAGGCAGCAGCTCTACCCGCTGTGCCACTGTGTCGCCCCGGTGCCAGAGGTGATGGGCATGGCAGAAAAAAACACGTTACAGGGAAATAAATGATGGTGTAGAATTGACAGGATTGTTCTGTCCGACTCAATGGGCCAAATGGCCTCTTTACACATCAAAAGAGAAAATGAGGGATATGAGAAATATTTCTCTCAAATAGTATGAAGAGTCCCAACCCGAAACATCCTTTTTCTCCAGAGTTGCTGCCTGAACCGCTGAGTTACTCCAGCACTTTGTGTCTATCTTTGGTATAAACCAGCACCTGCAGTTCCTTCCTACACATTTATTATGGAATCCTGTTGGCCCCGGGTTTGATCCTGACTACGGGCGCTGTCTGTATGGAGTTTGTACGTTCTCCCTGTGACCTGCGTGGGTTTTCTCCAGGTGCTCCGGTTTCCTCCCACACTCCAAAGACGTACGGGTTTGTAGGTTAATTGGTTTCGGTAAATTGTCCCAAGTGTGTGGGATAGAACTAGTGGTCGGGTGCTCATTGGTCCGCGTGGACTCGGTGGGCCGAAGGGCCTGTTTCCGTGCTGTATCTCTAAATTAAACTAAAGTAAATAGGATTCCATGCTATTTGAGGAAACACATTTCTCATATTCCAAATTTGACATGGAAAGAGGCCATTCTGCCCATTTGAGTATGTTGCCCGACAGAATAATTTTAGCTTCAAATAAATAATTTTTGTTTAAACTAAACTCAACTAAAAGTCAAGGCCCTGGTGTGTTTTCTTCACGTTGCCATCTACAAGCAGGGCTCAGGACAGGTCATCCGAGATGTGATTGCCCAGACAGGATCAGTCGGCATCTGCAGAGAGAAGAGCAATGATCCCGTATCAGAACTGGAAAAGCGAGTGTGTTCAAAATTCGAGCCAGGTGGGAAGACAAGGAGAGTCCCGTGACAAGGTGGAGGCCTTGGTTGTCCAGGTGACACAACGCCTTCAGCGCTAGTCGACGGATGTGTGATGAATGACGGCAGTCAGCTAGACCGAGAAAACAGCAGAACAATAGTTTAATTTAAGAAGGTAGACACAAAACGCTGGAGTCACTCAGAGGGTCAGGCAGCAACTCTGGGGGGAAGGAATGGGTGACGTTTCGGGTTGAGACCCTTCTTCAGATTAGTTTAGTTCAGTTCAGTTTATTGTCACATGTACCGAGGTACAGTGAAAAGCTTTAAAAAGAATATTTGGACAGGTACATGGATAGGACAAGTTTGGAGGGTAATGGGCCAAACACAAGCAAGTGGGACTCGTGTAGATGGGACATGTTGGTCGGAGTGGTCAAGTTGGGCCGAAGGGCCTGTTTCTAAACTCTAAATTGACTTTGTGTCCATCAGTTAAATGAACTCTATATTCTCCCTCCACAGATGCTGCCTGACCGACTGGATGTTCGCAGAAGTCAGAAATATGGAACTGCAGAAAGACAATGCATGATTACAGTCGAGCCGTCCACAGTGTACAGATACAGGATAAAGGGAATTATGTTGAGTGCAAAATAAAGTCCGATTAAAGATCGTCTAAGAACACAACTGTTGCTGGGAAACTGAAAGACAAGTGAATTCTGCAAATATATGTAGAAGGGTCCCGAGTTGAAACATCATTTATCCATGTTGCCTGGCCCGCTCGGGTACCCCAGCACTTTGTGTCCTTTTTGTGTAAACCAGCACCTGCGGTTCCATGTTTCTGACTTCTGCGAACATCCAGACGGTCAGGCAGCATCTGTGGAGGGAGAATATAGAGTTCATTTAACTGATGGACACAAAGTCAATTTAGAGTTTAGAAACAGGCCCTTCGGCCCAACTTGCCCACTCCGACCAACATGTCCCATCTACACGAGTCCCACTTGCTTGCGTTTGGCCCATCACCCTCCAAACTTGTCCTATCCATGTACCTGTCCAAATATTTTTTTTTAATATTTTTGTGGTCACAAATGTGCCAGTAAACATACAATTAAAAATTACGCTGTGTTTCTCAGCAATTTCTTCCATCAAAATTCCTCCTATATAAAAGTATAAAGTCAACATATGCTGAAAATTAAACATTATTATTAAACTAATATGTCGCTGTTACTCAGTCGAAATCCTGGAATTCCTTCCTCATCAGCATTCGAGCATAACATAAAAATAATATATAATTACACTTTAAAAAATTTAAAAATGTGAAAATCGTGTTTTAAACTTTTTAGAGGTGCCAGAATGCTGCATTATTGGCGTGTGAGTCACAATTATTATTATTATATTGTGTTATTAAATTATTATAACATTATAATATAGTGGATATTATTACAACAGAGCTGGGTGGTTCAAATGCAAACAAGATTCCACACTGTTCAAGAAGAGATGTTTCTCATTTTTCACATTTTTTTCTTTTGACGTGGAAAGAGGCCATTTGGCCCATTGGCACCATGCCGTCTCACAGAGCCACGGTAAGGCTAGATATCTGAAATGTGTTGGAAGGAACTGCGGAATAGTTCAGACCCAAAACGTCACCTATTCCTTTTCCCCAGAGATGCTGTCTGACCTGCTGAGTTACTCTGGCATTTTGTGTCTTTCCCTAGTTACCTGAAATATGTATTGAAAACTGTTGAATTCAATGTTGAATCCAGATTGCAATGTGCACAGTCTAGAGATACTGATAATAGACACAATAAGCTGGAGCAACTCAGCGGGTCAGACAGCCTCCCAAGATAAAAGGAATAGGTGAGGTTTTGGGTCAAGACCCTTTTTCAGAATCAACCCAAAACTCCAACTATTCCTTTTCTCCAGAGATGCTGTCTGACCCGCTGTGTTACTCCAGTTTTTCGTGTCAAACTGGATCTAGGATTGGTTTCATGGAGATGAGCAGAGGGTGTGGCGGAAGGTTTATTTTTGGACTGAAGGCCCGTGACTAGTGGTGTGCCTCAGGGATCGGTGCTGGGCCCATTCTGTTTGTACTCTAGATTGACGTTTTGTGCGAGAATATGCAAGGAAAGATTAGTAAGTTTGAAGGTGCCACTAAAATAGGTGGTATCATATATTGTAAATAAGAAAAGGAACAGGAGACGTTTCGGGTCCAGAACCTTCTTCAGGCAGGAGGATCCGCTGCCATTTAAAAAGGGTATGTGCAGAACATAGAACATAAAACGTAAAACAGTGAACATAGAATGTAGAACATAGAATGTTGAACAGAGAACATAGAACGTAGAATGTAGAATGTAGAATGTAGAACATAGAACATAGAATGTAGAACACAGAACATAGAACATAGAATGTAGGACATAGAACATAGAACTTAGAATGTAGAACGTAGAACATAGAATGTAGAACATAGAATGTTGAACAGAGAACATAGAACGTAGAATGTAGAATGTAGAACATAGAACATAGAACATATAATGTTGAACAGAGAACATAGAACGTAGAATGTAGAATGTAGAACATAGAACATAGAACATATAATGTAGAACATAGAACATAGAACATAGAATGTAGGACATAGAACATAGAACATAGAACATAGAATGTAGAACATAGAACATAGAACATAGAACATATAATGTAGAACATAGAACATAGAATGTAGGACATAGAACATATAATGTAGAACATAGAACATAGAATGTAGAACATAGAACATAGAACATAGAACATATAATGTAGAAGAGTACAGCGCAGGAACAGGCCCTTAAGCCCACAGTGCCAAAATTGTTGCCAAGACCAACTGTTATCTGCCTGCACATAACCCATATCCTGCATATATCAGTCATAGAGTCATACAGTGTGGAAACAGGCCCTTCAGTCCAACTTGCTCACACCAACTAACATGTCCCAGCTACACTAGTCCCACCTGCCTGTATTTGGCCCATATCCCTCTAAACCTATCCCATCCACGTACCTGTCTAATTGCTTCTTCCGGCAGCTCTTTCCACACACCCACCACCCTTTGTGTGAAAACGTTACCCCTCAGGTCCTATTAAATCTTTCCCCACTCACCTTAAACCTATGTCCTCTGGTTCTTGATTCCCCTACTCTGGGCATCTACCCGATCTATTCCCCTCATGATTTTGTACACCTCCATAAGATCACCCCTCATCCTCCTGTGCTTCAAGGAATAAAGTCCTAGCCAGCTCAGCGTCTCCCTGTAGCTCAGGCCATTGTCCTGGCAACATCCTCGTAAATCTTCTCTGCACCCTTTCCAGCTTGACAACATCTTTCCTATAACACGGTGCCCAAAACTAAACACAATACTCCAAATCTCTGAGTATCCATGAGCCTATCCAAGAATCACTTCAATCC
This sequence comes from Okamejei kenojei, assembly GCA_035221665.1. Taxonomy (NCBI): domain Eukaryota; kingdom Metazoa; phylum Chordata; class Chondrichthyes; order Rajiformes; family Rajidae; genus Okamejei; species Okamejei kenojei. The sequence goes on along the minus strand of CM069166.1, from coordinate 16,182,290 downwards.
CACTATTGTATCTGCCTGCACCACTACCCATGGCAACGCATTCTACCGACTAATTATTCATTGTGTAAATACCTTGCCCTGCAGATCTTTACATTTTACTCCTTTCACATTAAGCCTTCTAGTCCTTGACATTTTCACCTTGGGTATAAACATAGAAACATAGAAACTAGGTGCAGGAGTAGGCCATTCGGCCCTTCGAGCCTGCACCGCCATTCAATATGGTCATGGCTGATCATCCAACTCAATATCCTGTACCTGCGTTCTCTCCATACCCCCTGATCCCTTTAGCCACAAGGGCCACAAATATAGCCAATGAACTGGCCTCAACTACCTTCTGTGGCAGAGAATTCCAGAGACTCACCACTCTCTGTGTGAAAAATGATTTTCTCATCTCAGTCCTAAAAGACTTCCCCCTTATCCTTAAACTGTGACCCCTTGTTCTGGACTTCCCCAACATCGGGAACAATCATCCTGCATCTAGCCTGTTCAACCCCTTAAGAATTTTATACGTTTCTATGAGATCCCCCCTCAATCTTCTAAATTCTAGCGAGTACAAGCCGAGTCTATCCAGTCTTTCTTCATATGGAAGTCCTGCCATCCCAGGAATCAGTCTGGTGAACCTTCTCTGTACCCCCTCTATGGCAAGAATGTCATTCCTCAGATTAGGAGACCAAAACTGCACGCAATACGCAATACTCCAGGTGTGGTCTCACCAAGACCCTGTACAACTGCAGTAGAACCTCCCTGCTCTTGTACTCAAATCCCACCAAGTCCGCCCCGACCAGAGATCCCAGTATACCACCACAACCCTACACACAAGTAAGTAAGTAAGTAAATTTTATTTATATAGCACGTTTAAATCAACTCACGTTGAAAGCAAAGTGCTTTACATAGAAGAAATAATTAAGTTTCCATACATCCATAGAAAGATTAAAAAAAATTAAAATGACACAACACATTATAGAATTCAACATGAATGTCCCCCCACAACAGAATCAAAATCTCCACTGTGGGGAAAGGCATCAGAGAGTTAAAGCTCCTCTGTGATCACCCGAGGTCGGGGCCTATTTGTGGGCCTCCGCAGCCAGTCTGATGTTTTCAGGCCCTCTTGCCGGGAAGACGGAACTCCGGCGTCCGGTGAACACTCCTCAAGGGACAATTTACAACTTTACAGAAGGCAATTAACACACAAACCTGCTTTAGAGTCTTTGGAGCGCGGGAGGAAACCGGAGCACCCGGAGGAAACCCACGCGGTCACAGGGCAAACGTACAAACTCCGTACAGGCAGCATCCGAGGTCAGGATCAAATCCGGGTGTGTGGCGCTGTGAGGCAGCAACTCTACCGCTGCGCCACCGTGCCACCCTGTCTCCCTGACCCTTTTACACAATGCCCTGACCAATAAACGCAAGCATGCAAAGGGCAGCATGGTACAAGGAATATATATAAAGCGTGTTAAAGGTGCACTAAAGGAACTGCAGGTGCTGGTTTAAACCGAAGACAGACACAAAAATGCTGGAGTAACTCAGCGGGACAAGCAACATCTCTGGAGAGAAGGAATGGATGATGTTTCGGGTGGAGGCCCTTCTTCAGACTGTTGGAGTAACTCAGCGGGACAGGCAGCATCTCTGGAGAGAAGGAATTGGGTCGAGACAGTATGAAGAAGGGTCTCGACCCGAAACATCACCCATTCCTTCTCTCCAGTGATGCTGCCTGTCCCGCTGAGTTACTCCAGCTTTTTGTGTCTATCGTAAGCATGTTAAAGATGCCTGTCTGGGAATATGCATGCTTAAATGTACACTATATTTAATACATTATATTAATCACCAATGCGTTAAATCTATTAAAGATCAAATGTAAACTGGTGCATGGGCCTGTATTGTAACACCATTAGCTATCGGGGCTGGTCTGCAGAGAGGGGATTTGGGAGAGGCACACACAGGATAGCGCAGATAGGGGGAACTATTCTCAGCAGCAGATGGTTCAAAGACCAGGGGCACAGATTTGTAATGGGCACCAGATGAGAGTAGGTACTGAGGAGAAGCACGACTACACAGAGAGGGATAATGGTTCAGAATTCGTCGCCTGTGGGTTGACAGAAGCAAGATCAAACAACTCCTCGGAGGAAAGTGGGTAGCAATTTTTTTTATCATTTAAGCCATCTCCGTCAAGGCCAGCACTTTTTGCCCATCATTAGTGCCTTTCTGGAAGGGTGGCGGCAGGGCACTCTCTCAAGGAGTTTTGGAGGAGGTTTACCAGAATTATAGTGCGCAGAAACAGGCCCTTCGGCCCAACTTGCCCACACCGGCCAACATGTCCCACCAACACTAGTCCCACCTGCCTGCACTTGGTCCATATCCCTCCAAACCTGTCCTATCCATGTACCTGTCCGACTGTTTCTTAAACGTTGGCATAGTCCCAGCCTCAGCTACCTCCTCTGGTGGCTTGTTCCATACACCCACCACAATTATGTCTTGTTTAGGGGGTATTAGCTATAAGGAGATGATGTTCGTTCATAAGTGATAGGAACAGAGTTAGGCCATTCAGCCCATCAAGTCTACTCCACCATTCAATCCTGCCTGATCTATCTCTCCCTCTCAACCCCACTCTCCTGCCTTCTCCCCATAACCCCTGACACCTGCACTGATCACGAATCTGATTAGACTTGGATTGCTTCCAATGGTTGAGTGAGATCTAACAGGTATGTTAAATAATAAGAGGAATAGATAGGGTAGAGAGTCTAAACCTTTTCCCAAGGTGGAAATGTCCAATACTAGAGGGCAGAGCTTTCAGGTGAGAGAGGCAAAGTTTAAAGGGGTACGTTTTCCACACAGAGGGTGGTGGGTGCTTGCAATACACTGTTGGAGGTGACTTAGCTTAGTTTGGTTTAGAGATACAACATGGAAACAGATCCTTCCGTCCACCAGGTCCACACTGACCAACAATCACATGTACATCGCAGCATGGTGCCTTACAGCACGAGAGACCTGATTTCTATCCTAACTACAGGCGCTGTCTGTGTGGAGTTTGCGGGTTTTCTCCGGGTGCTCCGGTTTCCTCCCACACTCCAAAGACATACAGGTTTATAGGTTAATTGGCTTGGTGTAAGCGTAAACTGTCCCCAGTGTGGTGTAGGATAGTACTCGTGTGCGGGGGCCAAAGGGCCTGGTACCTACCGCCTGTATAAACTAAACTAATTCGATCCCAAACACTAGGGGCAATTTACGGAAGCCAATTAACCTACAAACCTGCGCGTCTTTGGAGTGTGGGAGGGAACCGGAGCGCCCGGAGAAAACCCACGTGGGTCACAGGACCAGACCCGATATAAAACAGCAACTCCACCGTGGCTCCCACACAGTGAACTGTGAAGGCAGATACGATCGTGGTATTTAAGTGACTTGTTGAGAGGCACATGGATATGCAGGGAATGGAAATATATGGATC
>CM069166.1:16151348-16173848 GCA_035221665.1 Okamejei kenojei | reverse complement strand
CTCAGTCTAGCCTCAGTCTACCCTCAGTCTACCCTCAGTCTGCCCTCAGTCTAGCCTCAGTCTACCCTCAGTCTAGCCTCAGTCTAGCCTCAGTCTAGCCCCTGCAATAATTTGGTGCACTCCCCATTTCAAAGCGGGAATGCTGAAGGGATTAGATCATCTACTCTTCACGTGCAGGGCTTAGCTGATGCTCATCTCCCCTGGGTACAACCTTCTCTCCGGAATAATGTTTCCACACGTTAAGTTCACTTCTCACAACACGCGTTCTAATGACGCCAGTTGGGAAATGAACAGTTCCGATCGGTGAAAGGGAAACTGTTAAAGCAATTAGACTCTCACCAGAAGTTGTTTCCATGTCTTCAGCTTCACGGATTCTTCGAAGTGGAGAGCCATTCACTCTAAGGTCTACGCACCACCTGCCCCAGCCATGCACAGGACGTCAAGGGATGTTTGCAAATGCAGTGCAGCGATTAAACATGAACAACCTTCATCTACTGACTTACATTATTGTGCCTAATGTATAAGCTATCACCGAACTGTATATGAACAAATAATGTCACTCTACATAGCTACACATGGGTATAAAATACCATTAGGGGAAGAGCATCTCATATTTCGCTTGGCCAGCTTTCAACCCAGGGGTATGACTTTTGATGTCTCTAACGTCAAGTAACCCCTGCATTCCCTCTCTCTCCATCCGTCCCCCACCCAAGTTGCACCAGCTTCTCGTTCACACCCACCAAACAGCCAACAATGGCCTGTTTCCTTTATCATCGTTACTTTTTTTTTGCATATCTTTCATTCATTTGCTCTCTATAGCTCCCTACATCACCATCTGTATCTCTCGTTTCCCTTTTCCCTGACTAGTCTGAAGAAGGATGTCGACCCGAAACATCACATTCCTTCTCCCCAAAGATGCTGCCTGCCCCGCAGAGTTGCTCCAGCGTTTTGAGTCTATCTTTGGTTTAAACCAGCATCTGCAGTTCCTTCCAACACCATTGAATCTTAGTATAGTTTAGTTTACAAAAATGCTGGAGACACTCAGCAGGTGAGGCAGCATCTATGGAGTGAAGGAAATAGGCAACATTTAGGGTCTGAAGAAGGGTTTCGGCCCGAAATGTTGCCTATTTCCTTCGCTCCATAGATGCTGTCTCACCCGCTGAGTTTCTCCAGCATTTTTGTGTACCTTCGATTTTCCAGCATCTGCAGTTCCTTCTTAAACATATAGTTTAGTTTAGTTTAGTTGATATTGCCACATGCACGAGGGGACAGTGAAAAGTATTTGTTAGGTGCTATACAGTCAGCGGGAAGTCCATCGATGATTATACATGAGAAGGAATAGGTGACATTTCGGGTCGAGACCCTCCTTCACAGTCCCATTAGTAGAGTTGCTGCCTCACAGCGCCAGAGACCCAGGTTCAATCCTGACCACGGGTGCTGTCTGTACGGAGTTTGCACGTTCTCCCCGTGACCCTTCTCCGAGACTTTCGGTTTCCTCCCACACCCCAAAGATTGGCTAGATATGGGTGTAAATTGTCCCGAGTGTGTGTAGGACAGCGCGGGGATCGCTGGTCGGTGCGGTGGGCTGGAGGCCCCTGTTTCAGTGCTAGATCCCTACACTAAATTAAGCTGAACACACGGGAGCATGGGAGATATGAAGGAGCGAGGCCCACGTGGAGAAATAAATCACAGCTCACCCTGACCAGGTCTGACAGCAGGAGCAACGTCCCATAAAGTGCTTCAGCGGCTAAAATGTTCCGAGACTCTGGCACCGACACAGAACTCACACTGAGTTCTATTTGGAGGTTGTTATCAAAGGAAAGTAATCTGAAGTCGGGAATACATTGGCCATGGCTGCCGGGCCCTGTACAGAGCTGGCTCTATATAAGCATTGGATTAAATGACGCGGCTCTCATTTAATTTGTTTGCGCTCCTATAATAAGACTGGGGCGTACTTCCCTGTAAACAAGGTCAATGTGGTTTGTTAATAAGTACACATTTAAAAAAATTGGACTGATGTAGCATGAACCTGCTTTCCTTCCATATTAAAAATCCCCCCCCCCACACCCCCCACTCCTGATCTCCAGTGGTCGATGAGGTCAGCACGGTGGCGCAGCGGTAGAGTTGCTGCCTCACAGCGCCAGAGACCCGGGTTCCACCCCGACTACAGTCTGTACGGAGTTTGTACGTTCTCCCCGTGACCCGCGTGGGTTTCGTCCGGGATCTTCGGTTTCCTCCCACACTCCAAAGACGTGCAGGTTTGTAGGATCATTGGCTCGGTGTAAGTGTAAATTGTCCGCAGTGTGTGTAGGATAGTGTTAGTGTGCGGGGATCGCTGGTCGGGGCAGACCCGGCGGGCCGAAGGGCCTGTTTCCGTGCTGAATCTCTGAACTAAACTAATCAGTGATTCACGTGGCTAGAGTCCTCTGTTTGTCCCAAATTGTTTTTTTAGTTTAGAGATACAGAGTGGAAACAGGCCCTTCGGCCCGCCGAGTCCGCGCCGACTAGCGATCCCGTTACTAGCCCATTACACTATCCTGCACACACTGGGGACAATTTATGATTTACCGAAGCTAATTAACCTACAAACCTGCACGCCTTTGGAGTGTGGGAGGAAACCGGAGCTCCCGGAGAAAACCCACGCGGTCACGGGGAGAACGTACAAACTCCGTACAGACAGCACCCGTAGTCAGGATTGAACCCGGGTCCCTGGCGCTGTGAGGCAGCAACTCTACCGCTGCACCACCCTGCCGCCTGGCCCCACACTGGTTCAATTTAGTGACAGAGGAATGGGGATTGACAAAGAAACTGCTTGGGTTACACAGCCGGTCAGGCAGCGTCTGTGGAGGGAAATTACGTGTCTGAAGAAGGGTCTCGACCTGAGGCATCACCTATTCCTTTTCTCAAGAGATGCTGCCATGGAGTCATAGAGTGATAGAGAAACAGGCCCTTCGGCCCAACTTGCCCACACGGGCCAACATGTCCCAGCTACACTAGTCCCACCTGCCCGCACTTGGTCCATATCCCTCCAAACCTGTCCTATCCATGTACCTGTCTAACTGTTTCTTAAACGTTGGGGTAGTCCCAGCCACAACTACCTCCTCTGGCAGCTCGTTCCATACACCCATCACCCTTTGTGTGAAAAAGTTACCCCTCAGATTCCTATTAAATCTTTTCCCCTTCACCTTGAACCCGTGTCCTCTGGTCCTCGATTCCCCTACTCTGGGCAAGAGACTCTGTGCATCTACCCGATCTATTCCTCTCATGATTTTATACACCTGCCTGACCTGCTGAAGTACTCAAGCATTTTGTGTCTATCTTAGAACATGGTTTGAGTCGGGACCCTTCTTCAGGCTGATGGAGTGGGAGGGGGTGGGGGGGGAGGAAGAAAGCTGGAGAGAGAGGTGGCGATGGGCCTCAAGTGATAGGTGGATACAGGTGAGGTGAATGGAAGATGGATGGAGTGAGAGGCAAAGAAGATAAAAGTTAGTCAGATAAGGAAAGAGAGGAGTGAAATGTGAAGCTGGAGGGAGGGATAGAAACATAGAAAATAGGTGCAGGAGTAGGCTATTCGGCCCTTCGAGCCAGCACCGCCATTCAATATGGTCATGGCTGATCATCTAAAATCAGTGCCTCGTACAGTGGCTTGCAAAAGTATTCATACCCCTTGAACTTTTTCACATTTTGTCACGTTACAACCACAAACGTAAATGTATTTTATTGGGATTTTATGTGATAGACCAACACAAAGTGGTGCATAATTGTGAAGTGGAAGGAAAATGATACATGGTTTCCAAATTTTATTACAAATAAAAAACTGAAAAGTGTGGCGTGCAAAAGTATTCAGCCCCCCTGAGTCAATACTTTGTAGAACCACCTTTCGCTGCAATTACAGCTGCAAGTCTTTTGGGGTATGTCTCTACCAGCTTTGCACATCTAGAGACTGAAATTTTTGCCCATTGTTCTTTGCAAAATAGCTCAAGCTCAGTCGGATTGGATGGAGAGCGTCTGTGAACAGCAATTTTCAAGTCTTGCCAGAGATTCTCAATTGGATTTAGGTCTGGACTTTGACTGGGCCATTCTAACACATGAATATGCTTTAATCTAAACCATTCCATTGTAGCTCTGGCTGTATGTTTAGGGTCATTGTCCTGCTGGAAGGTGAAACCTCCGCCCAGTCTCAAGTCTTTTGCAGACTCTAACAGGTTTTCTCCTTCCAAGATTGCCCTGTATATGGCTCCATCCATCTTCCATCAACTCCGACCAGCTTCCCTGTCCCTGCTGAAGAAAAGCATCCCCACAGCATGATGCTGCCACCACCATGTTTCACAGTGGAGATGGTGTGTTCAGGGTGATGTGCAGTATTAGTTTTCCGCTATACATAGCATTTTGCATTTGGGCCAAAAACTTCAATTTTGGTCTCATCAGACCAGAGCACCTTCCTCCACATGTTTGCTGTGTCCCCCACATGGCTTGTGGCAAACGGCAAACGGGACTTCTTATGGCTTTGTTTCAACAATGGCTTTCTTCTTGCCACTCTTCCATAAAGGCCCGATTTGTGGAGTGCATGACTAAATAGTTGTCCTGTGGACAGATTCTCCCACCTGAGCTGTGGATCTCTGCAGCTTCTCCAGAGTTACCATGGGCCTCTTGGCTGCTTCTCTGATCAATGCTTCCTTGCCCGGCCTGTCAGTTTAGGTGTGAACGGCCATGGTTTGCAGTTGTGCCATACTCTTTCCATTTTCGGATGATGGATTGAACAGTGCTCCGTGAGATGTTCAAAGCTTGGGATATTTTTTTATAACCTAACCCTGCTTTAAACTTCTCCACAACTTTATCCCTGACCTGTCTGGTGTGTTCTTGGGCTTCATGATGCTGTTTGTTCACTAATGTTCTCTAACAAACCTCTGAGGCCTTCACAGAACAGCTGTATTTATACTGAGATTAGATTACACACAAGTGGACTCTATTTACTAATTAGGTGACTTCTGAAGCCAATTGGTTGCACTGGATTTTATTTAGGGGCATCAAAGTAAAGGGGGCTGAATACTTTTGCACGCCACACTTTTCAGTTTTTTATTTGTAAAAAAAATTGAAAACCATGTATCATTTTCCTTCCACTTCACAATTATCCGCCACTTTGTGTTGGTCTATCACATAAAATACCAATACAATATATTTACGTTTGTGGTTGTAACGTGACAAAATGTGGAAAAGTTCAAGGGGTATGAATACTTTTGCAAGCCACTGTATATTTCTGAAGCCAAGGACCAAGGATGGAAGGGAACAAGGGGAGGGGAAAGAGGTGATAAAAGCAAATATATGAATTGGGGGGTAGGAGATGGGTGTGGAGAAAAATGACTGGGGTGGTGGGAGATGGTGAAAGTGGGAGAAATGCTGATGGGTGGTGGGAGGATGGTGATTAGTGGATTTGAAATTGGAAATGGCTGGGATGGGATGGCCGGCAGTTTAGTTTAGTTAATGTCACGTTTATAGCTTGGGGGGTTGGCAAGTTACCAGGCTTTAATTATTTGAATTGGAGAAGTTCAATGTTCATACCACTGGGTTGTAAGTCCACATCCTCCAAGCTAATGTCCTTCCTTTTCATTGCTTTAATCTCCTCTCTAACCAGCAACGCTACCCCACCTTCCTTTTCCTTTCTCTCTATCCCTCACTGAATATTGAATATCTTTCCTGGGTGTTCAGCTCCCAGCCTACGTTCACCCTGGAGCCATGTCTCCGTGATTCCCACCGTTGATATATCACCTTAGCCATCATTAATATCTATCTGCAAGTTCTCAACTCGTCTAAACTGAACTAAACTAAACTAAACCATGTAAACACACTGTTCTTGTAAAATATGTCGTTCAATAAAATATTAACAGTGGGCCCCCATTACATAGAGTCACAGAGAAATAGAGCACAGATACAGGCCCTTTGGCCCATCGACTCAATGCAGACCATTTATCACCCATTTGCACAAATCCTATATTAATGCCATATCGTGTTCCCCAATCGATAAGTGTCATTCCCTTTATCCTGTGTCTGTACCAGTGGACGGCTCGATTGTTACCATGTATAGTGTTTCCGCTGACTGGCTAGCACGCAACAAAACGCTTTTCAATGGTCCTTGGCACACGTGACAATAAACTGAACCAAACTAAATCTAAGGGGGACAAAAATGCTGGAGAAACTCAGCGGGTGAGGCAGCGTCTATGGAGCGAAGGAAATGGGCAACCTTTCAGTCTGAAGAAGGGTCTCGACCCGAAACCTCGCCTATTTCCTTCGCTCCATGGATGCTGCCTCACCCGCTGAGTTCCTCCAGCATTTTTGTCTACCTTTGACTTTCCAGCATCTGCAGTTCCTTCTTAAACATTAAATCTAAGGGGAGTGATTTTGAATGATTCCAAGTCACACTCAACCCTCCCTGTGCGATCATTCACTTGTGTGGGAGTCGACAGGGATCTGTGCAGGGCCAACACACTGGGTTCTGTTCAGACTGAAAGCAGGATATGGATGGTGAGAGAGGCAGGAGCATTGTGTGCATTCCTGAGGTAAGACTAGTAGCTGATATCATAATCATCCGTACCATTTTATTCGATGGTATCTGGTTTTACATTGCAGGCTCACTTTAGTGAAGACAGTGCCTTATATTGTTCAATAGATCAAGTGACTGCCATTAGACTTCAGCCTGGCAGTGAAAGCAAAGCCTGATACCATGTAGACACCAGCACTAGATCGCCTCCAACCACACCCCCTCCCGACTGGCTTGTTACCAGTCTTGAGGTCAGGTCCAAGCAACCTTGTGCTCCTGATGCTCAGATGCAGATAAACTTATTAATCTCCCCTCATCAACAGTCTTCAATCGTTATTATCTCTGAGCTCATACAACTCTCACTTCCGAGGTCTGAGGTTCCCACCTGCTTTTCAAAAACCTGTGGGCTGTGGTGATAATCAAAAATACAGCAGCAGTTCGCCCCAAGAGATCAACGTGGAAAGGTGGACAACAAAAAGCTCATATGTCAGGCTGTTATTCATTTGACTACAGCTCGGCATTTAACACAATCATCCCCTCCAAGCTGGTTACCAAACTCGCAGAACTGGGTCTCTGCGCATCCCTCTGCAATTGGATCCTCGACTTCCTCATTCACAGACCACAGTCTGTTCGTATTGGTGGAAATGTGTCAGACTCGATAACAATCAGCATGGGAGCACCTCAAGGCTGCGTGCTCAGCCCCCTGCTGTACTCACTCTATACTCATGACTGCGTAGCCGGTCATAGTGCAAACTCCATCATCAAGTTCGCTGACGACACCACTGTTGTGGGACGTATCACTGATGGGGACGAGTCAGAGTACAGAAGAGAGATCGAGCGACTGTCCATATGGTGCCAGCACAACAACCTGACCCTCAACACCAGCAAAACCAAGGAACTGATTGTGGACTTTGGAAGGGGTAGGATAGGGACCCACAATCCCGTTTATAGGGTGGAAAGGGTCAAGAACTTCAAATTCCTGGGCATGCACATTTCCGAAGATCTCTCCTGGTCCAAGAACACTGATGCAATTATAAAGAAAGCACATCAGCACCTCTACTTCCTGAGAAGATTACGGAGAGTCGGTATGTCAAGGAGGATTCTCTCGAACTTCTACAGGTGCACAGCAGAGAGCGTGCTGACCGGTTGCATCGTGGCTTGGTTCGGCAACTTGAGCGTCCAGGAGCGGAAAAGAATGCAGGAAGTTGTGACCACTGCCCAGTCCATCATCGGCTCTGACCTCCCCACCATCGAGGGGATCTATCGCAGTCGCTGCCTCAAAAAGGCTGCCAACATCATCAAGGACCCACACCATCCTGGCCACACACTCATCTCCCCGCTACCTTCAGATAGAAGGTACAGGAGCCTGAAATCTGCAACATCCAGGTTTAGGAATAGCCCCTTCCCCACAGCCATCAGACTATTAAACTCAACTCCAAACAAACTCTGAACTATAACAGCCTATTGCACTTTATCTGTTTATTTATGTGTGTATATATATATTCTATGGTATATGGACACACTGATCTGTTCTGTATTTATGCCTACAATATCCTGTGGTGCTGCGGCAAGCAAGAATGTCATTGTCCTATCTGGGACACACGACCATAAACTCTCTTGACTTGACTTGATTTGATACACAAAATGCCGGAGTAACTCAGCGGGACAGGCAGCATCTCTGGAGAGAAGGAAGTGGGTGACGCTTCGGGTCGAGACGAGAAGTCTGAAGGAAGGTCTCGACCCTAAACATCACCCATTGCTTCTCTCCAGAGATGCCGCCTGTCCCGCTGAGTGACTCCAGCATTTTGTGTCTACCTTCGATTTAAACCAGCATCTGCAGTTCCTTCCTGCACATTATCACCGAGCTCAACAATTCAGATCTCTTGCCTCGAATCTGATGATTTGATAGGATTGTTTAGTTTAGTTTGGAGACAGAGTGTGGAAACAGGCCCTTTGGCCCACTGAGTCCGTGCCGACCAGCGATCCCTGCACGGTTGCACTATCCTACACACTAGGGACATTTTTATCATTTTTACCAAAGCCAATTAACCTGCAAACCTGCACATTGTTGGAGTGTGGGAGGAGGCAGCCCACGCAGGTCATGGGGAGAATGTACACACAGCACCTGTAGTTACGATCGAACCCGGGTCGCTGACGCAGTGAGGCAGCAAATCTACCGTTGCCCCACCATGCCAACCATTGATTATTGTCACATATATATACCAAGGTACAGTGTTTTGCAACCTATACAAAGAGATCAGATACACCCTACATTAATGCAATCAAGTCAAAATCATCTACAATGGGTAGACCAGAGAGGATGGATTGAACCGGGTAACTGGCGCTTTTGTCCTCCAGCAACCACCTTCAACTAGCATCGACAAAAAAAATTCACGATTTTTAAAACGGAATCCACTTTCGACCATTAGGGAGACTGACAAAAACCTCTTGGAACCTCCGGGAACCGCACGGAAACCTCGGGTGGGGCGCAAAGTCTCCAGAGGTTTCCGTTCAGGTTTCCTAAGTGGGACAGGGGCATAAGGCAGCAACTCAACCGCTGTGGGACACCGATATTCAACCAGGAGCTAGCATGGACTCAATGGGCCGAATCACTTCCTCCTGAGTTGTAACAACATTGATATTTTCCCATTCGATATGAAAGAAGGGTCTCGACCCGAAATGTCACCCATTCCTTCTCTCCAGAGATGCTGCCTGTCCCGCTGAGTTACTCCAGCTTTTTTGTGTCTATCGTCGATTTAAACCAGCATCTGCAGTTCCTTCCTACGCAATAATAGGAATGTGGTCTGACACCGCCCCCCCCCCTCTTCCCTTTCATCTTGTACATTCCTACCCACAATGGGTTCTCTATCTAGGGGTGAGGAAACACCAGGGGTGTGGGAGGCCACAAACAACACACACTGAGTGGAAAAGAATGAAAGGTATTGAACCGAGAATTTTGGAAAGGAAGGACATGATTTACGGTTAGGTTCATGGTCAACTTTAATATTGTCGCGTGTGCTGAGGTACAGTGGTTTTGTATGCAATCCAGTCAGGCCAGATAATACGTATGGAGGTAAGTGCAGATGCTGGTTTAAACAGAAGATAGACTTCTTCAGAAGAAGGGTCTCGACCCGAAACGTCACCCATTCCTTCTCTCCAGAGATGCTGCCTGACCCGCTGAGTTCCTCCAGCTTTTTGTGCCCATCTTCAGGCCAGGTAATACCATACATAAATGTGTTGGCACCCGCCCGTCTGCGAGAGGGGTGAAGCAACTGTCCTGTGTGCCGAGGAGAATGTATCATTTATGGTGCAGGAAGGAACTGCAGATGCTGGTTTAAACCGAAGATAGACACAAAAAGCTGGAGTAACTCAGCGGGACAGGCAGCATCTCTGGAGAGAAGGGATGGGTGGTGTTTCGGGTCGAGACTCTTCTTCAAGCCATCTATGGCTGTATCTGCTGCTATGGTCGAGTAGTTTGCTACCAAAATGACGCCCATCCCACCCCAGGTGACTATTTGCGTGCTGCCACAGTAGATCCACAACCACATCGCTCCGCACTCATCAATTTCTATTCCCACAGCAACAAATCTTACTTTAAATATGATCCTCTGAAACTCCTCTCAGGTCCCTTATCATGTATCTATATACTGTATAGATTCCACAGTCTCACAGAGATAGTCTGGATTCCACAGAGAGTGTGATCTGTGGATTCTCACAGTCCCTGTGGAATCTCACAGAGAGTGGTGAGTCTGTGGAATTCTCACAGAGAGTGGTGAGTCTGTGGAATTCTCACAGAGCGTGGTGAGTCTGTGGAATTCTCACAGAGCGTGGTGAGTCTGTGGAATTCTCACAGAGAGTGGTGAGTCTGTGGAATTCTCACAGAGAGTGGTGAGTCTGGGGAAACCTCTGCCTCAGAGGGCGGTGGAGGCTGGTTCTCTGGATGCTTTCAAGCGAGAACTGGATAGGGCTCTTAAAAATAGCGGAGTCAGGGGATATGGGGAGAAGGCAGGAACGGGGTACTGATTGGGGATGATCAGCCATGATCACATTGAAAGGTGGTGCTGGCTCGAAGGGCCGGATGGCCTACTCCTGCACCTATTGTCTATTGTCCATTGTAAACGGCTCGATTGTAATCATGTGTTGTCTTTCCGCTGACTGGTTAGCACGCAACAAAAGCTTTTCACTGTACCTCAGTACACGTGACAATAAACTACACTGAGCTGAATTAGTATAGTTTAGTTTTGAGGTTTTGTTTAGAGATACAGCATGGAAACAGGCCCGTCGGCCCACTGTCTGCCCAACCACTGATCACCCATACACTAGTTCTATGTTATCCCATTTTCGCATCCTACATTTTACAGAATTTTCAGAAGCCAAATAACCTTCCAACCTGCACGACTTTGGGATGTGGGAGGAAAACGGAGCTCCTGGAGAAATCCAACGCAGTCACGGGGAGAAGGTACAAACTGCGTACAGACGGCACCCGTAGCCAGGATGGAGCCCGGGTCTCTGGCTCTGCGAGGCAGCAACTCCACCCCTGCACCACCAAGGCCAATTGTGGACCGGCCATATATGTAATGGAGACCAACTCAAGCACAATAGGCAGAGCCAAGGGGAAGATGCAGAGCGCAGATTGCCTTCCAATCCAAATATCTATCCAAATGTCTTTTAAACTTCATAACTGTGGCTTCCTCTGGCAGCTGGTTCTAGATACGTTCTAGATACAGACTACCTGTGATGTGAGGCAGGTATATCACCACTTTTTTCCTTCTTTCTCTATTTGTCCTTTTATTTTTCTTATTTTTTCTTTCCTTTCTTTCATTTATTCACTTTGGCTTCACCACTTTGCTAGCCTAGGGATTCTCTCTTTGCACATTTCACTGTTTCTCTTCCTTGCTTTTTCTCCTCTTTTCTTCCAACTATAGCTAAAAGTTGAAGTGGAGCAGTGCAGTAACTGTATTATTTCACATGCCGTTGGTTCTATTTTTGCATATTTGCTTCTAATAAATAAAAAAAATGAAAACAATTTTGTTTTAAACCTTCTAAGTGAAAAAAGTTGCCCCTGGAGCCGCTCTTAAATCTCTCCCCTCTCATCTTAGCTGACGGGTAGTGTGGTGCTAGTGAAGAAAGGGGAGTGTGAATAACACGTGTAAGGAATCGTGCAAATAATCCCTAGACTGGGGCGGCACGGTGGGGCAGCGGTAGAGTTGCCGCCTTACAGCTCTTGCAGCGCCAGAGACCCGGGTTCGATCCCGACTACGGGCGCCGTCTGTACGGAGTTTGTACCTTCTCTCTGTTACCTCATGGGTTTTCTCCGGGATCTTTGGTTTCCAAAGACGTCTGGCAGGTTTAGAGGTTGGTATAAATGTAAATTGTCCCTAGTGTGTGTAGGATAGTGCGAGAGGTCGGTATCGATGGACTATAACTAAATGCTAGTGTAGAGTGTAAACGCCAGCTAAATATAGTAAATAGAATACTATTATATTTACATTATATTGCATTACATTATTTAATAATTGTAAATAGTAGAACATACATAATAATGCAGCAATTATTAATGATAGTTGGTAATAATGGCAATAAAGTAGAGGGCAACATAATCAATAATTGGAATTGGTAATAATGGCAACAGTGTAGATCGGTAATACTGGATGAGAAATACGGAAGACACGAATTTCACGGGGCGTTTGCATGATATTTGGTAGGAAACACATTCTTTTATTTTTTTGAGCACTTCCATAAAATTATAAATGTATAAAATAAGTTAATACGACAGTTGAAGAACCGACATTGGTCTGAATAAGGGTCTCGACCCGAAACGTTGCCTATTTCCTTCGCTCCATAGATGCTGCCGCACCCGCTGAGTTTCTCCAGCATTTTCGTCTACCTTCGATGTTCCAGCATCTGCAGTTCCTTCTTAAATAATATGACCTGTTCTATATCTCTCCACATCACCGTCTATATCTCTCGTTTCCCTCTCCCCTGACTCTCGGTCTGCAGAAGGGTCTCGACCCGAAACGTCGCCCATTGCTTCTCCCCAGAGATGCTGCCCGTCCCGCTGAGTTACTCCAGCATTTTGTGTGTCCCTCTTCGGTTTAAACCGACATCTGCAGTTCCTTCCCACTAACATTTAGACGTATGCTTGCCTTGTCTCTACGTATTTAATTGCATGCTCCACATATTTTTAGTAACCATTTTCAAATGTGGCTATCAATTGATACTAAAACCATTCATTTTTTTTCATGGGCAAACCTTGAAAACCAATGTATTAAATTAAACCCATTCAACCGGTGTAAAGAGGGGATTTTTACACTATTGGTCACCAACGAATAGATAAGACTGACCGAACTAACCGTATTCAAATCTTCCCAATAATTTGGCAATTTGCTTCTAACGAATTATGTTTTCATTTGTGCGGGCAGGAACTGCAGATGCTGGTTTAAACCGAAGATAGACACAAAATGCTGGAGTAACTCAGCGGGACAGGCAGCGTCTCTGGTGAGAAGGAATGGGTGACGTTTCGGGTCGAGACCCTTCTTTAGACCCTTTGTGTTCGATGCCACATTCCTCGTTCGACTGTACAGATCATTAAGGCAAATTCAGCCTCTCCCCTTTCTCAGAAAGCCTTTGCACACCTCGCCTGCAAGCGTATTTTTAATGACAGACCACAAACCCGTCCGATTTACCAGAGCGCAGCTAGTCCCATTGGAAAGGAACCAGCGTTTTGAATAGACACGAAATGCTGGAGTCACTCAGCGGGTCAGGCAGCATCTCTGGGGAGGTATAGATGACGTTTCGGGTGGAAACATCACCCACTCCTTCTCTCCAGAGACGCTGCCTGTCCCGCTGAGTGACTCCAGCATTTTGCCTCCATCTCCGGTTTAAAGCAGCATCTACTCCTCCTTCCTACGCAAGGATTTAAATAGATGCTCACAGCCCCGGTCGATGGGATTGAAGGGCGAAACCCAGTCGCGTTATTACCCTGGGAACTAAATATTATGCGCTGGATAGGCACAAAGTGCTGGAGCAACTCAGCGGGTCAGGCAGCATCTCTGGGGAGAAGGAATGGGCGACGCTTCGGGTCGAGACCCTTCTTCAAACCTTCATCAGCATCTGCATATTATGCTGGGGTCCTTTGTTAACAAATGCAGAAACAAAGACTTTCCATAAAGAAAGTTGCAAAGCGCTGCTGTTTATGTTTCTTATGACCACCCTGGCCACACACTCATCTCACCCTTGTCTTCGGGAAGAAGGTACAGGAGCCTGAAAACTGTAACGGTTCAGGAACAGCTTCAGGAACAGCTTCAGGAACAGCTTCAGGAAAGGTTCAGGAAACGCTTCAGGACCAGGGGAACAGCTTCAGGAAAGGTTCAGGAACAGCTTCAGGAACAGCTTCAGGAAAGGTTCAGGAACAGCTTCAGGAACAGCTTCAGGAAAGGTTCAGGAACAGCTTCAGGAACAGCTTCAGGAACAGGTTCAGGAAACAGCTTAGGGTGCAGGAACAGTTCAGGAACAGCTTCAGGAAAGGTTCAGGAACAACTTCAGGAACAGCTTCAGGAAAGGTTCAGGAACAACTTCAGGAACAGCTTCAGGAAAGGTTCAGGAAACAGCTTCAGAAAACAGCTTCAGGAAGGTTTCAGCTTCAGGAACAGCTTCAGGAACAGCTTCAGGAAAGGTTCAGGAACAGCTTCAGGAAAGGTTCAGGAAAGGTTTCAGGAACAGCTTCAGGAACAGCTTCAGGAAAGGCTTCAGGAACAGCTTCAGGAACAGCTTCAGGAAAGCTTCAGGAAAGGTTCAGGAACAGGAACAGCTTCAGGAAACAGCTTCAGGAACAGCTTCTGGAAAAGGCTTCAGGAACACTTCAGGAACAGCTTTGGAAAGGACAGCTTCAGGAAAGTTCAGGAATCAGGAACAGTTCAGGAAACAGCTTCAGGAAACAGCTTCAGGCTTCAGGTGACAGCTTCAGGAAAGGTTCAGGAAAGTTCAGGAACAGCTTCAGGAAACAGCTTCAGAACAGAACAGGCTTCAGGAAAGGTTCAGGAAAGGTTCAGGAACAGCTTCAGGGCAAGCTTCAGGAACAGCTGAAAGGTTCAGGGACAGCTTCAGGAAGGTTCAGGAAAGGTCAGGAAACCGTTTCACTTCGGAACAGCTTCAGGATACAGCTTCAGGAAAGGACAGCTTCAGGAAAGGTTCAGGAACAGCTTCAGGAACAGCTTCAGGAACAGCTTCAGGAACAGCTTCAGGAACAGCTTCAGGAAAGGTTCAGGAACAGCTTCAGGAAAGCTTCAGGAACAGCCTTTCAGAACCGTTTCAGGAACAGCTTCAGGAACAGCTTCAGGAACAGCTTCAGGAACAGCTTCAGGAACAGCTTCAGGAACAGCTTCAGGAACAGCTTCAGGAACAGCTTCAGGAAAGGTTCAGGAACAGCTTCAGGAACAGCTTCAGGAACAGCTTCAGGAAAAGGTTCAGGAACAGCTTCAGGAACAGCTTCAGGAAAGGTTCAGAACAGCTTCAGGAACAGCAGCTTCAGAACAGCTTCCGGAAGCAGCTTCAGGAACAGCTTCAGGAACAGCTTCAGGGACAGCAGGAAAGGTTCAGGAACAGCTTCAGGAACAGCTTCAGGGACTGCAGGCTTCAGGAACAGCTTCAGGAACAGCTTCAGAGCAGGAACACTTTCAGGAACAGCTTCAGGAACAGCTTCAGGAACAGCTTCAAGAAACAGCTTCAGAACCTTCAAGGAACAGCTTCGAAAGGTTCAGGAACAGCTTCAGAAAGGGACAGCTTCAAGAAAGGTTTCAGGACAGCTTCAAAACAGCTTCAAGAAACCAGCTTCAGGAAAGCTTCAGGAAAGTTCAGGAAACAGCTTCAAGAAAGGTTCAGGAGCTTCAGGAACAGCTTCAGGAACAGCTTCAGAAAAACAGCTTCAGGAACAGCTTCAGGTTCAGGAACAGCTTCAGCTTCAGGAAACAGCTTCCGGTCAGGAACAGCTTCAGGAACAGCTTCAGGAACAGCTTCAGGAAAGGTTCAGAACAGATTCAAAGAAAAAACAGCTTCAGGAACAGCTTCAGGAACAGCTTCGGGAAAGGGATTCAGGAACAGCTTCAGGAACAGCTTCAAGAAAGGTTTCAGGACAGCTTCAGGAACAGCTTCAAGAAGTTCAGCTCGGGAACAGCTTCAGGAAACAGCTTCTTCAGGAACAGCTTCAGGAACAGCTTCAGGAACAGCAGGAAAGTTTCAGGTAACACTTCATGGAACAGCTTCAGATTCAGAACAGCTTCGGGATTGCTTCAGGAAAGATTCAGGGCTTCATGGATAGCTTTCAAGAAAGGTTCAGAACAGCTTTCAGGACAGCTTCAAGAGAAAAGGGTTCAGGACTTCAGAACAGCTTCAGGAACAGCTTCTGGAACAGCTTCAGGAACAGCTCAGTTCAAGAAAGGTTCAGGAACAGCTTCAGGAACAGCTTCTCCAGCTTCAAGAAAAGAGGTTTCAGGCACGCTTCAGCTTCAGCTTTCCGGAACAGCTTCAAGGAAAGTTCAGGAACAGCGTCAGTGCCGGCAGGAAAGGTTCAGGAACGCTTCAGGAACAGCTTCAGGAACAGCTTGCTTCAGGGACAGCTTCAGCTTCAAGAAAGCTTCAAGGTTCAGGAACCAGCTTCAGGTTCAATCAGCTTCAAGAAAGGTTTTTCAAGAACAGCTTCAAGAAAGTTCCGCTCACAGCTTCAAGAAAGGTTCAGGAAGAACACTTCAAGAAAGGGTTCAGGGCTTCAGAACAGCTTCAGGAACAGCTTCAGGAATAGCTTCAGGTAAGCTCCTTCCTTACAGCATTTAAACACGACAACCTCAAATAAGTTCGAGCTACAGCAATAATAACAGACATTGGTGTTACTGCACCATAATAGTTTGTTTTTACACTGTGTACATATGTGTGCGTATGTGTATACGTATATTTATATATATGTGTGTGTGTGTGTGTGTGTGTTGTGTGTGTGGTGTGTGTGTGTGGTGTGTGTGTGTTGTGCGTGTGTGTGTGGTGTGTGTGTGTGTGTGTGTGTGTTGCCGGTGTGTGTGTGTGTGTGCGTGTGTGTGTGTGTGTGCGTGTGTGTGTGGGGTGTGGATGTGTGGGTGTGTGATATATACGGTCTATGGCCCATATTTTTTATGGTGTGTGCGTGTGCGTGTGTGTGTGCGTGTGCGTGTGCGTGTGCGTGTGCGTGTGCGGTCTGTATAATCACAATAATACTTCATTAGCCAAGTTTGATTTGCAACATACGAGGAATTTAATTTGCCAAGTCAGTTATACAATTAAAGAGCAACAGAACACACAAAATAGATTTTAACATGAACATCCACCACAGCGACCCTCCACATTCCTCACTGTGATGGAAGGTGAAACAAAAAGTTCAATCTCTTCCCTTATTTATGTGTGTATATGGGTATGGGTATATGTGGGCATGTGTATATATACACAGGCACTGAATATTTTTTTCTCGTTTATTATATTGTTTACACGGGATGTTTACATATTCTGTTGTGCTGCTGCAAGTAAACATGTCATTGATCTATCTACGACACATGACAATAAAACACACTCTTGATTTAAAACCGTTGTTTGTTTTTTGCTGAGACCATTTCATTTGACAAAACCAACCTGTTGAAAAAACCTTTGAATTTAGTATGCTCTGTAATGGTGGGTTTCCACCAGTAGCTTGCTGGAGTAATGTCATCTTACTGAAGCGAGTTTGCTCCCATTACAGGGACCTACCTATGTAAGGAAAGAACTGCAGATGCTGGTTTACACCGAAGATAGACACAGAATGCTGGAGTAACTCAGCGGGACAGGCAGCATCTCTGGAGAGGAGGAATGTGTGACGTTTCGGGTCTTGTGTGAGTGGGTGATCGATGGTCAGCATGGACTTGTTGGGCCGAAGGGCCTGTTTCCACGCTGTAAACTAAACTCCCTGCTACCAGCTGGAGAGGGGCGGAGAGGAAGCCGGGGCCTCTTTAAACTGCGAGAGGGAGAGAGGCAACTTATGTCCACTTTGAAGATGTTCTCCTCTCTCCAACCAGGCGCATTCACCTCTCCCCTGACTCTCAGACTGAAGAAGGGTCCTCGACCCGAAAACGTCACCCATTCCTCCTCTCCACAGATGCTGCCCGTCCCGCTGAGTTACTCCAGCATTTTGTGTCTATTAACGAGAGGCATCATTTACTGAAAGAGCAACAACTGGTTCAGGGTTGAGAGCAAGTGCGCACAGCTTGGAAAGGTTCCGTGAAATGACATTGGAAAGAACAATGACCAGAGGGCATTTGTATAAATCCAGGTGGACCCTGACTAGGGGGCAATGATAGAACGGTTGGTCCTAAATTGTACACTGGAGCAAGGCTGCGGTGAGATGAATGGATATAGTTTAGTTTTAGTTGAGAGATACGACTTGTATTAGTGGCGGTGTGTGAGACCATGCCAGCAAGCTCTTTAGCTTCCAGCTCCCTATCCTGATCGACTGGAAGAAAGATACAGCATGGAAACAGGCCCTTCGGCCCACCGTGTCCGTGCCGACCCCATTGATCACCCGGTCACACTAGTTCTATGTTATCCCACTTTCTCATCCACTCCCTGCACACTAGGCATGATTTACAGAGGGCCGATTTACCCACGACACCACACGTCTTTGGGATGTGGGAGGAAACCGGAGTCACTGAGTGGTACAGCGTGGAAACAGGCCCTTCACACCGGCTAACATGTCCCAGCTGCACTAGTCCCACCTCCCTGCGTTTGGCCCATATCCCCCTAAACCTGGCCTATCCGTGTAACTGGATACATGTGTCTTAAACGTTAACTTTCCGCACGAAAGCCACACAGTCACAGGGAGAACGTGCAAACTCCACATAGACAGCAGCAGAGAGCACACAAGAAGGGTCTCGTCCCGAAACGTCACCCGGTGCTTCTCTCCAGAGATGTTGCCTGTCCCGCTGAGTTAGTCCAGCTTCTCGTGCCTATCTACAGAGCCCCACCTTCATGTTCCAAGCATCCAGGACCCCAAGTAACAGGGGACTGCGGGAGGTCAAATCTGTCCGTTATCCCTTGTAGATGCTTTCGTTCTACCATGTCCTAAACATGAAATTCAATTTATCCGGACAGGTTTTGTGTTGTGTTTGCAAATGGACCCAGTTTATTAATTTTATTTAATGGAATGTGTCACTTTTTGTCAGATGAAATGTGGGTAGCAAAAAAAAAAAAAAAAAAAAAAAAAAACAAAAAAAAAAAAACAAAAAAAAAAAAAAAAAAAAAAAAAAAAAAAAAAAAGTGGCCTAAAAAGAGGGGAATATTTTCAAAAAAAAACTTTTCTTGCTTCTACAATAAATGTATGTCCTACAGAAAATCCATTTCGTTCTCTCTACACCTTCCTCTCTCCCATCTCTGTTTCCTTCCCTCTCTCCCCCCATCCTTGCCCCCTCCAGCCATCCAGGCAGCATGTGAGAGAGGGGGCAACTGCAGGGAGATACGGGCACAGAGTGGGGGCGAGTGTCTGCGAGTGTTGCCCACCGCTTGGTGCCCGCGGCTGGCCAGCCTACTCTCTCGGAGAGCGCTCCGCTTCGCTGCCACTTTGTCCAGCTTAGTCGCGGGCGATTGGGGAGAAGGCGAAGTGGGACTGTTAGCCAACCCGCCAGTTCGGCAGATGCGAATGGCTGTATTTTGGCATACTTCTGCACTAAGCGGGACTTTAATCTGCAAACGATCCTCCTTTGGGGGACGCACAAACTGGCGCGTACATTATTGATGGCTAAACGCACTTCTCCGTTGCAAATACAGATGAGCGCCGACGTGCAAGGAGACGTGTGTTCAGTTCTGGGCACCGTGTTATGGGAGAGATGGAGAGCTGGAAGGGGTACAGAGGAGATCCCCTTGACGGGGCTGTTTGCCGAGAAAGTGGGCTAGAGGCTGTGAGCTACAGCGAGAGGTTGAGCAGGCTGGGTCTCTGTTCCTTGGAGCGCAGGAGGATGAGGGCTGATCTTATAGAGGTGTACAAACTCACGAGGGGAATAGATCGGGTAGATGCACAGAGTTTCTTGCCAGCGAGTTGGGGAATCGAGGGCCAGAGGACATAGGCCCCCCCTTTATGTGAGAGGGGGGCAGAATTCCTAATAGGGATCTGAAAAGGTAACTCTTTTTCCCCACCCCCCACACAAAGGATGGTGGATAGGTGCAGACCTCTTTTGGTATGCCCCACAAATACCATTTGGCCCTTCGACCAGCACCGCCATTCAATGTGATCACGGCTGATCATCCCCAATCAGTACCCCGTTCTTGCCTTCCTCCACCCCACCCTATCCCCTGACTCCGCTACTTATAAGAGCCTATATCTTGCTCTCTCTTGAAAGCATCCAGAGAACCGCCTCCACCGCATCCCCCCCTCTGACGCAGAGAATTCACAGACTCACCACTCTCTGTGAGAAAAAGTGTTTCCTCGTCTCCGTTTCAAATGGCTTACTCCTTATTCTAAACGGTGGGCCCCTGTGGTCCCCCCATCTGCCCCCTCCAGACCCCCCAACATCGGGAACATGGTTCCTGCATGAGTGGAACGATGTTGGGGGAGCTGCCAGAGAGGAGGTAGTTGAGGCGGGACTACATCTTTTCCCAAACGTTTAACAATTCTCTGCTTCAGACATGGGACTGGAGGGTGTAGCTGGACATGTTGTCAGGTGTGGACAAGTTTAAGGCCAAACCGAAAGAACTGTTTCCACCTGTATCACGCGATGACTCTAACTTTGAATTGGCTCGAAGGGCCGAATGGCCTCCTCCTGCACCTATTGTCTATTGTCTATTGTCTATTGTCACACTAACCAAAGAAACGGTCAGGCGAACCCGCAAACCAGCACGTATTAACACAGTCTGAAGAAGGGTCTCGACCCGAAACGTCACCCATCCCTCCTCTCCACACATGCTGCCTGTCCCGCTGAGTTACTCCAGCATTTTGTGTCTATCTTCGAAAAAACATGTAGTCACAGTATAATATAGAGTTCCTATTCTTCCTAATAGACAATAGACAATAGACAATAGAGAATAGGTGCAGGAGTAGGCCATTCGGCCCTTTGAGCCAGCAACGCCATTCAATGTGATCATGGCTGATCATCCCCAATCAGTACCCCGTTCCTGCCTTCTCCCCATATCCCCTGACTCCGCTATTTTATTCCGCTATCTTATATGTTTCAATGAGATATCCTCTCATCCTTCTAAACTCCAGAGTGTACAAGCCCAGCCGCTCCATTCTCTCAGCATATGACAGTCCCGCCATCCCGGGAATTAACCTTGTAAACCTACCCTGCACTCCCTCGAGAGCTCCACAATACTCAAGGTGTGGTCTCACTAGGGCCCTGTACAACTGCAGAAGGATTCTTGTAAACCTCCTCTGGGCCCTCTCCAGAGCCAGCACATCCTTCCTCAGATATGGGGCCCAAATCTGTTCACAGTACTCCAAATGCGGCCTGGCCAGCGCCTTAGTGAGCCTCGGTGCCTATACTCCTTCTCTGAGCGGGCCAGGCAGCATCTCTACAGAAGAGGAATAGGTGCTGTCTCGGGTCGAGACTCGCCCTTGAACCTGTTCACATTATCCGTGTTGGGGATTGTACTGCAGGCCCCCAGATAGTCATTGGGAATGAGAGGAACACATATACAGGAGCATCTCCTCTGCGGGGGATTCCACACCCAACTGATGCCGAGTCTTGCAGCCAAAGCTAAAGCTGCTTTGTATCAATGCAAAACATTGTAAAGTGTCTGTGAGCAGCCGGTGGCAAGATTGTGCCCTGAGGTAAACGGTAGCGTTGGGTCAGGGTGATGAACGAACAAAACAACGTGTTGCTGGAGGTGCAAAGTTAAAGCAGGAACACACACTGGGAATGTGTGGGAAGCAGGGCCGGATTTACGTATCAGCTTCACAGGCCTAAGCTTAGGGCCTGGAGATCCAGTGGGGCCTCGGCAGGGCCGGATTTACCTATAGGCTTCATAGGCTGGCGCCTAGGGCCTCAAAATCTAAGGTGTTTTATCCCCAGAGTAAAGAAAATCCCGAGAAAAACAAAATGGAGCACTATCAGCATTTCCACTTTGACGGAAATGACCAGAAATTCTGATTCCGGCCCGCTGGAAGATTTGGGGAAAGAAATTACGACCATCAGAGCGACGCAAAATTACGCTGTGTCTCCGCGCACGCGCAGTGGGCCCGTGCGGGTTCAGATCGCCATTTGCACTCCACACAATCACCTCGATGCCTCGTGTCTACCAAAGATCCTAGGTGTCTACTCCAGGTAAGTAGTGGAACATTGCATTGTGGCAGTGCCTGTTTCTCCGGGCCGGGCCGGGGGGGGGGGGGGGGGTTGCCTGTTACTGTTTGACTGTGTTAGTGTGTGCACATTAAAAATATGATGCAAAATGGAAGTCACAAACTGCGGTGCGGAATCGGAGCCTTGCTGCGTGGGAGGGAGAGGAGAGGGGGAGGGAGGGAGAGAGAGGGGGATGTGAGAGGGGAAAGGGGGGTTGAGACAGAGGTGGGGGAGAGAGAGGGAGGGAGAGAGAGATGGAGAGAGGGAGAGAGGGGAAGGGAGGAGGGGGTAGCGAGAGAGATGGGGGGAGAGAGAAGTGGAGGGAGAGGGAGGGGAAGGAGGAGGGGGGAGAAGGAAAGGGGAATTATCTTTAGTGCGATTGCAAAATTAAGGTAAGTTTTAGAGCAATTATATTTTCTCCATATAAATAATATCAAACAATTGGAATTGCTTTCTTTGATAACAATACTGAAAAATATGAATTTCATAGTTTGTGACTTTCATTTTGCATCCTATTTTTAATGAGCGCACACTAACACAGTCGAACAGTAACAGGCAATCAAATCAACACACAAAATATTTTCTAAAAAAAGGTTTTATTTACTGCAAAAACTTACAGTATATTATTTGCAGTGTTTGCATGCTCCTTTA
>CM069166.1:16123848-16146348 GCA_035221665.1 Okamejei kenojei | reverse complement strand
CTCTCTCTCGTGCCCTTACTCCCCCTCCCGCACTCCACTGCTCTCCCTCTCTCACCCACCATCTCCTCTTGCCACTCTGCCCCTTTCCTCCCCCTCTGCCCCCCCCCCCCCCCCCCCCCCCCCCCCCCCCGCCCACCCACCCACCACCCACCACCCAGAGTTTGTGGAATTCTCTGCCTCAGAGGGCGGTGGAGGCCGGTTCTCTGGATGCTTTCAAGAGAGAGCTAGATAGGGCTCTTACAAATAGCGGAGTCAGGGGATATGGGGAGAAGGCAGGAACGGGGTACTGATTGGGGATGATCAGCCATGATCACATTGAATGGCGGTGCTGTCTCGAGGGGCTGAATGGCCTACTCCTGCACCTATTGTCTATCGTCTATTGTCACCCATCACCCACCACCCAGTGCCCGTCTCTCACTCCCCTCCAGAAGGCAGTGTGGAGCCACTTTCTATAACCCACGCCACCCAGAAGAATATTCCACTGTTGGGATTATCACCATTTAATGCTCAGCATGAAATTCCACTGCAAAGTGCCTTAGTTCAAAATCCATTTCCCACCCAGCAGCCTTTGCTGACCTTGCCTCTACTTCTGGCTGGAGGTGGTGAGCGGAGGAGTGGATTTTGAAAGTGAGCATCAGAACTCAAGTAGCCCATGACCTGGTGCGCTTGCCTTCATCAGTCGGGTCATTGAATATAAGTCAGGAAGTCGTGAAGCAGCTTGTTCTTGGTAAGATAGACGAAAAAATGCTGGATTAACTCAACGGGTCAGACAAGATCTCTAGCGAACGTGGATAAGTGACATCTCGGGTCAGGACCGTTCTTCAGTCTCCTGAGATATTGACTGACCCATTGAGTTACCCCAGCATTTTGTGTCTATCCTTTGGTGCAAAGCAGTATCTGTAGCTCCTTTTGATTGCAGCCCTTATGCCCCTGTCCCACTTATGCCCCTGTCCCACTTATGCCCCTGTCCCACTTATGCCCCTGTCCCACTTATGCCCCTGTCCCACTTATGCCCCTGTCCCACTTATGCCCCTGTCCCACTTAGGAAACCTGAACGGAAACCTCTGGAGACTCAGAGGTTCCCGGAGGTTTTCGTCAGTCTCCCTAATGGTCGAAAGTCGTTTCCGCTTCTTCCATGTTCCGGCGATTATTTCAAAAAATTGAAAAAACCTCCGGGAACCTGACAAAAACCTCCGGGAACTGCACGGAAACCTCGGGTGGGGCGCAAAGTCTCCAGAGGTTTCCGTTCAGGTTTCCTAAGTGGGACAGGGGCATTATAGGACTTTGGTTGGGCCACATTTGGAGTATCGTGTGCAATTCCAGTTATCCCATTAGTTTAGTTTAGTTTAGAGATACAGCATGGAAACAGGCCCTTCAGCCCACCGAGGCCGCACCGACCAGCGATCCCCGCACACGCTAATGCTACCCTCCACGCTAGGGGCAATTTACAATCTTTACCATAGCCAAAACCGACAGCCTTTGAACTGTGGGAGGAAACTGGAGCACCTGGAGACAAGGTACAAATTCCGTACGGACAGCACCAGTAGTTGGGATCGAACCCGGGTCGGCAACTCTACCACCGTACCATCCAGGAAGGATGTGTAGAGGTTTCCTTCCAACAGCCTTGGCCATCCTTTGCTGAGGTGGGGAAAACAGGAGAAACAGACATAGGTAGGTTAACTCATGCCAATAGACAATAGACAATAGACAATAGGTGCAGGAGTAGGCCATTCGGCCCTTCGAGCCTGCACCGTCAGTCATTGTGATCAAGGCTGATCATCCCCAGTCAGTACCCCGTTCCTGCCTTTTCCCCGTATCTCTGCTATCTTTAAGAGCCCTATCTAGCTCTCTCTTGAAAGTATCACAGAGAACCGGCCTCCACCCCCCTCTGATGCAGAGAATTCCACAGACTCACCACTCTCTGTGAGAAAATGTGTTTCCTCGTCTCCGTTCTAAATGGCTTAACCCTTATTCTTAAACTGTGGCCCCTGGTTCTGGACTCCCCCAACATTCGGGAGCATGTTTCCTGCCTCTAGCGTGTCCAAACCCTTAATAATCTTATAAGTTTCAATGAGATAGCCTCTCATCCTTCTAAACTCCAGAGTGTACAAGCCCAGCCGCTCCAGTCTCTCAGCATATGTCAGTCCCGCCATCCTGGGAATTAACCTGGTGAACCTAAGCTGCACTCCCTCAATAGTAAGAATGTCCTTCCTCAAATTAGGGGGCCAAAACTGCACACAATACTCCAGGTGTGATCTCTCTAGGGCTCGGTACAACTGCAGAAGGATTGCCATGGTGAACTCCCTTGCACAGGAGAGGATAGGCAGGTGATAGTCAGCACAAACAAATGAGACTTACATCAAGTTTGCATCCATGATACTAATGGATTCCGGGATACTTTGCCAAGGAACCAGCTGGTTATGGCACTGTGCTACTAAATCACACCATCATTTGGAAGGTAGGAGACTAGATCTCAAATGTTACCGCTATGTGTGGGCTCTGACGAGGATCATCCTGGGCCAGGCTCCAAGCTGAGGTGACGCCAGTTTCTAAATCCACCTCCCATCATTATCCAAGGAGCCCAGCTTTAGAAGGACAAGGATATCGTCGGGGAGAATGGCCTTGTTCAGAGGCCAGGGTCAACTGGCCTTCACTGCTCGATCGTGTAGGAAGGAATGCTGGTTTAAATCGCAGATAGACACAAAATGCTGGAGTAACTATGTGGGTCAGGCAGCATATCTGGAGAGAAGCAATGGGTGATGTTTCGGGTCAAAAGCCTGAAGAAGGGTCTCGACCCAAAACGTCACCCATTCCTTCTCTCCAGAGATGCTGCCTGTCCCGCTGAGTTCACTCCAGCGTTTTGTGTCTACCTTTGATCGATCGATTGATCCTTTATTGTCACATGTAGCTAGGGCACAGTGAAATTCTTTGTTTTACAAACAACACACAAAGTGCTTTTATGCTGAGTCCTGCAACTAACCAAATATATTCTGTAGACACAAAGTGCTGGAGTAACTCAGCGGGACAAGCAGCATCTCCGGAGAGAAGGAATGGGTGACCTTTCAGGTCCAGACCCTTCTTCAGACTGAGAGTCAGGGGAGATGGAAACCGGAGGCGTGTAAAGGTCTTGAACAAGTTGCAGCCAACACCCGTGGCTAAGGAGCCCACAAGGGTCCACTGTTGGTTGTGGAAGAGGTGACAACAAAGAGATTCTTAGGGATGCAAACAGTGGGAGTAGCAGGATGATTAGAGTGGGAGAGGGATGGAGAGAGAGGGAAAGCAAGGGCTACTTGAAGTTAGAGAAGTCAATGTTCACACCGCTGGGGTGTAAGCTGCCCAAGTGAAATATGAGGCGCTGGGCCTCACTCTGACAGTGGAGGAGGCCCAGGACAGAAAGGTCAGTGTGGGGATGGGAGGGGGAGTTCAAGTGTTTGGCAACCGGCAGATCAGGTGGGTCCAGGCGGCCGGAGCGGAGGTGTTCAGCGAAACGATCGCCGAGCCTGCGCTTGGTCCTGCCGAGGTATAGGGTCCCACAGCGGATACGACAGATGAGGTTGGAGGAGGTGCAAGTGAACCTCTGCCTCACCTGTAAACACAGTCGGGGTCCTGGACAGAGTCGAGGGAGGAGGCATGGGGCACTGTTTCCCTGGCGGACTCGCTTGCGCAGGAGAGGATAGGCAGGTGGCACAAACAAATGAGACATACACCAAGTTTGCATCTACGATAATAATGCATTCAGGAATACTTTGCCAAGGAACCAGCAGGTTATGGCACCGTGCTACTAAATCACACCATCATTTGGAAGGTGGGAGAGTAGAACTCAAACGTTACTGCGATGTTGTGGTCTTGCACTGTGGGTCAGGCAGCATCTCTGGAGAACGTGGATGGGTGACGTTTCAGGTCGGGACCCTTCTTTGGTCTCTTGAGGTGCTGCCCGACACGCTGAGTTACTCAAGAGTCAAGAATCAAGAGAGTTTTATTGTCATATGTTCCAGGTAGGACAATGACATTCTTGCTTGCCGCAGCACAACAGAGTATGTAAACACACTACACGACGGGAGAAGAAAATGTTCAGTGTGTGTATATCCACATGCACACATACGCAATAAATTAACAAATATAATCATTAATAAAAATAGTCTGTTGTAGTTCAGAGCTTATTTGATGTGTTGTTTACTAGCCTGATGGTTGTAGAGGAGAAGCTGTTGCTGAACCTGGACGCTACAGTTTTCAGGCTCCTGGACCTTCTTGCCATGGAAATGCATTCTTGCCACAGAGGGAGCACGGAGAAGGTTCACCAGACTGATTCCTGGGATGTCAGGACTTCCATATGAAGAAAGACTGGATAGACTCGGCTTGTACTCGCTAGAATTTAGAAGATTGAGGGGGGATCTTATAGGGCCTTACAAAATTCTTAAGGGGTTGGACAGGCTAGATGCAGGAAGATTGTTCCCGATGTTGGGGAAGTCCAGAACAAGGGGTCACAGTTTAAGGATAAGGGGGAAGTCTGTTAGGACCAAGATGAATACTTTATTGTTTCACACAGAGAGAGGTGAATCTGTGGAATTCGCTGCCACAGAAAGTAGTTGAGGCCTGTTCATTGGCTATATTTAAGATGGAGTTAGACGTGGCCCTTGTGGCTAAAGGGATCAGGGGGTATGGAGAGAAGGCCAGGTACGGGATACTGAGTTGGATGATCAGCCATGATCATATTGAATGGCGGTGCAGGCTCGAAGGGCCGAATGGCCTACTCCTGCACCTATTTTCTATGTTTCTATGGTTCTTCCCGATGGCAGGGGTGAGATGAGTGTGTGGCCAGGGTGGTGTGGGTCTCTGATGATGCTGGCTGCCTTTTTGAGGCAGCGACTGCGATAGATCCCTTCAACAGTGGGGGGGTTTTGAGGTCCAGCAATTGGTATGCCTTTGGAATAAACCAGCATATATAACCATATAACAATTACAGCACGGAAACAGGCCCTCTTGGCCCTTCCAGTCCGTGCCGACCATCTTGTTTTCTTTCCCTAGTCCCATCTACCTGCACTCAGACCATACCCCTCCATTCCCTTCACGTCCATATACCTATCCACTTTACTCTTAAATGTTAAAATCGATCCTGCCTCCACCACTTCTGCTGGAAGCTCATTCCACACAGCCCACCACCCTCTGAGTAAAGAAGTTCCCCCCTCACGTTACCTACCAGGACCCCGAAACTTCTGTCCCTAATTCTCATGTCATGCCCTCTTGTTTGAATCTTCTTCCCTACCCTCAATGGAAAAACGTATCCACGTTAACTCTGTCTATCCCTTTCATCATTTTAAAGACCTCAATCAAGTCCCCCCTTAACCTTCTGCGCTCCAAAGAATAAAGACCTAAACTTGTTCAACCTTTTCTCTGTAACATAGTTGCTGGAACCCTGGCAACATTCTAGTAAATCTCCTCTGTACTCTCTCTATTTTGTTGACATCCTTCCTATAACTAGGCGACCAAAATTGTACACCATACTCCAGAATTGTCTTACCAATGCCTTGTACAATTTTAACATTACTTCCCTACTCCTATATTCAATGCTCTGATTTATAAAGGCCAGCACACCAAAGGCTTTCTTTAACCATCCTATCTACATGCGATTCCACCTTCAGGGAACTATGCACAGTTATTCCTAGATCCCTCTGTTCCACAGCATTTCCTCAATTCCCTACCATTACCATGTACGTCTTATTTTGATTTGTCCAGCCAAGATGTAGCACTTCACACTTAACAGCATTAAACTCCATCTGCCATCTTTCA
The DNA here is from genome assembly GCA_035221665.1 of Okamejei kenojei. NCBI lineage: Eukaryota > Metazoa > Chordata > Chondrichthyes > Rajiformes > Rajidae > Okamejei > Okamejei kenojei. The sequence goes on along the minus strand of CM069166.1, from coordinate 16,140,561 downwards.
GCCCACTTTTTCCAAAGGGCCTAAATCTCTCTGTAGACTTTGAAAATCTACTTCATTATCCACAACACCACCTATCTTAGTATCATCTGCATACTTACTTATCCAATTTTCCACCCCATCATCCAGATCATTGATGTACATGACAAACAACAGTGGATCCAACACAGATCCCTGAGGCATCCCACTGGTCACCGGCTTCCAACCTGACAAACAGCCATCCACCATTACTCTCTGACATCTCCCATTCAGCCACTGTTGAATCCATCTTGCTACTCTGCCATTAACACCCAAAGATTGAACCTTCTTAACCAACCTTCCATGGGGAACCTTGTCAAAGGCCTTACTGAAATCCATATAGACAACATCCACTGCTTTACCCTCATCAATTTCCCTAGTTACCGCTTCAAAAAATTCAAGAAGGTTTGTCAAACATGACCTTCCAGGCACAAACAGCATCTGTAGTTCCTTTTTATAGCAGCTTTGTTGGACTTCGGTTAGGCCACATTTGCATCTAGGGAAAACCAACGTAGTCACAGGGAGATGGTACGGACAGTACCTGCGCTCAGGATCAAACCCGGGTCTCTGGCGCTGGAAGGCAGCAACTCTACCGCTGCACCACCATCCTGCCCATCCACCTCCTCCAGCCTTCTCTCCAATCCCCTCCAATCCCACAGAAAAACCGGTAAGAAAATAAGGGAGGAATTTCCGACGATAGGCACACAATGCTGGAGCAACTCGGCGGGACGGGCAGCATCTGTGGAGGAGAAGGAATGGGCGACGTTTCGGGTCGAGACCCTTCTTCAGACTGAGGAATTGGCGCATTGGAGACTGGGACCGAGGAAGGAATTTGCTCTCGGGTCACCCGAGGATTTGCGGTAGTTTTACAGAAGGGCCTGGAAGAAAACACTGGAGAGACACCGGGAAAAATATCATTAGGAGAAAGTCTGCAGAAGAAAGAGGGCATCAGCTAATGTACACTGCGGCACGATCGAGGAACGAGATCAGACTCCTCTTTTCACCCCATGTTCAGTTTACATGCACGGAGGTTCCTGCAATTCATTTGTAAGTCAGAACACCCACATTCTCTGTTCCCATCGTTATATCTCAGGTAGGCTTCCAATATTTCCGCTGATTCGCAGCGCCAGACACCCCGGTTCAATCCTGGCCTCGGGTGCTGCCTGTGTGGAGTTTGCACGTTCTCCTGCTAGGTTTCCTCCGGTTCCTCCCACATCCCAAAGACGCGCAGGTTTGTAGGTTAATCATTGTCAGAGTGATACAGCATGGAAACGTTCACACGCCAAACAACATATCACAGCTACACTCGTCCCACCTGCCTGCGTTTGGCCCATATCCCTCCAACCCTGTCCTATGCATGTGCCTGTCCAAATGTTTCTTAAACATTGCGATACTACCTGTCTCAACTACCTCCTCCGGCAGCTCTTTCCATACACCCACCACCCTCTGTGTGAAAATGGTTCCTATTAAATCTTTTCCCCTCACCTTAAACCTATGTCCTCTGGTCCTCGATTCACCTACTCTGGGCAAGAGACTCTGTGCATCTACCAGATTTTTATGATTATTTTATAAACCTCTATAAGATCATCCCTCATCCTCCTGTACTCCAAGGTTTAAAATAAGCATACCAATTTCAACAATAACATTTAAACATATATCCTCTGGTTCTTGATTCCCCATACTCTAGGGAAGAGAATCTGTGCGTCTACCTGATCTATTCCCCTCATGATTTTGTACACGATTTATAATCGGCCCTTGGTAAATTGTTCATAAGTTGATGTTCGTAAGTGATAATAGACAATAGACAACAGACAATAGGTGCAGGAGTAGGCCATTTGGCCCTTCCAGCCAGCACCGCCATTCAATGTGATCATGGCTGATCATCCCCAATCAGTACCCCGTTCCTGCCTTCTCCCCATATCCCCTGACTCCGCTATCTTTAAGAGCCCTATCTAGCTCTCTCTTGAAAGCATCCAGAGAACCAGCCTCCACCGCCCTCCGAGGCAGAGAATTCCACAGACTCACCGCCTTCTGTGAGAAAAAGTGTTTCTGTTCTAAATGGCTTACTCCTTATTCTTAAACTGTGGCCCCAGGTTCTGGACTCCCCCAACATCGGGAACATGTTTCCTGCCTCTAGCGTGTCCAAACCCTTAACAATCTTATATGTTTCAATAAGATCCCCTCTCATCCTTCGAAACGCCAGAGTGTACAAGCCCAGCAGCAGGATTAGGCCATTCGGCCCATCAAGTCTACTCCTCCATTTAACCATGGCTGATCTATCTCTCCCTCTCAACCCCATTCTCCTGCCTTCTCCCCATAACCTCTGACACCCTAGTGCGTGGGGAGTAGATGGGGAAGTGGGATAACATCGAACTGGTGTGAACGGGTGATCAATGGTGAGTGTGGACTCAGTGGGCTGAAGGGCCTGTTTCCATGCTGTGTCTTTCAGTCAAACAAGGATGGGGAGCTTGTTGGCTCGGTCTCACTACAGCACCTGGACAAGACATGAACAGAAGCAACAAGGGCGGCACAGCGGTAGAGTTGTTCCCTTACTGCGCCAGAGACCCGGGTTCCATCCTGACTACGGGTGCTGTCTGTACGCAGTTTGTACGTTCTTCCTGTGACTACGGGTGCCGTCTGTACGCAGTTTGTACGTTCTCCCTGTGACTACGGGTGCTCCGGTTTCCTCCCACACTCCAAAGATGTACAGGTTTGTAGGTTAATTGGCTTTGGTAAAAATTATAAATTGCCCTTAGTGTGTGGGATAATGCTAGTGTACAGGGATCACTGGTTAGTGTGGACACAGTGGGCCGAAGGGCCTGTTTCTGCACTGAATCTCTAAACTAAACTAAACTAAACTAAACTAAACTAAATTAACCTAAACTAGGTTAAGGTTTTTTCTTCCTTTTTACTTTTTTTAACTTTTCTGGTCTGAGCGGACTCGGTAGGCCGAAGGGCCTGTAGCCATGCTGTATCTCTAATGTCGAAACTAAAACCATCCCGAGAGGGAAATAGTTAAGCAGGAAATGAAATGAGTGCAAATCGTAGGCTGTTTCGGTGAGAAGAAATGCTAAAGTAGCAGAGTCTGGAGTTTTGTAGACAGATTAACAGATCAGAAACTTAAAAACACATGTTAAGGGCTCACAAGGCCGATAATAAAAAGTGAAGCCAGAGCAACCATAAATAATGAAGGAAAACTATAAAATGGCAGATTAGGCTGACTAAAAGGGAGTATGAGAACAAACTAGTGGAAAAGTAAAGGGGAATTAAGGGAGCGCTTTTCTTTTCAGAGGTAGTTAGGAAATGTCAGGGAAAACCTCCTAAAGATTAAAGTGAGCGGCAGAGATACTGAGGGAGCCCTTGGTCAAGAGTCAAGAGTGTTTTATAGTCTAACGTCCCAGATAGAACAATGAAATTCTCACTTGCAGCAGCACAACAGAATATGGAAACATAGTAGACTAAAGAATATAATAAATGTGAACAAAATTGTCAATGTGTTCACATACTCACATATACAGGACATATATATAGATCATATATACACAGATCACACACACACACACACATATATACATATGTATATTCATAGAATATATATATATATGTACACACATATACTTATGGACATATCTACACATACGTATACACAAAAAACTAAAAGTGCAATAATAACAATAGAGGTCTAAGTAGCTCCGAGCGTATTTGAGGTGTACGGACAAAAGCTCTGCAACTTCCTCCATCAACCTCTTCTCTTTTACCTCTTTCTCTCAATCACATCTTCGTAAGTTAACGTTCACAAGTGATAGGAGCAGGATTAGGCCGTTCGGCCCGTCAAGTCTACTCCGCCATCCAATCATGGCCGATCTATCTCCCTCTCCGAACCCCATTCTCCTGCCTTCTCCCCGTAACCCCTGGCACACGTACTGATACAGAATCTGTCTTAAACCTCCGCTTTAAAAATACCCATTGACTTGGCCTCCACAGCCTTCTGTGGCAATGAATTCCACAGATTAAACACAGTTGAAAAGATTTTACTCATGACCTGATAATGTTTCCAATGAAGCGATCGATGAGACTGAAGAAGGGTCCCGACCCGAAACGTCCCCCATCCGTTTCCTCCAGGGATCCTGGCCCGCTGAGTTACTCCAGCACTTTGTGTCTATCATAGATAACTTGTTATTGACATTGGTTTATTATTGCCACGTGTATGAAGATATAGTGAAATATTTTGTTTTGCTTGTTATAGTCCTTAACAGGCCTTTTTGTTTGGAGATACAGCGTGGAAACAGGCCCTTCGGCCCACCGAGTCCGCTCCGACCACCGATCCCCGCACACTAACACTACCCGACACACGCTAGGTACAATGTTACATTTACGCCAAGCCAATTAACCTACAAACCTGTACATCTTTGGAGTGTGGGAGGAAAACGAAGAACTCGGAGGAAACTCCACGCAGGGGAGAACGTGCAAACTCCGTACAGACAGCGCCCGTAGTCAGGATCGAACCCGGGTCTCCGGCGCTGTGAGGCAGCAACTCTACCGCTGCGCCACCGTGCCGCAAAGTCATGTGAAGAGAAAAATGAACAGAGTAGAATAGAGTGTTGCACATACAGAGAAAGTGCAGGTAAAAAATGTGCAGGGCCGCAATGAGGTAGGTTGGGAGATTTGGATCATCTCCTAGCTTCTGAGAGAAACACTCAGGAATCTGATAACTGAAAACTCAGTTCCTGAATCTGTTCCTGAAGCAGAAGCTTTCAAGTTATGCATCGTCTGACTGCCCGACAGGAGAGGGGGGAAGAGTGAATGAATTGTCCAATGTGAGTATCCTTAATTATGTTGGCTGCTATCCCGAGGCAGTGTGAGGTGTAGATGGAGTCATTAGCAGGAAGGCTAGTTAAGGTGGTGGACTGGGCAACATCCACAACACTGCAAATTCCTGCGGTCTTAAGGCAGAGCTAGTTGCCAAACGGTTTTATTTAAGACTTTTAAGGATAATTTTGTTTAAGACTTCTTATAACTGCTTTCTTGTTAGCATTTCGTTCCTGGCGAGGTGGTGGTCTGTAAAGAACAGTTAGCAGACACAAAACAGGGCTTCATCACAGGGTAAATTAGCCGGCCGAGCTGCAGCCTCACTGCACCAGAGACCCGGGTCCGATCCTGAACCCGGGTGCTGCCTGTGTGGAGTTTGCATGTTCTCCCTGTGACCACGTGGGTTTCCTCCAGGTCCTCCAGTGACCTCCCACTTCCCAAAGATGTGCAAGTTTGTAGCTTAATCCACCCTCCGCGAAGAGCTGCTGGTGTGTAGAGAGTAGAAGGGGAAATGGGGGTAACATATAACTAGTGTGAAGGATGATCCATGGTCGGCATAGACTCGGTGGGCCGAAGGGCCTGTTTACCTGCTGTATCTCTGAACTCAACTAAACTAAATTCCCCCCACATTCTATGTCTTTTTCTGCCAGAGAGTTGTGAATCTATGGAATTAGCTCTTAGAGCAAAAGGAATCAAGGGATGGGGAACAGGGTACTGATTTTAGATGATCAGCCATGATCACATTGAATGGCGGTGCTGGCTCGAAGGGCCGAATGGCCTCCTCCTGCACCTATTGTCTATGTTTCTATACACTCTCCACACACCAGGGACAAGTTAGAGCAGTTAGTTAATCTACAAAGGTCTTTCAGGGACAGTTTCCAGCTGTTATCAGGCAACTGAACCATCCTCCCACAACTAGAGAGTGGTCCTGAACTACTATCTACCTCATTGGAGCCCCTTGGACTATCTTTGATCGGACTATGCTGAACTTTATTGTGCACTAAACGTTATTCCCTTTATCCTGCATCTTCTGTACACAGTGAACCGCTCAATTATAATCATATTGCCTTTCCGCTGATGTTTAGCATGCAACAAAAGCTTTTTACTGTACCTCTGTACTATATAGACACATAGAAAATAGATGCAGAAGTTGGCCATTCGGCCCTTCGAGCCAGCACCGTCATTCAATGTGATCATGGCTGATCATCCACAATCAGTACCCCGTTCCTGCCTTCTCCCCATTTTCCTTGATTCCGTTATCCCTAAGAGCTCAACCTGAAAGTCTGAATGTGTCTGAAGAAGGGTCTCGACCCGAAACGTCGCCCATTCCTTCTCTCCAGAGATGCTGCCTGTCTCGCTGAGTTACTCCAGCATTCTGTGTCTATCTTCGGTGTAAACCAGTATCCACAGTTCCTTCTTACTCTATTCGAGTATAAAAAGTTGGGACGTTATGTTACAGTTGAACAAGACGTTGGTGAGCGTTGTATTCAATTTTGCTCACCCTGTTACAAGAAAGGTGACCTTCAGCTGGATTGGGTGCTGGGAAAACAAGAGGTGTTGGTCAGGACCTGAGGCCTTGTGCTATAGGGAGAGGTTGGGTAGTGTAGTTAGTTTGGTTTGGTTTAGTTTAGTTCAGTTCAGTTCAGTTCAGTTTAGTTTAGTTTAGTTTAATGACAGAGTGTGGCAACAGGCCCTTCAGCCCACCAGGGCCCGGCTGACCACTGATCACACTAGATCACACTCGGTCCATGTTATCCCACTGTTACATCCACTCCCTACACACTAGGGACAATTTTCCAGACAATCAACGTACAAAGCCGCGCATCTGTGTGATGTGGGAGGAAACCAGTGCACCCGAAGGAAACCCTCGTGGTCACTGGGAGAACGTGCAAACTCCACACAGACAGCACCCAAGGGTGGGATTGAAAGCAGGTCTTTGGTGGTGTGAGGTGGCAGCTGCGCCACTGCGCTGCCCTAGGCCGGCTGAAACTTTATTCCTTGGAGAACAGGAGGCTGACGTGATGTTATAGAGGTGTGTAAAATCAAGAGATGAATGCACAGAGCTTTTGTTCACAGTTCAATCAAGAACTGTTGGGCCTAGGCTCAAGCTGAGTGGGGAAAGAGTAAATTTAAACCTGAGGGGGAATGCTTTCACACAGAGGGTTGTGGGGGTATGGAGCGAGCTGCCAGAGGAGGTAGTTGATGCAAGTGTAACAGGAACATGTAAAATATATAATCAGATGGTCGTAGGCCAAATGGAACCAGCGTAGATGGGGCATCTTGGTCAGCATGGACGAGTTGGGCCGAAGGGCCTGTTTCCATGCTGTACGACTGACCCCGCATGGTCAGATTCACAGCCCGCCGAGTCCAGACCAACCACCCATCCACAGTGTCACCTCCTGCCATCCCCTCAGCTAGAGTTGCTGCCTCACAGCGCCAGAGACGCGGGTTCCATCCTGACCACGGCCCTGTCTGTACGGAGTGTGTGCGTTCTCCCCGTGACCTGCGTGGGTTTTCTGCGGGTGCTCCGGTTTCCTCCCACACTCCAAAGACGTGCAGGTTTTGTCGGTCAACAGGCTTTGGTAACATTGTAAATTGTCCCTAGTGTGTGTCGGATGGTGTTGGTGTACCGACCAGCACTGGTGATCAATGGTCGGTCAGACTCGGTGCGTGGGCCAAAGGGCCTGGGTCCCATGCTGTATCACCAACTATACAGCATGGAAACAGGCCCATGGATACAAACTAAACTGAACTAAGGTGACGAAAATGCTGGAGAAACTCAGCGGGTGCAGCAGCATCTATGGAGCAAAGGAAATAGGCAACGTTTCTGGGCCGAGACCCTTCCTCAGACTGATGCAGGGTAGGGGGGCGGGAAGAAGAAAGGAAGAGGAGGAACCCGAGGGCTGAGGGAGAGCTGAGAAGGGGAGGAGACAGCAAGGGCTATCGGAAATTAGAGGTCAATGATCAGGCCACCAGGATGCAGACTGCCCAAGCGGAATATGAGGTGCTGCTCCTCCAGTTTCCGGTGGGACTCACTCTGGCCATGGAGGAGGCCCTGGACAGAAAGGTCGGATTCGGAATGGGAGGGGGAGTTGAAGTGCTGAGCCACCGGGAGATCAGGTTGGTTATTGCGGACTGAGCGGAGGTGCTTGAAGAAGGGTTTCAGCCCGAAACCTTGCCTATTTCCTTCGCTCCATAGATGCTGCTGCACTCGCTGAGTTTCTCCAGCAATTCTGTCTACCTTCGATTCTCCAGCATCTGCAGTTCCTTCTTGAACTAAGGTGACGTTTCAGTTCAGCACACGTCGACAGTCTCACCTGAAACATTACCTGCATTATTTCCAACTTAATTAAACTCACTGGCAGGCGTGGTCAGGAAGGGAGTGAAGAACAGTTGCCTTTTGTGAGACTCCAGTGGTTTTGCAGTCAAAGTTAATTTTGGGACATTGACCCAGTTGAAAGTTCACAGTGACTGCAGGGTCTCAGCTCACTGGGGCCTTTGCCCACCCCTCCATCGCGATTACAAGGGGACAGATTAAATCCTGGCAGCACCACTGTACCCAACAACTCTGCCCAGCCAGCTCCCGCTGAATGTGTGTAGGAAGGAACTGCAGATGCCGGTTCACACCAAAGATGGACAAAAAAAACCGCTGGAGTAACTCAGCGGGAGAGGCAGCACCTCTGGAGGAAAAGGAATAGGTGACCTCTTCATCAGACTGAGGTGACTCCAGAGATGCTGCCTGACCCGCTGAGTTACTCCAGCACTCTGTGTCTCTCTGCAGTGACCTGAATGTTGGTCTGTGCAAGGAGGATGGTGCGGCACTGAATAAAGAAAGGCTGGAAACACTCAGCAGGCCAGGCAGCATCTGTGGAAAGAGAAACGGCGTTACTATTACTACACTGCATAAGCGCCTCTATCGATGATCCTTTAGTTTACTTCAGAGATACATCAATGGAAACAGGCCCTTCGGCCCACAGAGTCTACACCGACCATCCACACTAGTAGCACATTCAAGGCCCCGACCTCTCCCTGAATAAAATACTTGCCCCGCACATCTCCTTGGAACTTTGTCGCTCTCACCTTGAATCTGTGCCCACTAATATTTGATATTTCCATCCTGGCGAAAAGGTTCTGACTGTCTACCCTATCTGTGCCTCCATCGTTCACCCGTTCACACTGGTTCTATGTTTCCCTCTTTCCCATCCACCCCCTACGCACTGGGGGGGGGGGGCGATTAACTTGCAAAACCGCATCTCCTTGGGATGTGGGAGGAGACCGGAGCACCCGGAGTAAACCCACGCGGTCAAAGGCAGAACGTGCAAACTCCACACAGACAGCGCCCAGGGGTCCGGATGGAACCAGGGTCCCTAGCGCTACGAGGCAGCAACTCAACCAGCTGCGTCCTTTTCCCCCAGGTGCTTGGATTAATTCAGTTGAATGTTATAGAGTCATAGAATCATAGAGTCATAGAGTGATACAGTGAGGAGACAGGCCCTTCGGCCCAACTTGCCCACACTGGCCAACATGTCCCAGCTACACTTGTCCCACCTGCCTGCATTAGGCCCATATCCCTCTAAATCTGTCTTATCCAATTACCTGTCTAAATGTTTCTTAAACATCGCGATAGTCCCCCCTCCTCTGGCAGACACCCACCTCCCTTTGCTTGCAAAAGTTACCCCTCATGTCCCGACGAAATCTTTCCCCCCCCCCCTCACCTTAAACCTACGTCCTCGAGTCCTCGATTCCCCTACTCTGGGCAAGAGACTCTGTGCATCTACCCGATCAATTCCCCTGATGATTTTGTACGCCTCTATAAGATCACCCCTCATCCTCCTGCGTTCCAAGGAATAGAGTCTTTGGAGCACCAGTTTAGAGAAACAGCGCACCTTCGGCCTACTGAGTCTGCACCGACCAGCGATCCCCACGCACTAACACTATCCTACACACACTCGGGACAATTTGCACTTACACCAAGCCAATTAGCCTACAAACCTGCACGTATTTGGAGTGTGGGAGGAAACCGAAGATCTTGGAGGAAACCCACGTGGGTCACGGGGAGAGCGTGCAAACTCCGTACAGACAGCATCCGTAGTTGGGATGGAACCCGGGTCTCTGGCGCTGTGCCACCGTGCCGCCCACGTCATTATAACCTGGGATAGATTGAGTGAAACACCCGTTGATACGCCGAGATCGGGGACCTGCGATGTGTCATATTGAGAGAGCGGTTCAGCTGGTTCATCTTCCAGTGCGCGTGTAGCGAGGATAGTTTGACTGATGCCTGCTTAATACACGCCAGATGCCTGCATCGAGACAGACCATAAAAAGTTTATTAGCAGTTGTCAAGTGAAAAAGTGTTTGAAAAAAGGCATGGGGGTGGCAAAAAAGACAGCGCTTCTCATCAAACCGACAGCGAACACAAAACAGATGGACCTGTTGGCATCCAGTTGCTAGCTAAAGAACCTCCAGAGGCACAACTTCCAGCTCCGTCTGTAACACAGGCGTGGAAATCAGGCTGATGACAGAGAGATGAGTTGCAGGTCAGGTCCAGTGAGTGTCCTGGTCAGAAAGGCATAGAGTCATATAGCACCAAAACAGGCCCTTCGGCCCAACTAGCCCATGCCCACTAAGGTGCCGAACCTGAGCTGGTTCCACCTGCCTGCGCTTGGCCCACATCCCTCCAAACCTGTCCTTTCCATGTCCTATGTATCCATGGACGCAAGCCCAGACCATCACACACAAACCAACCTCCCTTCCACTGACTCCATCTACACCTCACGCTGCCTCGGCAAGGCCAGCAGCATCATCAAGGACCAGTCTCACCCCGGCCACTCCCTCTTCCCCCCTCTACCATCGGACAAGAGGTACAGGTGTGTGAAAACGAACGCACACCTGCAGATTCAGGGACAGTTTCAAAGCTAACTGTTATCAGGCAACTGAGCCATCCTACCACAGCCAGAGAGCGGTCCTGAACTACTGCCGACCTCAATGGTGACCCTCGGACTATCCTTGATCGGACTTTGCTGGCTTTACCTTGCACTAAACGTTATTCCCTTATCCTGTATCTGTACACTGCGGACGGCTCGATTGTAATCATGTATTGTCTTTCCGCTGACTGGTTAGCACACAACAAAAGCTTTTCTCGGTACACGTGACTACACTGAACTAAACCTGCTCCAGTGTCTTTGCCATGTTGTTACTGCACCTGCCTCAACTACCTCCTCTGGCAGCTCATTCCATATACCCTTGTGTGAAAAAGTTCTCCCGTTGTTTAATCTTTCCCCCTTTCATCTTAAACATGCCCTCTGGTTCTAAATACCCCTACTCTGGGAAAAAGACTCTGTGCCCCTCATGGTTTTAGTACACCTGTATTAATAAGATCACCCCCCCACCCTCCTGCGCTCCAAGGAATAAATCTTGGCCAGCCCAACCTCTCCCTTTCACAAAGTCATCGAGTGATACAGTGTGAAAACAGGCTCTTCAGCCCAACACCGGCCAACACGTCCCGTCTACACTAATCCGACTTGCCTGTGTTTTGCCCACATATCCCTCCCAAAAACCTGTCTAATGATGTACCTGCCAATCCTTTCCTTTTAATTTAGCATTTAATCCGATCCCTGGTTTTGTTAACTGTGTTTGCAAACATGTGCAAATTAATCTTTTTCCTTTGTTGCTAATGTTTGCCTTATGTATTAACCCATTAACCATGCACCCACCAACCTCCATTGTGAAAAAAGTTTGCCCCTCAGGTTTCCTAATAAATCTTTCCCCTCTCACCTTAAACCCATGTCCTCTGGTTCTCTATTCTCCCACCCTGGGATAAAGATTCTGTGCATTCACCCTATTCCCATTCTTCCTCCTGCGCTCCAAGGATACAAAGTCCCAGCTTGCTCAATCTCTCCCTGCTCAAGCTAACATCCCTCAAGTCCTGGCAACATCCTCGTAAATCCTCTCCGCTCCCAGCTTGGAGGAATAATCATCCCTTTCGTTTCTTCCTCAGAGGCGGCTTTCACAGAAACATAGAAACATAGAAAATAGGTGCAGGAGGCCATTCGGCCCTTCGAGCCAGCACCGCCATTCATTGTGATCATGGCTGATCATCCCCTATCAATAACCCGTGCCTGCCTTCTCCCCATATCCCTTGACTCCACTAGCCCCTAGAGCCCCAACTCTCTTAAATCCATCCAGTGATTTGGCCTCCACTGCCCTCTGTGGCAGGGAATTCCATAAATTCACAACTCTCTGGATGAAAAAGTTTTTTTCAGTCTTAAATGATGCCTCCCCTTTATTCTAAGACTGTGGCCCCTGGTGACACATCTGGACACCCAACATTGGGAACATTTTTCCTGCATCTGGCTTGTCCAATCCATTTATAATTTTATATATGTTTCTGTAAGATCCCCCTTTCATCCTTTCATTATAGAATGAGGATTAATTAGTAATGAGCTTGTGTCTCATAAAGAACTGTTAACCATTGGCCATTGAACCATTGAACCATTGACCATTGACCATTGACCATTGACCATTGACCATTGACCATTGGCCATTGACCATTGGACCATTGATCATTGACCATTGGCCATTGACCATTGACCATTGACCATTGACCATTGACCATTGACCATAGACCATTGACCATAGACCATTGACCATTGACCATTGAACCATTGACCATAGACCATAGACCATTGACCATAGACCATTGCCCATTGACGGGGGGGGGCCATGGTGACCATTGACCCATCAGACCATTGCCCTTGTGAACCATTGACCATTGACCATAGACCATTGCCCATTGACCATTGACCATTGAACCATTGACCATTGACAATGGTCATTGACCTTTGACCATTGCCCATTGACATTGAACCATTGACCATTGGTCATTGACCTTTTGAACCATGGAACCATTGACCATTGAACATTGACCATTGATTGGTCATTGACCTTTGAACCATGGAACCATTTTACCATGAACCCCTTAACCATGCCCATGCATTGACCATTGACCATTGCCCATTGGATCCATAGACCATTGAACCATTGACCATTTGACCTTTGCCCATTGACCATGAACCATGACCATTGACCATTGACCATTGACCATTGACCATAAGACCATAGACCACCATTGCATTGACCATTGGCCCATTGACCATTGACCATTGATTCCCATTGACCATTGAACCATATTGACCATTGAACCATTGAACCATTGACCATTGACCATTGACCATTGACCATTGCCCATTGACCATTGACCATTAGAACCATTGAACCATTTGACCATTGACCATTGACCATTGCCCATTGACCATAACCATTGCCCATGATAGACCCATTGAACCAACCATTGACCATTGAACCATTGACCATTGACCATGACCATTGACCATTGCCCTGACCTTGACCATTGAACCATTGACCATTGAACCATTGACCATGAACCCTTGGACCATGACCATGCCCATTGACATAGAAGACCAATGCCCATTGACCATTGACCATTGAACCATGCCCATTGAACCATTGACCATTGACCATTGACCACCATTGACCATTGCCCATTGACCATTACCATTGAACCATTGACCATTATTGAACCATTGACCATTGACCCATTGACCATTGACCATTGACCATGCCCATTGACCAATGCCCATTGAACCATTGACCATTGCCCATTGACATTGGCCCAATGACCATTGGCCCATTGACCATTGTTTGACCATTGCCATTGACCATTGACCATTGACCATTGATTGCCCAGACATAGACATTGCCCCATTGACATTGAACGATTGACCATTGAACCATTGACCATTGAACCATTGACCATTGACCATTGGACCATTGACCATTGGACCATTGACCATTGGCCATTGACCATTGACCATTGACCATTGACCATTGGCCATTGACCATTGACCATTGGCATTGACATTGACCATTGACCATTGAGCATTGACCATGGCCATTGCCCATTGACCATTGCACAACCATTGACCATTGATAAACACTTGACCATTGCCATTGCCCATGCCCTTTGACCATTGGCATTGACCATGACATGAACCATTGAGCATTGACCAGTGAATCATAGAACATTGACCATTGACTGGTGAACCTTTTACCATTGAACCATTTGACCAGTGAAAACCATTGACCATTGACTATTGAACCCAATTTGAGGGTGGCATTTAATGTGACAACCAGGACTACTTTCGATGGAGGCTGCATTGCTGTGGGCTGCAGGGTGTGGTAGCAACAGTAGTTAAACACCAGTCTAAGAACTGGAGCTCTGGATGATGCGCCTGGTGCCGTGTGTTTACAACACGACGCAACAGCAGGGAAACTTAAGTTCAGCTGGTTCAATAAATCTGTACTTTGTAAAAAGTGGTTGGACTCAAGTAACAGTAATATACAACGTACTATAACTGTATGTTAAAGCTGTTGAATTCCCATCTGGACCACGATTTACCAATGAGGGCTCAAGAGCTGCAGATGCCGGAATCCTTAAGTCAAAACAAACTGCTGGAGGAAACTCCAGCCTGAAGAAAAGGTCCAGAGCAAACAAGAAACCATTCATTCTCCCATAGATGCTGCCTGAACCTGGCTGAGGTTCCTCCAGCACTTTTTTTTGTGTTCTTGGTCGCACTCATTTCAGCTAAAATCTACCTGGTCTAGGTTTACCGTGAAGGGGGGCACGTGGCGCATCGGGAAGCTGCTTCCTCGCAGCACCATTGACCCGGCTTCCATCCTGACCTCTGATTCTTTCTGTGTGGAGTATCGTGTGCAAGGCATTCCCCCCCACACTCCCCTACATTTCTGATGATTCCCAACTACAACATCATGGATCTCTCTGCAGTGAGGGCCCACATGCACTTTGCCACCTGGCCCTTCATAGTTTCCTCAGTCAGAGCTGCTCATCCCAGTGTGACATCATGCACTCGAATGGCATGACAACAATACACTGAAGGTGAAGTGGTTTTGGATTTATTTTAAACTTATAATAAATTAAATATTAATGTATCATCAGTTCAATTAGTTTCTAGAAGTAAATAATTAGGCCATTTAAAGTCCTACTCTGCCATTCAATCATGGCTTGATCTATCGTTCCCTCTTTCAACCCCCATTCACCTGCCTTTCTCCCATATTCCCCCCTGATAACCTTTCCACATTAGTATATGCAGCATTCGGTGAAATTAATTTTATAAATATTTTTTGAAATATCGAGATATATTTTTCAAACGTGATTGGCAGCAGGTGGCGAGGTGGCGCAGCGGGTTAGAGTTACTGCTAACAGCGCCAGATTCACCATTCCAGAAATTATCCATGTCCTTTGCAAAGCAAACTTGCCCTTTACGCACAGGGTCTCCTTTACGCACAGTGTAATCTGGCTAAAGAAAAGATAGCACAGAAAGCCCGAAGAAAGAGTGTGGAGAAGGTTTGGAGTAGGCCGCTGTGAGGCCCTGGCAGCAGCCTGGGGGATCGGCTGGAACCGGGCTCCGCTCCAAGAGGCCGCGCACGTGGACCCACCGCGGCCCTACATGGTGAAGCACATCGGAGACACCTTGGCCAGGCCGGCCCTGCACGACGCAGTGACTACGGCCTCACGTCAGGTCAAGATCCTGAACTTTACAACAACTGGGACTTGGAAATGTCGACTGCACACTGTCTACTGTGCTACTGCTTTACACTTGTACTGTATCTGAGATGCTGATCTAAGGTGTGTCTGAGTGGTTATGGATAGTGACACTTGTACTGACCTGTATACAAGGAATAGTGGGAGAGTCTAGGACCAGAGGTCACAGCCTCAGAATTAAAGGATGTTCTTTTCGGAAAGAGATGAGGAGAAGTTTCTTCAGTCAGAGGGTGGTGAATCTGTGGGATTCTTTGCCACAGAAGGCTGTGGAGGCATTTTTAAGACATAGATAAATATGAGATAGATAAATTATAGATTAGTATGGGTGCCAGAGGGTTGTGGAGAAGGCAGGAGATTGGGGTTAGGGGGGAGAGATAGATCAGCCATGATTGGATGGCGGAGTAGACTTGATGGGCCGAATGGCCTAAATCTTACTCCTATTCCTTGTGACCTTGTGACCACATGAATTTCACTGTACCTGAACCTGTGACAAATAAGGTGCCATGCTTTGAAAGCTAACTGTACAAGATATTTTTGCAAGTACGTTCTGAGACAGGGGAGGCTTCCCCCCCGATAAACAATCTTGTCATTCCCTTTCCGATGAAAAACTCCACCACTGGTCATGTACAACTCTCCAAGCAGCTTAGTCACAGCCAACCATTGGGTGCTGTATTCTCCTGACTGCCAAATCCTGAAGACAGACACAAAATGCTGGAGCGACTCAGCAGGACAGTCAGCATCTCAGTTGAGAAAGGAATGGATGACGTTTGGTTTGAGAGGTTTAGAAGAAGGATCTCGACCCAAAACGTCCACCTATTCCTTCGCTCCATAGTTGCGCCCTCACCCCTGATTTTCTCCACATTTTTTTGTCTACCTTCAGTTATTGTGGTCATTTTAGTTTAGTTTAGTTTAGTTTAGTTTAGAGATTCAGTGCAGATACAGGCCCCGGCCCATTTTGGGTTCTGTGTCCACACTAACCAGTGATCCCTTACACTACACTATCCCACACACTAAGGCAATTATAATTTTTTTACTGAATCCAATGAACCTACAAACGGTACATCTTTGGAGTGTGGGAGGAAACCGAGCACCCGCAGTCACAGAGAGAACGTAACAAACGCGTACAGACCGGCACCCTAGTCAGGATTGAACCCGGTCCTCTGGCGCAGTAAGGGAACAACTCTACCGCTGCCCGCCCTTGTTTGCTTCTGTCATGTCTTGTCCAGGTGCAATACTATCTCTCTATG
>CM069166.1:16094988-16123348 GCA_035221665.1 Okamejei kenojei | reverse complement strand
TTTGGGTGGTTGGAGTGGCCCCCCCCCCCCGATGATTTGTTTGCTTGTTGGGGATATTATGTGTTTGGTGGTGGTGCGATTGTGCCCCCCCCCCCCACCCCCCCCCCCCCCCCCCCCCCCCCCCCCCCACCCCCCCCCCCCCCCCCCCCACTTTCAGCCCAACCCCGGGAGCAAAGACTAATAAATAACTCGTTACTTTTCCCGAGTTAGACCTAACTGCTGGAAGGTAAAAACTCAGTGATCGGGCAGGTTCTTTCCTTTGGGAGAAACTGAATAGGTGACGTTTCGTTTGTCGCGACCCTTTTCTCTCATCCCATCAGCCACCTGTTGATTTCCCCTCTCATTTTTCTCTCCAATTTTCTCATTCTTTCACTCCGTGTTTCTCTTCTTCCTCCGGTCCATCTCCCTTTCCTTTCAGCCCTCACGGACCCCCCCACCCCCCCCCCCCCCGCTTCTATTTTATGTCCTTCATTTTCTCTCTACACCTCCTCTCCCATCTCTGTTTCCTTCCCTCTCTCCCCCCATCCTTGCCCCCTCCAGCCATCCACTGGTGTGGGACAACCCCATCTCTCTCTGGCCCTGGCCACTTGCTTCCACACATCACGTTGAATCATATTGAATCTAATTGATCCATATAAAAAGATTGTTTAAGGGATGGTCACACTAGAGGCAGGAAACATGTTCCCGATGTTGGGGGAGTCCAGAACCAGGGGCCACAGTTTAAGAATAAGGGGTAAGCCATTTAGAACGGAGACGAGGAAACACTTTTTCTCACAGAGAGTTGTGAGTCTGTGGAATTCTCTGCTTCAGAGGGCGGTGGAGGCAGGTTCTCTGGATGCTTTCACGAAGAAGCTGATAGGCGGCTCTTAAAAATTGCGGGTGATTGGGGAGAAGGCAGGAACGGGTGGGTTACTGATTGGGGTATGATCAGCCATGATTCAATTGAATGGCGGTGCTGGGCTCGAAAGGGCCCGAATGGCCTCCTCCTGCACTATTGTATATTGGCTATTGTCTATTGTACACAACCAAAGAAACGGTTAGGCGAACCCGCCAACCAGCACGTTTTAACTCAGTTGAAGAAGGGTCTCGACCCGAAACGTCAACCATCCCTCCTCTCCACACATGCTGCCTGTCCCGCTGAGTTACTCCAGCATTTTGTGTCTATCTTCGAAAAAACATGTAGTCACAGTATAATATAGTGGTTCCTTTTCTTCTTATAGACAATAGGACAATAGACAATAGGTGCAGGAGGAGGCCATTCGGCCCTTTGAGCCAGCAACGCCATTCAATGGGATCATGGTGATCATCCCTCAATCAGTACCCCGTTCCTGCCTTCTCCCATATCCCATGCCGCTATTTTATTCCGCATATCTGATATGTTTTCAATGTGATATCTCTCATCCTTCTAAACTTTCCATGACGCGAGCCGCCCAGCAGCTCCATCTCTCAGCATATGACAGTTCCCGCCATCCCGGGAATTAACCTTGTAAACCTACCTGCACTCCTCGAGAGCTCCACACAATACGCCAGGCGTGGTCTAACTTGGGGCCCTGTAACAACGCGAAGGATTTTGTAAACCTCCTCTGGGCCCTCTCAGAGCCAGCACATTCCTTCCTTCAGATATGGGGCCCAAATGCTGTTCACAGTATCCAAAGCGGCCTGGCCAGGCCTTAGTGAGCACGGTGCCTATACGCCAACGTCTCTCAGGGGGCAGGCAGCATCTCTACAGAAGAGGAAGTGGTGCTGTTGGGTCGGGACTCGCCCTTGACCTGTTCACATTTTCCGTGTTGGGATTGTACTGCAGGCCCCCAGATAGTATGGGAAATGAGAGGAAACATATAAGGGCATCTCCTCTGCGGGGGATTCCACACCCCACTGAGTGCAGTCTTGCAGCCAAAGCTAAAGCTGCTTTGTCTTCAATGCAAAAGATTTGTAACGTGTTCTGTGAGCAGCCAAAGCGTTGGCAAGATTGTGCCTGAGGTAAACGGTTGTTGGGTCAGGGTGATGAACGGAACAAACAACGATGTTGTGGAGGTGCACAGGTTTAAAGCAGGAAACACACATTGGAATGTGTGGGAAGCAGGGCCGGATTGAACGTATCAGCTTCAACAGGCCAAAGCTTAGGGCCTGGAGATCTAGTGGGGCATCCGGCAGGACGGATTTACCTATAGGCTTCATAGGCTGGCGCCTAGGGCCCTCAATAATTCTAAGTTGTTTATCCCCAGAGTAAAGAAATCCGAGAAAACAAAATGGAGCACTATCAGCATTTTCCACTTGACGAAAATGACCAGAATTCTGATTCCGGCCCGCTGGATGATTTGGGGGAAAGATATTCACGACCATCAGGAGCGACGCAAAATTACGCTGTCTCTCGCGCACGGCAAGTGGGCCCGTGCGGGTTCAGATCGCCATTTGCTCTACCACACAATCACCTCGATGCCTCGTGTCTCCCAAAGACCTGGTGTCTACTCCAGTAAGTACTGGAACATTGCATTGCGGCAGTGCCGGTTTTCGGTCGTTGGGAGGGGGGAGGGGGGTGGGTTGCTGTTACTGTTCTATGTGTTGTGTGTGCACCATTAAAAATTTGGATTGCAAAATGGAAGTCACAAACTGCGGTGCGGGAATCGGAAGCATTGCTGCGTGGGAGGGAAGAGTGCGGGGGGAGTGGAGGGAGAGAGAGGGGGGTGTGTGAGGGGAAAGGGGGGTGAGGCAGAGGGGGGAGAGAGAGGGTGGGGAGAGAGGAGAGGGGCGAGAGAGAGAGTGGGGAAGGGTGGAGATGGGGGGGTGAGGAGAGATGGGGAGAGAGGGATGAGGAGGTGGAGGGAGAGGGTGGGGAAGGAGGAGGGGGGAGAAGGAAAGGGGGTATTATCTTTTGTGCGATTGCAAAATTAGGTGGTTTTTTACAGCAATGATATTTTTCCATATAAATAATATCAAACAATTGGAATTGCTTTCTTTGATAACAATACTGAAAAATATGAAATTTCATAGTTTGTGACTTTCATTTTGCATCTATTTTTAATGAGCACACACTAACACTGTCTAGAACAGTAACAGCAATCAAATCAACACACAAAAAATTTTTCAAAAAAAGGTTTTATTTACTGCAAAAATCTGACCAGTATATTATATGCAGTGTTTGGATGCTCCTTTATAAACATTGTAACATATTTTTACAGTACAATCTCATTATTAAAAAAGGACAGCTTCAATTTTGATTTTTAAAATAGGTATAACAAACATGACGCCAATCATCCCACATTACAACACTCATTACTCTTGACTCATCCAAAATTATTTTCTGAAATATTGGTCATAAATTTGGAAGTAAAAATGCTCCAATAGAAAGAGGTCAGAATGCTCCAGAGAGCATCTAAAACCCCCAGAGCTTAGCGGACCTGGACCACGGCCGCAAGGATCTTTGAGCTTCGCGCTTGTGATATGCGCTGGTTTTTGCACTTATTTACATAAATTTTGTAATGCTGCCCTGCCACCCCCCTTTTTTGAAAAGCTTCGTAGGGCCTGGTGTATAATATTTTTGAACTGTCGCAGGCCCTAGGCTTTGTACATATGCTGTCACAATGCACTTGTAGTCTCTAAACAACACTTCAGTAATTTTCTTGCCTCCTTTTCAGATGTTTTAAGCCGATAACTCGACACTCGCACTGGCAATAAATAAAAAGTGCAGCTTTCCGCCCTTATCTCATTGGCCACGTCGGCTGCACCAGTGTCAATCTGGTGGACTCTTCCATCTTCCTTCTCGTCGTGGGGGTGCGCGGCGGGATTGGGAGGGGCCTCACAAGTAGAATTGCCTAGTGCCTCTCTTATCCTAAATCCGGCCCCTTGAGTTTGGCAGCCTTTACTGCAGCAGAGGGGACACGGGTGCTATCCTGACCCCGGGTGCTGCCTGTAACGGAGTTTGCAAGTTCTCCCAATGACCGTGAGAATTTCTGTGGAAAGTGAGTCAGGGGAACAATCGCAACACTCAAGCACATTTAACAGAAGGATATGGGCCAAACGCAGGGAGGTGGGACTAGTTGCAGCTGGGACATGTTAGCCGGTGTGAAGGGGCTGTTTCCAGGCTGTACACTCAGTGACTCCGGTGTCCTCCACATCCCAAAGACGGTGATGTCGTGGGTAAATCGGCTCTCTGTAAATCATGCCTAGTGTGCAGGGAGTGGATGAGAAAGTGGGATAACATAGAACTAGTGTGACGGTTGATCAATGGGGTCGGGGCACGGACACGGGGGCCAAGGGCCTGTTTCCGTGCTGTGTCTCTCTTCCAGTCGATCAAGGATAGGGAGCTTGCTGGCATGGTCTCACACACCGCCACTAATACAAGTCGTATCTCTCAACTAAAAACTACACTATTATCATTACATTACCGCAGCTTGCTCCAGTGTACATTTGGACCAACTGTATATATTGCCTCCGAGAGAGGGGTTCACCTGGATTTATAAAAAGCCCTCTGGTCATTGTTCTTCAATGTCATTTCACGGAAAACCTTTCCAAACTGTGCGCACTTGCTCTCACCCCCTGAACCAGTGTTGCTCTTTCAGTAATGATGACCTCTCGTTATAGACCCACAAATGGTGGAGTTAACTCAGCGGGACGGGCAGCATCTGTGGAGAGGAGGATATGGGTGACGTTTTCGGGTCGCGAAACCCCTTCTATCAGATGAGGGAGTCAGGGGAGGGGGAACGCGCCCCTGCGTCGGTGAGAGGAGTACATCTTCAAAGTGGACCATAGTTGCTCTCTCCTCTCGCCGTTTAAAGAGGGCCCGGCTTCCTCTCCGCCACCCCGTCCAGCTGGTGAGCAGGAGTTTTGTTCCAGCGTGGAACAGGCCCTTCGGCCAATGAGTCCATGCTGACCATTGATCAACCACTCACACACAGACCGGACGTCACCCATTCCTTCTCTCCGGAGAGATGCTGCCTGTCCGCTGAATTACTCCAGCATTTTGTGTCATCTTCGGTTGTAAACAGCCACCTGCAGTTCCTTCATCCCATCAGTTCTATGTATCCCACTTTTCATCCTCTCCCCTACACACTGGGGACAATTACCCATTTGTCCATTAATTTAGTTTGAAAGTACAGTTATGGAAAGAGGCCATTCGGCCACGGAGTCAGGCACTATCCTACACACACATAGGACAATTTACAGCAGCAACGATCTGCTAACCCGCAGTCTTTGGGATGTGGTGGGGCGGTGGGGGAAACCGGAGCACCGGAGGAAACCCGCGCGGGGGGTCCCGGGGGAAGAACGGACAAACTCCACACCCCCCCCCACACACACGCACCGCGCACCCACACGTACACACACGCACACACACACCACACACACGCACACAACACAACCGCACCTCACACACACACACACACACACACACGCACACACATCCCGCACACACACAAGCACACACACCACACACACACACACACACCCCACACACACACGCACCACACACTCACGCACACACACACACTCGCACACAACACGCACACACACACACACAAGCACCAACACGCACACAAACACACACAACACACACGCACACACACCACACGCACACACACACACACACACGCACAACACAAACGCACTCACACACACACACACGCACACACACACGCACACACACACACACACACACACACACACACACACACACGACACACACACACTCACACACACACACACACACACACACAGCAGCCGATGTCGGGATCGAACCCCGGGTTCTCTCTGGCGCTGTGAGGCAGCAACTCTTACTGTGGCATGACAGAATGTGAACGCTAGTGGAGGACAACATCAGTCTGTGGGGGACAGCACACAGGAGGCCAAAATTAACTGAAGAGACATTGGGAAGGAAGGCCTTGAGTGTGAAGGTTTGCTCAACATGTTCACTGAGGACAGCCATTATATCTGTGGACTGGGCTGTGTTTTGATTTGTGGGTGAACTGGCAGCGGGCTGTGCCGGCGAGGGTAACACGGCCTGAATACTGTGTCCCTTCCCCTATTGTTGCTCCCTCTCTCGATGTGTTTTAATAAGTAAACGCGCTCCAGATAGCCGCCGGCGTGCCAACTTTGTGCGCAGAATGACAAGTTCAGGCACCAGCTCCCTGAATGCCGGAGGAGGGGTGGGTGGGTGTAGGGCACACGGGCAGGGGCCATGCCAGCCCTCTAAGCTGAGATGGGGCAATGGTGGTGGAAGGGCGGGGGGGCTTCGTCCCGTTTATTACCCTCCCCCATCCTCAGCCTCTGCTACCCCTCTTTTTGCCCCTACCTTCCCTAGGCCTCCCCCTCCTTCCTGCACCTCTGTGCTTTATCGCCACTCCCTTATACCCTCCCACCCCTTGCCCCTCCCCTGCCCCTCGCCATCTCCTGTTTGCCACCCCCCTCCCCCTAATATCTTGTCCCCTCGCTCACCCAACACCCTTTCCCCGTCTGCCCGTCCCCCCTCTGCTCCCCATCCCCCTTACCACTCCCTCTCTGCCCACCCCTCCCCCTTACCAACTCTCCAGCGATCCACACCGTCCAATGCCCATATCCCCATTGAGGGTGTGTGAATATCTGTGTGCGAGTGTGTGTGTGGGTGTGTGTGGTGTGGTGTGTGTGTGTGTGTGGTGTGTGTGTGTGTGTGTGTGTGTGTGTGTGGCTGTGTGTGTGTAGGTGTGTCTGTCTGTGTGTGTGTGTGTGGGTGTGTGTGGGGGGTGTGTTGTATGTGTGTGTGTGGGTGAGTGTGTGTATGGTTGTGTTGCGGGTGGGATATGTGTGTGGGTGTGTGTTGTGGGTGTGTGTGCGTATGTATGTGTGTGTGTGTGTGCGTGTTTGTTTTGTTGTGTGGAGTGGTGTGTGGGTGGACTGTGTGTGTGTGTGTGTGTGTTTGTGTGTGTTTGATGTGAGTGTGTGTGTGTGTGTGTTTGTCGGTCCTCCCTTCCACACCCTTCATCCCCACTCTGTCATCACTGCCCCCCTCACTGTTTGCTTCCCACACCCTCTCCCCTTCCATGCACTCTTCTCCCTCCCTCAATCCCTGCACCCACATGTGTTCTGCCCCCTCCCCATCGCTCCTACTCCCCCTCACTCTATGCCCCCCTCCTCGTGTGAAAGTCCCACCTTCTCCCTTTGCTCCCCTCCCCACACTCTCTGAGCCTTCCCATCCCTCCCCCTTTGCATCTTCTCATATTCCCCTCCCCTCTATCCCCAACTCCCTCGACCCCCTCTCTGCCCCTCCCTCCTCTACCCCTCCCTCTCTGCCCCCTCCATCTCTACCCCACCTCTCTGCCTTCTCTCTTCTCTAGCTCTCCCTCTCTGCCTCCTCCCTCACTACCCCCTCCCTCTCTGCCCCCTCCCCCTCTACCCCTCCACCTCTGCCCCTCCCCCTCTACCCCTCCACCCTGCCTCTGCTCTTTTCTATTCACTCTTGCCCCCTTTAGTGTCTCTGCCTGCACCTTCACCACTGATGTCTTCCCTCACCTCCCCCCCTCCCACCGTTCAGTGCCTCTACTCTCTCCTCTAGTGCCCTTACTACAGACCCCTCTGAACTCCACGGCTTCCTCGCTCACCCTCCACAGTCCTTCTTGCCACTCTGCCCTTCCTTCCCTCTGCCTGCACCCCCTGCCCCACCCACCCACCCACCACCCACTCCCACACCCCAGAGTTTGTGGAATTCTTTGCCTCAGAGGGCGGTGGAGGCCGGTTCTTGATGTTTCAAGAGAGAGCTGGATGGGGCTTTTCAATAGCGGAGTCAGGGGGAATGGGGAGAGGAAAGCAGGAACGGGGTACTGATTGGGGAAGATCAGCCATGATCACATTGAATGGCAGGTGCTGTCTCGAGGGGGCTCTGAATGGCTAATCCTGCACCTATTGTCTTCGTCTATTTTCACCTACACCACCACCCACGTGCCCGTCTCTCACTCACCTCCAGAAGGCAGTGTGGAGCCACTTTCTATAACCCACGCCACCCTGAAGAATATTCCAATGTGGATTATAACCATTTAAAGCTTCAGCTGATATTCTCTGCAAAGTGCCTTAGTTCAAAATCCATTTCCCTCCCAGCAGCCTTTGTGACCTTGCCTCTACGTCTGGCTGAGAGGTGGTGAGCGGAGGAGTGGTTTTGACATGAGCATCAGAAACTCAAGTTGCCCATGACTGGTGCGCTTGGCCTTATCAGGCGGTCATTGAAATATAAGTCAGGAAGTCAGTGAAGCAGCTTGTTTTGGTAAGATAGCCGAAAAATACTTGGATTAATCAACGGGTCAGACAGTCGTCGATTAAAGTGACATCTCGGGTCAGGACCGTGCTTCAGTCTCCTGAGATATTGACTGACCATTGAGTTACCCTGCATGTTGTGTCTAACCTTTGGTGCAAGACTGGTATCTGTAGTCCTTTTGATGCTGCCCTTATGCCCCTGTCCATTATGCCCCTTGTTCCCCACTTATGCCCTGGCCCCCTTAGGCCCAGTCCCACTTATGCCCTGACCCACCTATGACCAGTCCCAACTTATTGCCTCTGTCACACTTATGCCCCTGTCCCATTATGCCCCTGTCCCACTTATGCCCCTGTCCACTTATGCCTCTGTCCCACGTATGCCCTGTCCCACTTATGCCCCTGGCCCACTTATGCCCTGTCCCATTTGCCCTGTCCCCTTAGGAAACCTGTACGGAAACCTCTGGAGACTCAGAGGTTCCCGGAGGTTTTCGTCAGGTCTCCCCTAATGGTCGAAAGGCGTTTTCCGTTTCTTCCATGTTCGGCGATTGATTATTTTCAAAAAAATTGAAAAAAACCCCGGGAACTGATCAAAAACCTCCGGAACTTGCAGGAAACCTCGGGTAGGTGGGGCGCAACTAGTCTCCAGAGGTCTGTTCTGGATTCCTAAGTGGGACAAGGGGCATTATAGGACTTTGGTTGGGCCCACATTTGGAGTATCATTGTGAAATTCCAGTTTATCCCATTAGTTTAGTTTAGTTTAGAGATACAGCATGGAAACAGCCTTCAGCCCACCGGAGCCGCACAGACCAGCGATCCCCGCACACGCTAATGCTACCTCACGCTAGGGCAAGTTACAATCTTTTCCAATAGCCAAAAAACCGACATCCTTTGAAGTGTGGAGGAAACTGGAGCATGGAGAGAAGGTACAAATTCGTACGACCGTCCAGTAGTCGGGATCGAACCCAGTCGGCAACTCTACACCGTGCCACGTCATCAGGAGGATGTGTAGAGGTTTCTTCCAACAGCCCTTGGCCATCCTTTGCTGAGGTGGGAAAACAGGGAGGACAGACGTAGGTAGGTTAACTTATGCCAATAGACAAATGGACAATAGACAATAGGTGCAGGAGCAGGCCCTTCGAGCCGTGCACCGTCGTCATTGTGGATCAAGGTGATCATCCCCAATCAGTGACCCGTTCCTGCCTTTTCTCCTCGTATCTCGCCATCTTTAAGAGCGCCTATCTAGCTCTCTCTTGAAAGTATTACAGAGAACCAGCCTCACCCCCCTCTCTGATGCAGAGAATTTCCACTGACTCACCACTCTCTGTGAGAAAATGTGTTCCTCGTCCTCCGTTCTAAATGGCTTAACCCTTATTCTTAAACTGTGGCCCCTGGTTCTGGACTCCCCCAACGTCGGGAGCATGTTTCCTGCCTCTAGAGTGTCCAACCCTATAATTCTATAAGTTTCAATGAGATAGGCTCTCATCCTTCTAAAATCCAGAGTGTACAAGCCCAGCGCTCCAGTCTCTCGCTATTGTCAGTCCCGCCATCCTGGGAATTAACCTGGTGAACCTAAGCTGCACTCCCTCAATAGTAAGAATGTCCTTCCTCAAATTAGGGGCCAAAATGCACACAATACTCCAGGTGGTGATCTCTCTAGGGGACTCGGTACAACTGCAGCAGGATTGCCATGGTGAACTCCCTTGCACAGGAGAGGATAGGCAGGTGATAGTCAGCACAAACAAATGAGACTTACATCAAGTTTGACATCCATGATACTAATGGATTCCAGGATTTACTTTGCCAAGGAACCAGCTGGTTATGGCACTGTGCTACTAAATCACACCATTCATTTGGATGGTAGGAGATAGATCTCAAAATGTTACGCTATGTGTGGGCTCTGACGAGGATCATCCTGGGCCAGGCTCCAAGCTGAGGTGTCGCCAGTTTCTAATCACTCCCATTCATTATCCAAGGCAGCCCAGCTTTAGAAGGACAAGGTATCGTCGGGGAGAGAATGGCCTTGTTCAGAGGCCAGGGTCAACTGGCCTTCACTGCTCGATCGTGTTGTAGGAAGGAATGCTGGTTTTTAATTCGCAGATAGACACAAAATGCTGGAGTAACTATGTGGGTCGGGGCAGCATCTCTGGAGAGAAGCAATGGAGTGATGTTTCGGGTCAAAAGCCTGAAGAAGGGTCTCGACCAAAACGTTACCATTCCTTCTCTCCAGAGATGCTGCCTGTCCCGCTGAGTTACTCCAGCGTTTTGTGTCTACCTTTGATCGATCGATCGATCGATTGATTGATCCTTTATTGTCACATGTAGCTAGGGCACAGTGAAGTTCTTTGTTTTCCAAACAACACACAAAGTGCTTTTATGCAGAGCCCTGCAACTAACCAAATATATTCTGTAGACACAAAGTGCTGGAGTAACTCAGCGGGACCAGCAGCATCTCCGGAGAGAAGGAATGGGTGACCTTTCAGGTCCAGACCCTTCTTCAGACTGAGAGTCAGGGGAGATGGAACCGGAGGCGTGTGTACAAGGTCCTGAACAAGTTGCAGCCAACACCCGTGGCTAAGGAGCCCACAAGGGTCCACTGTTGGTTGTGGAAGAGGTGACAACAAAGAGATTCTTAGGGATGCAAACAGTGGGAGTAGCAGGATTATTAGAGTGGGAGAGGGATGGAGAGAGAGGGAAAGCAAGGGCTACTTGAAGTTAGAGAAGTCAATGTTCACACCGCTGGGGTGTAAGCTGCCCAAGCGAAATATGAGGTGCTGCTCCTCCAATTTGCGCTGGGCCTCACTCTGACAGTGGAGGAGGCCCAGGACAGAAAGGTCAGTGTGGGGATGGGAGGGGGAATTAAAGTGTTTGGCAACCGGGAGATGAGGCAGGTCCAGGCGGCCGGAGCGGAGGTGTTCAGCGAAACGATCACCATGACCTGCGCTTGGTCCTGCCGAGGTATAAGGGTCCCACAGCGGATACGGACAGATGAGGTTGGAGGAGGTGCAAGTGAACCTCTGCCTCACCTGGAAACACATTCGGGGTCCTGGACAGAGTCGAGGGAGGAGGATGGGGCACTGTTTCCCTGGCGGACTCGCTTGCGCAGGAGAGGATAGGCAAGGTGGCACAAACAAAATGAGACATACACCAAGTTGCATCCACGATAATAATGCATTCAGGATACTTTGCAAGGAACCAGCAGGTTGTGGCACCGTGCTACTAAATCACACCATCATTTGGAAGGTGGGAGAGGGTTAGGTCAAACGTTACTGCAAATGTTGTGGTCTTGCACTGTGGGTCAGGCAGCATCTCTGGAGGAACGTGGATGGGTGACGTTTCAGGTCGGGACCCACCATTCTTTGGTCTTCTTGAGGTGCTGCCCGACACGCTGAGTTACTCAAGAGTCCAGAATCAAGAGAGTTTTATTGTCATATGTTCCAGGTAGGACAATGACATTCTTGCTTTGCCGCAGCACAACAGAGTATGTAAAACACACTACACAACGGGAGAAGAAAATGTTCAGTGTGTGTATATCCACATGCACACATACGCAATAAATTAACAAATATAATCATTAATAAAAATAGTCTGTTGTAGTTCAGAGACTTATTTGATGTGTTGTTTACTAGCCTGATGGTTGTAGAGGAGAAAGCTGTTGCTGAACCTGGACGCTACAGTTTTTCAGGCTCCTGTACCTTCTTGCCTTGGAAAATGCATTCTTGCCGTAGAAGAGAGCACAGAGAAGGTTCACCAGACTGATTCCTGGGATGTCAGGAACTTCCATATGAAGAAAGACTGGACAGACTCGGCTCGTACTCGCTAGAATTTAGAAGATTGCGGGGGGATCTTTATAGAGACTTACAAAATTCTTAAGGGGTTAGACAGGCTAGACGCAGGAAGATTGTTCCGATGTTGGGGAAGTCCAGAACAAGGGGTCACAGTTTAAGGATAAGGGGGAAGTCTGTTAGGAAGCCAAGATGAATACTTTTTTTGTTCACACAGAGAGTGGTGATTCTGTGGAATTCTCTGCCATAGAAAGTGTTGAGGCCAGTTCATTGGCTATATTTAAGAATGGGAGTTAGACGTGGCCCTTGTGGCTAAAGGGATCAGGGGGTATGGAGAGAAGGCCAGGTACGGGATACTGAGTTGGATGATCAGCCATGATCATATTGAATGGCGGTGCAGGCTCGAAGGGCCGAATGGCCTACTCCTGCACCATATTTTCTATGTTTCTATGTTTCTATGTTTCTATGGTTCTTCCCGATGGCAGGGGTGAGATGAGTGTGTGGCCAGGGTGGTGTGGGTCTCTGATGATGCTGGCTGCCTTTTTGAGGCAGCGACTGCGATAGATCCCTTCAATAGTGGGGGGTTTGTGAGGTCCAGCAATTTGTGTCTGCCTTTGGTGTAAACCAGCATCTGTAGTTCCTTTTTATAGCAGCTTTGTTGGACTTCGGTTAGGCCACATTTGCATCTAGGGAAAACCAACGTAGTCACAGGGAGATGGTACGGACAGTACCTGCGCTCAGGATCAAACCCGGGTCTCTGGCGCTGGAAGGCAGCAACTCTACCGCTGCACCACCATCCTGCCCATCCACCTCCTCCAGCCTTCTCTCCAATCCCCTCCAATCCCACAGAAAAACCGGTAAGAAAATAAGGGAGGAATTTCCGACGATAGGCACACAATGCTGGAGCAACTCGGCGGGGACAGGCAGCATCTGTGGAGGAGATGGAATGGGCGGACGTTTCGGGTCGAGACCCTTCCTCAGGACTGAGGAATTGGCGCATTGGAGACTGGGACCGAGGAAGGAATTTTCTCTCGGCTCACCCGAGGATTTGCGGTAGTTTTACAGAAGGGCCTGGAAGAAAACACTGGAGAGACAGGGAAAAATATCATTAGGAGAAAGTCTGCAGAAGAAAGAGGGCATCAGCTAATGTACACTGCGGCACGATCGAGGACGAGATCAAGACTCCTGTTTTCACCCATGTTTCAGTTTACATGCACGGAGGTTCCTGTAATTCATTTGTAAGTCAGGAGAAACAACCCACATTGCTCTGTTCCATCGTTATATCTCAGGTAGGCTTTCCAATATGTCCGCTGATTCGCAGCGCCAGACACCCCGGTTCAATCCTGGCCTCGGGTGCTGCAGCTGTGTGGAGTTTGCACGTTCTCCTGCTAGGTTTCCTCCGGTTCCTCCCAGACATCCCCAAAGACGCGCAGGTTTGTAGGTTAATCATTGTCAGAGTGATACAGCATGGAAACGTTCACACGCCAAACAAGCATATCACAGCTAACACTCGTCCCACCTGCCCGCGTTTGGCCCATATCCCTCCAACCCTGTCCTAGTGCATGTACCTGTCCAAAATGTTTCTTAAACATTGCGATACTACCTGTCTCAACAATACCTCCTCGGCAGCTCTTTCCATACACCCACCACCCTCTGTGTGAAAATGGTTCCTATTAAATCTTTTCCCCTCACCTTAAACCTATGTCCTCTGGTCCTCGATTCACCTACTCTGGGCAAGAGACTCTGTGCATCTACCAGATTTTTATGATTATTTTATAAACCTCTATAAGATCATCCCTCATCCTCCTGTACTCCAAGGTTTAAAATAAGCATACCAATTTCAACAATAACATTTAAACATATATCCTCTGGTTCTTGATTCCCCATACTCTAGGGAAGAGAATCTGTGCGTCTACCTGATCTATTCCCCTCATGATTTTGTACACGATTTATAATCGGCCCTTGGTAAATTGTTCATAAGTTGATGTTCGTAAGTGATAATAGACAATAGACAACAGACAATAGGTGCAGGAGGAGGCCATTCGGCCCTTCCAGCCAGCACCGCCATTCAATGTGATCATGGCTGATCGTCCCCAATCAGTACCCCGTTCCTGCCTTCTCCCCATATCCCCTGACTCCGCTATTTTTAAGAGCCTTATCTAGCTCTCTCTTGAAAGCATCCAGAGAACCTGCCTCCACCGCCCTCCGATGCAGAGAATTCCACAGACTCACCACCTTCTGTGAGAAAAAGTGTTTCTGTTCAAAATGGCTCTTACTCCTTATTCTTAAACTGTGGCCCCTGGTTCTGGACTCCCCCAACATCGGGAAACATGTTTCCTGCCTCTAGCGCGTCCAAACCCTTAACAATCTTATATGTTTTCAATAAGATTGGCACGGACTGGAAGGGCCGAGAGGGCCTGTTTCCGTGCTGTAATTGTTATATGGTTATATGGTTTATATGGTTAAGATCCCCTCTCATCCTTCAAAACGCCAGAGTGTACAACCAGCAGCAGGATTAGGCCATTCTGCCCATCGTCTACTCCTCCATTTAACCATGGCTGATCTATCTCTCCCTCTCAACCCATTCTCCTGCCTTCTCCCCATAACCTCTGACACCCTAGTGCGTGGGGAGTAGATGGGGAAGTGGGATAACATCGAACTGGTGTGAACGGGTGATCAATGGTGAGTGTGGACTCAGTGGGCTGAAGGGCCTGTTTCCATGCTGTGTCTTTCAGTCAAACAAGGATGGGGAGCATTGTTGGCTCGGTCTCACTACAGCACCTGGACAAGACATGAACAGAAGCAACAGAAAGGTGCGGCGCAGCGGTTAGAGGTTGTTCCCTTTACTGCGCCAGAGACCCGGGTTCAATCCTGACTACGGGTGCTGTCTGTACGCAGTTTGTACGTTCTCCCTGTGACTGCGGGTGCTCCGGTTTCCTCCCACACTCCAAAGATGTACAGGTTTGTAGGTTAATTGGCTTTGGTAAAAATTATAAATTGCCCTTAGTGTGTGGGATAGTGCTAGTGTACAGGGATCACTGGTTAGTGTGGACACAGTGGGCCAAAGGGCCTGTTTCTGCACTGAATCTCTAAACTAAACTAAACTAAACTAAACTAAACTAAATTAACCTAAACTAGGTTAAGGTTTTTTCTTCCTTTTTACTTTTTTTAAACTTTTTCTGGTCTGAGCGGACTCGGTAGGCCGAAGGGCCTGTAGCCATGCTGTATCTCTAATGTCGAAACTAAAACCATCCCGAGAGGGAAATAGTTAAGCAGGAAATGAAATGAGTGCAAATCGTAGGCTGTTTCGGTGAGAAGAAATGCTAAAGTAGCAGAGTCTGGAGTTTTGTAGGACAGATTAACAGGATCAGAAACTTAAAAACACATGTTAAGGGCTCACAAAGGCCGATAATAAAAAGTGAAGCCAGAGCAACCATAAATAATGAAGGAAAACTATAAAATGGCAGATTAGGCTGACTAAAAGGGAGTATGAGAACAAACTAGTGGAAAGTAAAGGAAATTAAGGGAGCGCTTTTCTTTTCAGAGGTAGTTAGGAAATGTCAGGAAAAACCTCCTAAAGATTAAAGTGAGCGGCAGAGATACTGAGGGAGCCCTTGGTCAAGAGTCAAGAGTGTTTTATAGTCTAACGTCCCAGATAGAACAATGAAATTCTCACTTGCAGCAGCACAACAGAATATGGAAACATAGTAGACTAAAGAATATAATAAATGTGAAAAAAATTGTCAATGTGTTCACATGCTCACATATACAGGACATATATATAGATCATATATACACAGATCACCCACACATATATACATATGTATATTCATAGAATATATATATATATGTACACACATAAACTTATGGACATATCTACACATACGTATACACAAAAAACTAAAAGTGCAATAATAACAATAGAGGTCTAAGTAGCTCCGAGCGTATTTGAGGTGTACGGACAAAAGCTCTGCAACTTCCTCCATCAACCTCTTCTCTTTTACCTCTTTCTCTCAATCACATCTTCGTAAGTTAACGTTCACAAGTGATAGGAGCAGGATTAGGCCGTTCGGCCCGTCAAGTCTACTCCGCCATCCAATCATGGCCGATCTATCTCCCTCTCCGAACCCCATTCTCCTGCTTTCTCCCCGTAACCCCTGGCACACGTACTGATACAGAATCTGTCTTAAACCTCCGCTTTAAAAATACCCATTGACTTGGCCTCCACAGCCTTCTGTGGCAATGAATTCCACAGATTAAACACAGTTGAAAAGATTTTACTCATGACCTGATAACGTTTCCAATGAAGCGATCGATGAGACTGAAGAAGGGTCCCGACCCGAAACGTCCCCCATCCGTTTCCTCCAGGGATCCTGGCCCGCTGAGTTACTCCAGCACTTTGTGTCTATCAGAGATAATTTGCTATTGACATTGGTTTATTATTGCCACGTGTATGAAGATATAGTGAAATATTTTGTTTTGCTTGTTATAGTCCTTAACAGGCCTTTTTGTTTGGAGATACAGCGTGGAAACAGGCCCTTCGGCCCACCGAGTCCGCTCCGACCATTAATACTGCCCGACACACGCTAGGTACAATTTTACATTTACGCCAAGCCAATTAACCTACAAACTTGTACATCTTTGGAGTGTGGGAGGAAAACGAAGAACTCGGAGGAAACTCCACGCAGGCCACGGGGAGAACGTGCAAACTCCGTACAGACAGCGCCCGTAGTCAGGATCGAACCCGGGTCTCCGGCGCTGTGAGGCAGCAACTCTACCGCTGCGCCTCCGTGCCGCGAAGTCATGTGAAGAGAAAAATGAACAGAGAGTAGAAAGAGTGTTGCACATACAGAGAAAGTGCAAGTAAAAAAATGTGCAGGGCCGCAATGAGGTAGGTTGGGAGATTGGATCATCTCCTAGCTTCTGAGAGAAACACTCAGGAATCTGATAACTGAAAACTCAGTTCCTGAATCTGTTCCTGAAGCAGAAGCTTTCAAGTTATGCATCGTCTGACTGCCCGACAGGAGAGGGGGGAAGAGTGAATGAATTGTCCAATGTGAGTATCCTTAATTATGTTGGCTGCTATCCCGAGGCAGTGTGAGGTGTAGATGGAGTCATTAGCAGGAAGGCTAGTTAAGGTGGTGGACTGGGCAACATCCACAACACTGCAGATTCCTGCGGTCTTAAGGCAGAGCTAGTTGCCAAACGGTTTATTTAAGACTTTTAAGGATAATTTTGTTTAAGACTTCTTATAACTGCTTTCTTGTTAGCATTTCGGTTCCTGGCGAGGTGGTGGTCTGTAAAGAACAGTTAGCAGACACAAAACAGGGCTTCATCACAGGGTAAATTAGCCGGCCGAGCTGCAGCCTCACTGCACCAGAGACCCGGGTCCGATCCTGAACCCGGGTGCCGCCTGTGTGGAGTTTGCACGTTCTCCCTGTGACCACGTGGGTTTCCTCCAGGTCCTCCAGTGACCTCCCACTTCCCAAAGATGTGCAAGTTTGTAGCTTAATCCACCCTCCGCGAAGAGCTGCTGGTGTGTAGAGAGTAGAAGGGGAAATGGGGTAACATATAACTAGTGTGAATGGATGATCCATGGTCGGCATAGACTCGGTGGGCCGAAGGGCCTGTTTACCTGCTGTATCTCTGAACTCAACTAAACTAAATTCCCCCCACATTCTATGTCTTTTTCAGCCAGAGAGTTGTGAATCTATGGAATTAGCTCTTAGAGCAAAAGGAATCAAGGGATGGGGAACAGGGTACTGATTTTAGATGATCAGCCGTGATCACATTGAATGGCGGTGCTGGCTCGAAGGGCCGAATGGCCTCCTCCTGCACCTATTGTCTATGTTTCTGTACACTCTCCACACACCAGGGACAAGTTAGAGCAGTTAGTTAATCTACAAACGTCTTTCAGGGACAGTTTCCAGCTGTTATCAGGCAACTGAACCATCCTACCACAACTAGAGAGCAGTCCTGAACTACTATCAACCTCATTGGAGACCTTCGGACTATCGTTGATCGGACTCTGCTGAACTTTATTGTGCACTAAACGTTATTCCCTTTATCCTGCATCTTCTGTACACAGTGAACCGCTCAATTATAATCATATTGCCTTTCCGCTGATGTTTAGCATGCAACAAAAGCTTTTTACTGTACCTCTGTACTATATAGACACATAGAAAATAGATGCAGAAGTGGGCCATTCGGCCCTTCGAGCCAGCACCGCCATTCAATGTGATCATGGCTGATCATCCACAATCAGTACCCCGTTCCCACTTTCTCCCCATTTTCCTTGATTCCGTTATCCCTAAGAGCTCAACCTGAAAGTCTGAATGTGTCTGAAGAAGGGTCTCGACCCGAAACGTCGCCCATTCCTTCTCTCCAGAGATGCTGCCTGTCCCGCTGAGTTACTCCAGCATTCTGTGTCTATCTTCGGTGTAAACCAGCACCTGCAGTTCCTTCTTACTCTAGCCGAGCATAAAAGTTGGGACGTTATGTTACAGTTGAACAAGACGTTGGTGAGCGTTGTATTCAATTTTGCTCACCCTGTTACAAGAAAGGTGACCTTCAGCTGGATTGGGTGCTGGGAAAACAAGAGGCGTTGGTCAGGACCTGAGGCCTTGTGCTATAGGGAGAGGTTGGGTAGTGTAGTTAGTTTGGTTTGGTTTAGTTTAGTTCAGTTCAGTTCAGTTTAGTTTAGTTTAGTTTAGTTCAGTTCAGTTCAGTTTAGTTTAGTTTAGTTTAGTTTAGTTTAGTTTAATGACAGAGTGTGGCAACAGGCCCTTCAGCCCACCAGGGCCCGGCTGACCACTGATCACACTAGATCACACTCGGTCCATGTTATCCCACTGTTACATCCACTCCCTACACACTAGGGACAATTTTCCAGACAATCAACCTACAAAGCTGCGCATCTGTGTGATGTGGGAGGAAACCAGTGCACCCGAAGGAAACCCTCGTGGTCACTGGGAGAACGTGCAAACTCCACACAGACAGCACCCAAGGTCGGGATTGAAAGCAGGTCTTTGGTGGTGTGAGGTGGCAGCTGCGCCACTGCGCTGCCCTAGGCCGGCTGAAACTTTATTCCTTGGAGAACAGGAGGCTGACGTGATGTTATAGAGGTGTGTAAAATCAAGAGATGAATGCACAGAGCTTTTGTTCACAGTTCAATCAAGAACTGTTGGGCCTAGGCTCAAGCTGAGTGGGGAAAGATTTACTAGGAACCTGAGGGACAATGCTTTCACACAGAGGGTTGTGGGGGTATGGAGCGAGCTGCCAGAGGAGGTAGTTGATGCAAGTGCAACAAGAACATGTAAAATATATAATCAGATGGTCGTAGGCCAAATGGAACCAGCGTAGATGGAGCATCTTGGTCAGCATGGACGAGTTGGGCCGAAGGGCCTGTTTGCATGCTGTACGACACTATGACTGACCCCGCATGGTCAGATTCACAGCCCGCCGAGTCCAGACCAACCACCCATCCACAGTGTCACCTCCTGCCATCCCCTCAGCCACAGAGGAGTGGCACGGAGGCGCAGCGGTAGAGTTGCTGCCTCACAGCGCCAGAGACGCGGGTTCCATCCTGACCACGGCCCTGTCTGTACGGAGTGTGTACGTTCTCCCCGTGACCTGCGTGGGTTTTCTGCGGGTGCTCCGGTTTCCCCCCACACTCCAAAGACGTGCAGGTTTTGTCGGTCAACAGGCTTCGGTAACATTGTAAATTGTCCCTAGTGTGTGTCGGATGGTGTTGGTGTACCGACCAGCACTGGTGATCAATGGTCGGTCAGACTCGGTGCGTGGGCCAAAGGGCCTGGGTCCCATGCTGTATCACCAACTATACAGCATGGAAACAGGCCCATGGATACAAACTAAACTCAACTAAGGTGACAAAAATGCTGGAGAAACTCAGCGGGTGCAGCAGCGTCTATGGAGCAAAGGAAATAGGCAATGTTTCTGGGCCGAGACTCTTCCTCAGACTGATGCAGGGTAGGGGGGCGGGAAGAAGAAAGGAAGAGGAGGAGCCCGAGGGCTGAGGGAGAGCCGAGAAGGGGAGGAGACAGCAAGGGCTATCGGAAATTAGAGGTCAATGATCAGGCCACCAGGATGCAGACTGCCCAAGCGGAATATGAGGTGCTGCTCCTCCAGTTGCCGGTGGGACTCACTCTGGCCATGGAGGAGGCCCTGGACAGAAAGGTCGGATTCGGAATGGGAGGGGGAGTTGAAGTGCTGAGCCACCGGGAGATCAGGTTGGTTATTGCGGACTGAGCGGAGGTGCTTGAAGAAGGGTTTCGGCCCGAAACCTTGCCTATTTCCTTCGCTCCATAGATGCTGCTGCACCCGCTGAGTTTCTCCAGCAATTCTGTCTACCTTCGATTCTCCAGCATCTGCAGTTCCTTCTTGAACTAAGGTGACGTTTCAGTTCAGCACACGTCGACAGTCTCACCTGAAACATTACCTGCATTATTTCCAACTTAATTAAACTCACTGGCAGGCGTGGTCAGGAAGGGAGTGAAGAACAGTTGCCTTTTGTGAGACTCCAGTGGTTTTGCAGTCAAAGTTAATTTTGGGACATTGACCCAGCTGAAAGTTCACAGTGACTGCAGGGTCTCAGCTCACTGGGGCCTTTGCCCACCCCTCCCTCGCGATTACAAGAGGACAGATTAAATCCTGGCAGCACCACTGTGCCCAACAACTCTGCCCAGCCGGCTCCCGCTGAATGTGTGTAGGAAGGAACTGCAGATGCCGGTTCACACTAAAGATGGACAAAAAAAACGCTGGAGTAACTCAGCGGGAGAGGCAGCACCTCTGGAGGAAAAGGAATAGGTGACCTCTTCATCAGACTGAGGTGACTCCAGAGATGCTGCCTGACCCGCTGAGTTACTCTCTCTGCAGTGACCTGAATGTTGGTCTGTGCAAGGAGGATGGTGCGGCACTGAATAAAGAAAGGCTGGAAACACTCAGCAGGCCAGGCAGCATCTGTGGAAAGAGAAACGGCGTTACTATTACTACACTGCATAAGCGCCTCTATCGATGATTCTTTAGTTTACTTCAGAGATACATCAATGGAAACAGGCCCTTCGGCCCACAGAGTCTACACCGACCATCCACACTAGTAGCACATTCAAGGCCCCGACCTCTCCCTGAATAAAATACTTGCCCCGCTCATCTCCTTGGACCTTTGTCCCTTTCACCTTGAATCTGTGCCCACTAATATTTGATATTTCCATCCTGGCGAAAAGGCTCTGACTGTCTACCCTATCTATGCCTCCATCGTTCACCCGTTCACACTGGTTCTATGTTTCCCTCTTTCCCATCCACCCCCTACGCACTGGGGGGGGGGGCCGATTAACTTGCAAAACCGCATCTCCTTGGGATGTGGGAGGAGACCGGAGCACCCGGAGTAAACCCACGCGGTCAACGGCAGAACGTGCAAACTCCGCACAGACAGCGCCCAGGGGTCCGATGGAACCAGGGTTCCTAGCGCTACGAGGCAGCAACTCAACCAGCTGCGTCCTTTTCCCCCAGGTGCTTGGATTAATTCAGTTGAATGTTATAGAGTCATAGAATCATAGAGTCATAGAGTGATACAGTGAGGAGACAGTCCTTCGGCCCAACTTGCCCACACTGGCCAACATGTCCCAGCTACACTTGTCCCACCTGCCTGCATTAGGCCCATATCCCTCTAAATCTGTCCTATCCACTTACCTGTCTAAATGTTTCTTAAACATCGCGATAGTCCCCCCTCCTCTGGCAGACACCCACCTCCCTTTGCGCACTAACACTATCCTACACACACTCGGGACAATTTGCACTTACACCAAGCCAATTAGCCTACAAACCTGCACGTATTTGGAGTGTGGGAGGAAACCGAAGATCTTGGAGGAAACCCACGTGGGTCACGGGGAGAACGTGCAAACTCCGTACAGACAGCATCCGTAGTTGGGATGGAACCCGGGTCTCTGGCGCTGTGCCACCGTGCCGCCCACGTCATTATAACCTGGGATAGATTGAGTGAAACACCCGTTGATACGCCGAGATCGGGGACCTGCGATGTGTCATATTGAGAGAGCGGTTCAGCTGGTTCATCTTCCAGTGCGCGTGTAGCGAGGATAGTTTGACTGATGCCTGCTTAATACACGCCAGATGCCTGCATCGAGACAGACCATAAAAGTTATTAGCAGTTGTCAAGTGAAAAAGTGTTTGAAAAAAGGCATGGGGGTGGCAAAAAAGACAGCGCTTCTCATCAAACCGACAGCGAACACAAAACAGATGGACCTGTTGGCATCCAGTTGCTAGCTAAAGAACCTCCAGAGGCACAACTTCCAGCTCCGTCTGTAACACAGGCGTGGAAATCAGGCTGATGACAGAGAGATGAGTTGCAGGTCAGGTCCAGTGAGTGTCCTGGTCAGAAAGGCATAGAGTCATATAGCACCAAAACAGGCCCTTCGGCCCAACTAGCCCATGCCCACTAAGGTGCCGAACCTGAGCTGGTTCCACCTGCCTGCGCTTGGCCCACATCCCTCCAAACCTGTCCTTTCCATGTCCTATGTATCCATGGGACGCAGCCCAGACCATCACACACAAACCAACCTCCCTTCCATTGACTCCATCCACACCTCACGCTGCCTCGGCAAGGCCGGCAGCATCATCAAGGACCAGTCCCACCCCCTCTTCCCCCCTCTACCATCGGACAAGAGGTATAGGTGTGTGAAAACGAACGCACACCTCCAGATTCAGGGACAGTTTCAAAGATAACTGTTATCAGGCAACTGAGCCATCCTACCACAACCAGAGAGCGGTCCTGAACTACTGCCGACCTCAATGGTGACCCTCGGACTATCCTTGATCGGACTTTGCTGGCTTTACCTTGCACTAAACGTTATTCCCTTATCCTGTATCTGTACACTGAGGATGGCTCGATTGTAATCATGTATTGTCTTTCCGCTGACTGGTTAGCACACAACAAAAGCTTTTCTCGGTACACGTGACTACACTGAACTAAACCTGCTCCAGTGTCTTTGCCATGTTGTTACTGCACCTGCCTCAACTACCTCCTCTGGCAGCTCATTCCATATACCCTTGTGTGAAAAAGTTCTCCCGTTGTTTAATCTTTCCCTCTTTCATCTTAAACATGCCCTCTGGTTCTACATACCCCAACTCTGGGGAAAAGACTCTGTGCCCCTCATGGTTATGTACACCTGTATTAATAAGATCACCCCCCACCCTCCTGCGCTCCAAGGAATAAATCTTGGCCAGCCCAACCTCTCCCAAAAGCCTTTCACAAAGTCATCGAGTGATACAGTGTGAAAACAGGCTCTTCAGCCCAACACCGGCCAACACGTCCCGTCTACACTAATCCGACTTGCCTGTGTTTGCCCCATATCCCTCCAAACCTGTCTAATGATGTACCTGCCAATCCTTTCCTTTTAATTTAGCATTTAATCCGATCCCTGGTTTGTTAACTGTGTTTGCAAACATGTGCAAATTAATCTTTTCCTTTGTTGCTAATGTTTGCCTTATGTATTAACCCATTAACCATGCACCCACCAACCTCCATGTGAAAAAGTTGCCCCTCAGGTTCCTAATAAATCTTTCCCCTCTCACCTTAAACCCATGTCCTCTGGTTCTCTATTCTCCCACCCTGCGATAAAGATTCTGTGAATTCACCCTATTCCCATTCTTCCTCCTGCGCTCCAAGGAACAAAGTCCCAGCTTGCTCAATCTCTCCCTGCTCAAGATCACATCCCACATGTTTCTGTAAGATCCCCCTTTCATCCTTTCATTATAGAATGAGGATTAATTAGTAATGAGCTTGTGTCTCATAAAGAACTGTTAACCATTGGCCATTGGACCATTGACCATTGAACCATTGACCATTGGCCATTGACCATTGACCATTGCCCATTGACCATTGAACCATGGAACCATTGACCATTGAACCATTGGCCATTGCCCATTGACCATTGCCCATTGACCATTGCCCATTGACCATTGGCCATTGCCCATTGACCATTGGCCATTGCCCATTGACCATTGGCCATTGCCCATTGACCATTGCCCATTGACCATTGCCCATTGACCATTAAGCATTGAGCATTGCCCATTGACCATTGGCCCATTGACCCATTGACCATTGCCCATTGACCATTGCCCCATTGACCATTGCCCATTGCCCATTGACCATTGCCATTGGCCCATTGACCATTGCCCATTGCCATTGCCATTGACCATTGCCCATTGCCCATTGACCATTGGCCATTGCCCATTGACCATTGCCCATTGCCCATTGACCATTGCCCATTGCCCATTGCCCATTGACCATTGCCCATTGACCATTGCCCATTGCCCATTGACCATTGACCATTGACCCCATTGCCCATTGACCATTGCCCATTGACCATTGCCCATTGACCATTGCCCATTGCCCATTGACCATTGCCCATTGACCATTGGCCATTGCCCATTGACCATTGACCATTGCCCATTGGCCATTGCCCATTGACCATTGCCCATTGACCATTGCCCATTGACCATTAAGCATTGAGCATTGACCATTGAGCATTGACCATTGAATCATAGAACATTGATCATTGACTGGTGAACCTTTTACCATTGAACTATTGACCAGTGAACCATTGACCATTGACTATTGACCATATTGCGGTGCATTTAATGTGACAATCAGGATTACTTTCGACGGAGGCTGCATTGCTGTGGGCTGCAGGGGTGTGGTAGCACAGTAGTTAAACCACCAGTCTAAGAACTGGAGCTCTGGATGATGATCTGGTGCCGTGTGTTTACAACTCGACGCAACAGCAGGGAAACTTAAGTTCAGCTGATTCAATAAATCTGGACTTTGTAAAAAGTGGTTGGTCTCAGTAACAGTAAGTATAAACGTACTATACTGTTGTAAAGCCTGTTGAATTCCCTCTGGACCACGATTTACCAATGAGGGCTCAAGAGGCTGCAGATGCCGGAATCCTGAGTCAAAAACAAACTGCTGGAGGAACTCCAGCCTGAAGAAAGGTCCTGAGCCAAACATGAACCATTCATTCTCTCCATAGATGCTGCCTGACCTGCTGAGTTCCTCCAGCACTTTGTTTTGTGTTCTTGGTCCACTCATTTCTGCTAAATCTACCTGGTCTAGTTTACGTGAAGGGGGGCACGGTGGCGCAGCGGGTAGAGCTGCTTCCTCGCAGCACCGTTGACCCGGCTTCCATCCTGACCTCTGATGCTGTCTGTGTGGAGTTCGTGTGCAAGGCATTCCCCCCCCCACCCCCCCCCCTCCCCTACCTTTCTGATGATTCCCACAACAACATCATGGATCCTCTGCAGTGAGGGCCCACATGCACTTTGCACCTGGCTCCTCAATAGTTCCTCAGTCAGAGCAGCTCCATCCAGTGTGACATCATGCACTCGAATGGCAATGACAACATACACTGAAGGTGAAGTGGTTTGATTTATTTTAAACTTTATATTAATTAATATTAATGTTCATCAGTTCATTAGTTCGAGGAGTAGAATTAGGCCATTAAAGTCTACTCTGCCATTCAATCATGGCTGATCTATCGTTCCCTCTCAACCCCATTCTCCTGCCTTCTCCCCATAGCCCCTGATAACCTTTCACATTAGTATATGTAGCATTCGGTGAATTTAATTTTTTAATATTTTTTAAATATCGAGATTATTTTCAAACGTGATTGGCAGCAGTGTGGCGTGGTGGCGCAGCGGTAGAGTTACTGCCTAACAGCGCCAGATTCACCATTCCAGATATTATCCATGTCTTTGCAAAGCAAACTTGCCCTTTACGCACAGGGTCTCCTTTACGCAAAGAGTAGGAGTGTATGGGTCCTTTTCAGGATGGCAGACAGTGACTAGTGGGGTGCCGCAAGGCTCAGTGCTGGGACCCCAGCTATTTACAATATACATTAATGATTTGGACGAGGGAATTAAATGCAACATCTCGGATGACACGAAGCTGGGGGGCAGTGTTAGCTGTGAGGAGGATGCTAGGCGACTGCAAGATGACTTGGATAGACTGGGTGAGTGGGCAAATGCATGGCAGATGCAGTATAATGTGGATAAATATGAGGTTATCCACTTTGGTGGCAAAAACAGGAAGGTAGACTATTATTTGAATGGTGACCGATTAGGAAAAGGGGAGATGCAGCGAGACCTGGGTGTCATGGTACACCAGTCATTGAAAGTAGGCATGCAGGTGCAGCAGGCTGTGAAGTAAGCGAATGGTATGTTGGCATTCATAGCAAAAGGATTTGAGTACAAGAGCAGGGAGGTCCTACTGCAGTTGTACAGGGTCTTGGTGAGGCCACACCTGGAGTATTGCGTACAGTTTTGGTCTTCTAATCTGAGGAAAGACATTCTTGCCATGGAGGGACTACAGAGAAGGTTCACCAGACTGATTCCTGGGATGGCAGGACTTCCATATGAAGAAAGACTGGATAGACTCGGCTTGTACTCGCTGGAATTTAGACGATTGAGGGGTGATCT
The DNA here is from genome assembly GCA_035221665.1 of Okamejei kenojei. Lineage (NCBI taxonomy): Eukaryota > Metazoa > Chordata > Chondrichthyes > Rajiformes > Rajidae > Okamejei > Okamejei kenojei. Next base: position 16,096,841 of record CM069166.1, on the reverse strand, counting down.
CATAGAGACTTACAAAATTCTTAAGGGGTTGGACAGGCTAGATGCAGGAAGATTGTTCCCGATATTGGGGAAGTCCAGGACAAGGGGTCACAGTTTAAGGATAAGGGAGAAGTATTTTAGGACCGAGATGAGAAAATTGTTTTTCACACAGAGAGTGGTGAATCTGTGGAATTCTCTGCCACAGAAGGTAGTTGAGGCCAGTTAATTGGCCATATTTAAGAGGGAGTTGGATGTGGCCCTTGTGGCTGAAGGGATCAGAGGGCATGGAGAGAAGGCAGGTACAGGATATTGAGTTGGATGATCAGCCATGATCATATTGAATGGCGGTGCAGGCTCGAAGGGCCGAATGGCCTGCTCCTGCACCTAATTTCTATGTTTCTATGTTTCTACGTTTACGCACAGTGTAATCTGGCTAAAGAAAAGATAGGCGCAAGTAAAGCCCGAAGAAAGAGTGTGGAGAAGGTTTGTGAGCACGCCGCTGGAGGCCCCGCAGCAGCCTGGGGCTCGGCTGACCGGGCCCCGCTCCAAGAGGCCGAGCACGTGGACCGCACGCGGCCTACAGCGGTGGAGGAGCGGCGGAGGACACCTTGACTAGGCCGGCCCTGCAGCGTCGCCGTGACAACGGGCCTTCACGGTCAGGTCAAGATCCCTGCACTTTACAACAACTGGGACTTGGAAATGGCGACTGCACACTGTCTACTGTACTACTGCCGTACACCTGTACTGTATCTGAGATGCTGATCTAAGGTGTGTCTGAGTGGTTATGGATAGTGCCACTTGTACTGACCTGTATACAAGGAATAGTGGGAGAGTCTAGGACCAGAGGTCACAGCCTCAGAATTAAAGGATGTTCTTTTCGGAAAGAGATGAGGAGAAGTTTCTTCAGTCAGAGGGTGGTGAATCTGTGGGATTCTTTGCCACAGAAGGCTGTTGACGGATATTTTTAAGGCAGAGATAGATAAATTATAAATTAGTACGGGTGCCGGAGGATTGTGGTGAAGGCAGGAGATTGGGGTTAGGGGGGAGAGATAGATCAGCCATGATTGGATGGCGGAGTAGACTTGATGGGCCGAATGGCCTAAATCTACTCCTATTCCTTGTGACCTTGTGACCGTATGAATTTCACTGTACCTGAACCTGTGACAAATAAGGTGCCGTACCATACCAAGCTTTGAAAGCTAACTGTACAAGATATTTTTGCAAGTACGTTCTGAGACAGGGGAGGCTTCCCCCCGATAAACAATCTGTCATTCCCTTTCCGATGAAAAACTCCACCACTGGTCATGTACAACTCTCCAAGCAGCTTAGTCACAGCCAACCATTGGGTGCTGTATTCTCCTGACTGCCAAATCCTGAAGACAGACACAAAATGCTGGAGCGACTCAGCAGGACAGGCAGCATCTCAGGAGAGAAGGAATGGATGACGTTTGGATTTGAGACCAAGTTAGAAGAAGGATCTCAACCCAAAACGTCACCTATTCCTTCGCTCCATAGTTGCTGCCTCACCCGCTGAGTTTCTCCAGCATTTTTGTCTACCTTCAGTTATTGTGGTCAGTTTAGTTTAGTTTGGTTTAGTTTAGAGATTCAGTGCAGAAACAGGCCCTTCGGCCCACTGTGTCCACACTAACCAGTGATCCCTGTACACTAGCACTATCCCACACACTAAGGGCAATTTATAATTTTTACCAAAGCCAATTAACCTACAAACCTGTACATCTTTGGAGTGTGGGAGGAAACCGGAGCACCCGCAGTCACAGGGGGAACGTACAAACTCCGTACAGACGGCACCCGTAGTCAGGATTGAACCCGGGTCTCTGGCGCAGTAAGGGAACAACTCTACCGCTGCGCCGCCC
>CM069166.1:15917488-16089988 GCA_035221665.1 Okamejei kenojei | reverse complement strand
CTAGTGGAAGGGCCGTTCAGAAGCCTGATAACAGAGGGGAAGAAGCTGTTGGGACAGATAGATCTTTAATGAAAATCTCATCAATTGGTTTAGCATCTCATCGAGAAGGCAGCACCTCCAGGAGACAAGCCTTTCCCAAACAATGGACAAGAGTTTGCTGGATTCAGTTCAGTTTATTGTCACATGTATCGAGGTACAGTGAAAAGCTACCCAGTCAGCGGAAAGACAATACATGGTTACAATCGGGCCGTTCACAGTGTATAGATACATGATAAGGGAATATTGTTTAGTGCAAGGTAAAGTCCGATCAAGGATAGTCCGAGGGTCTCCAGTGAGGTAGATAGTAGTTCAGGACTGCTCTCTGGTTGTGGTAGGATGGTTCAGTTGCCTGATAACAGCTGGGAAGAAACTGTCCCTGAATCTGTGGAGGTGTGTGCTCGTTTTCACACTTCTGTACCTCTTGCCCGATGGGAGAGGGGAGAAGAGGGAGTGGCCGGGGTGAGACTGGTCCTTGATGATGCTGCCGGCCTTGCCGAGGCAGCGTGAGGTGTGGATGGAGTCAGTGGAAGGGATTTGAAGGGATCTACAGGAAGCATTGCCTCCAGAAGGCAGCTAACATCATCAGGGTCACACCACCCTGACCACGCTCTCATCTCCTGCCACCAGGAAGATGGTACAGGAGCCTGAAATCCGTGACTTCCAGCTTCAAGAACAGATTCCTCCCAGCAACTTTCAGGCACGTGGATCACCCTGCAAAACCGAACCACAAGCTGACCAGCACCAAAAAAAAGACACAATGTGCTGGAGTAACTTGGGCGGCACAGCAGTAGAGTTGCTGCCTCACAACGCAGGAAACCCAGGTTCAATCCTAACTCGGGGTGCTGCCAGTAAGGAGTCTGCACGTTCTCCCCGTGACCTGCTCGGATGTTTGCTGAGATCTTCGGTTTCCTCCCACACTCCAAAGACGTACGGGGTTGTAGGTTAATCGGCTTGGTATCAAATGTAAATTGTCCCTAGTGGGTGTAGGACAGTGTTAGTGTGTGGGGATCGCTGGTTGGTGCGGACTCTGTGAAGGGCCTGTTCCCGCGCTGTATTTCCAAACTAAACGAAACTGAACTGAAACTCAGAGGGTCAGGCAGCATCTCTGGAGAACATGGAGAGGTGACATTATCAAACATTAATAGTTATCAAACATGAATCCAGAAATATAACTTTAAACCTATTCAGGTGAGTGGATCGAACTATGCCAATGTAAGTGCAAAACTGAATTAGGAAAAGGTAGAGTAGGAAGAAATGATTTGCATGATGTGGCTAATATTGGATGTGAGGAATCGACACACGTGTGTGGTAACGAGCGGGACAGGCAGCATCTCTGGAGAGAAGGAATGGGTGACGCTTCGGGTCGAGACCCTTCTTCAGACTGAGAGTCAGGGGAGAGGGAGACAAGAGATATGGGAGGGTAAGATGTGAATACATAGAGGCATGTAATTCCCAGGTAATATTCTGAAGTTCACAAGTTCTAGTAGTAGAATTAGGCCATTCGGCCCATCGAGTCCACTCCGCCATTCAATCATGGCTGATCTCTGCCTCCTAATCCCATTTTCCTGTCTTCTGCCCATAACCCTTGACACCCGTTCTAATCAAAAATTTGTATATCTCTGCCTTAAAAATATCCACTGACGGCCTCCACAGATTAACTACCCTCTGACTAAAGACGTTCCTCCTCACCACCTTTCTAAAAGAGCGTCCTTTAATTCTGAGGCTGTGACCTCTGGTCCTAGATTCTCCTACCAGTGGAAACATCCTCTCCACATCCTCTCTATCTGTGCCTTTATTATTCTGTAAGTTTCGATGAGGTCTCCCTCAACCTTCTAAACTCCAGCGAGTACAGGCCCAGTGCCGTCAAACGCTCATCATATGGTAACCCACCCATTCCTGGAATCATTCCTGTAAACCTCCTCTGGACCCTCTCCAGAGACAATAGACAATATGATGTAATTGTGGGGTGGAATACTGCTGATGGGCAGTTTATGTAAATGAGATCCCATTGTGATGTCATACACTGCTAACTGCCAGTGCAGATGGAAGACATTTTTCTCAAAGTAGGGCTTTGTAATGTTTAAAATGTGAATAACTTGTAATATATACCATCAATCTGAACGAAACTTGATGCAGCACACCACAGGACAATGGTGAGAAAGGAAGGCCAAAATTTGTAGCGCTAACACGTACCGTTTTGGCGTAATTCAGGACATAACAGGCAGACAGACTAACAGACAGACAGACAGACAGACAGACAGACAGACAGACAGACAGACAGACAGACAGACAGACAGACAGACATAGAAACAAACAAGATGAGAATTTTAGAGATAGATAGACAGACAGACAGACAGACAGACAGACAGACAGACAGACAGACAGACAGACAGACAGACAGACAGACATAGAAACAAACAAGATGAGAATTTTAGAGATAGATAGATAGACAGACAGACAGACAGACAGACAGACAGACAGACAGACAGACAGACAGACAGACAGACAGACAGGCAGACAGACAGACAGAGACAGATAGATAGATAGATAGATAGATAGATAGATAGATAGATAGATAGATAGATAGATAGATAGATAGATAGATAGATAGATAGATAGATAGATAGATAGATAGATAGATAGGCCGTGATGCAACGCGTCTATATGCTCTCTACTGTACACCTGTAGAAGATCAAGAGAATCCTCCAGTGAATACAAGCCCAGTCGACCCATTCTTTCATCATATGTCAGTCCCGCCATCCCGTGAATAAACCTGGTGAACCTGCGCTACACTCCCTCCATAGCAATAATGTCCTGCCTCTCGGTGGGTATGGACTAGCTGGGCCGAAGGGCCTGTTTCTGTACTGTGTGACTATGAGTATAAGAGCGCACGCCAAGAGTGCTGAGTTAGCATCTCTCTACTTGGCAACACATCAGGAGTGGTGGGGTGCTTCTGAGAAGCAGCTTCCTCCAGCCCCAGCTTGCTGCTTCCACACTGCACAGCCCAACTTCCCCGTCACAGTTCGGCGTTCCGATGTGGCGGAGAGCTGGATAGTGGGAGGAACGTGGTGGGCCGGATCCTGGAAGGGGGAGCTGTTGGATTTCTCTTCATCTCTACGAGCAATCAGTCAGAGGGTGGTGAATCTGTGGAATTCTTTGCCACAGAAAGCTGTGGAGGCCAAGTCAGTGGATGTGTTTAAGGCAGAGATTGTGATTAGTGTGGGTGTCAGGGGTTATGGGGAGAAGGCCGGAGAATGGGGTTAGGAGGGAGAGATAGATCAGCCATGATTGAATGGCAGAGTAGACTTGATAGACAATAGACAATAGACAATAGGTGCAGGAATAGGCCATTTGGCCCTTCGAGCCAGCACCGCCATTCAATGTGATCATGGCTGATCATCCCCAATCAGTACCCCGTTCCTGCCTTCTCCCCATATCCCCTGACTCCGCTATTTTTAAGAGCCCTATCTAGCTCTCTCTTGAGAAAAAGTGTTTCCTTGTCTCCATTCTAAATGGTTTATTCCTTATTCTTAAACTGTGGCCCCTGGTTCTGGATTCCTCCAACATTGGGAACATGTTTCCCACCTGTAGCGTGTCAAACCCTTAACATACCCTTAACCCTTAGCAATCTTATATGTTTCAATGAGATCCCTCTCATCCTTCTAAGCTCCAGAGTGTACAATCCCAGCAGCAGGATTAGGCCATTGGCCCATCAAGTCTACTCCTCCATTTAATCATGGCTGATCTATCTCTCCCTCTCAACCCCATTCTCCTGCCTTCTCCCCATAACCTCTGACACCCTAGTGCATAGGGGGTAGATGGGAAAGTGGGAACATGTTTCCTGCCTCTAGCATGTCCAAGCCCTTAACAATCTGTGGGCCGAATGGCCTAAATCTGCTCCTCGAACTTATAAACATGAATAGATAGCAGGAGGGCTGTATCGGGGATTGAGTTCCTCACGGCAGAATACCCAGGCCCATCTGCCCCTGTATTTAACCAGCCATCTCTGGTTCATAGTCGAGCCTCCAGCTGATCGTGGGCCATTCTGCGATGGCCATCAGATCCAAATGCATGGGTGACGCTGCTTCAATGTAACTCAGTGGGACAGGCAGCATCTTTGGAGAGAAGGGATCGGTGACGTTAGAGATGCTGCCTGTCCCGCTGAGTTACTGCAGCACTCTGCGTCTATCTTTGATTTCACCCAGCATCTGCAGTTCCTTCCTACACGTCCGGTGAATCACCGGTCCAGGTGGATCTTTGCAATGCTTCTGGTGACAAAATGAAAGTCAATGCAGGCCCAGACTGTCACGCAAACCAACCTCGCTTCCATTGTCTCCATCCACACTTCAAGGCCCGCTGCATCATCAAGGACCAGTCTCACCCCGGCCGCTCCCTCTTCTCCCCTCTCCCATCGGGCAAGAGGTTCAGAAGTGTGAGAACGAGCGCACACCTCCAGATTCAGGGACAGTTTCTTCCCGGCTTTACTTTACTGCAGGCTTTAGAGATACTGCTCATACTGCCCTTCGGCCCACTGAGTACGTGCCGACTAGCGACCCCCATACTCTGGCACTATATTGCCAAGCTTGAAAGGGTTCAGAGAAGATTTACGAGGATGTTGCCAGGACTTGAGGGTGTGAGCTGTAGGGAGAGGTTGAGCAGGCTGGGTCCCTATTCCTTGGAGCGCAGGAGGATGAGGGGTGATCTTATAGAGGTGTGTAAAATCATGAGAGGAATAGATCAGGTGGATGCACAGAGTCTCTTGCCCAGAGTAGGGGAATCGAGGACCAGTGGACATAGATTTAAGGTGAAGGGGAAAAGATTTAATAGGAATCTGAGTAATACCTTTTTCACACAAAGGGTGGTGGGTGTATGGAACAAGCTACCAGAGTTGAGGCTGGAACTATCCCAACGTTTAAGAAACAGTTAGACAGGTACATGGATAGGACAGGTTTGGAGGGATATGGACCAAACGTGGGCAGGTGGGACGAGTGCAGCTGGGACATGTTGGCCGGTGTGGGCGAGATGGGCTGAAGGGCCTGTTTCCACGCTGTATGACTACATGACTCTATCCTGCAACTTAGGGAATGCTTCCAACGTACCAAAGCCAATTAACCCACAAGGCTGGATGTCTGCGGAGCGTGGGAAGAAACCGGAGCACCCGGAGGAAACCCATGCGGTCCGGGGAGAACGTACAAACTCCGTACAGACAGCACCCGTAGTCAGGGTCAAACCGGGGTCTCTGGCGCTGTGAGGCAGCAACTCCATTTGTTGTCAGGCAACTGAACCATCCTATCACCAACCAGAGAGTGGCGGTGACCTCCCATCTACGCCTTTGGAGACCCTTGGACTATCTTAAATTGGACTTTGTTTCCACGAGTAGTAGCTCTACTCAATAACCAAAAATCTGTAGCCTCCTTTTGCTGTGACCATCCAACTGTCACTGTATGTCATGTTGTCACTTGCGGGCGGAGCATCAAGGCAAATTCCTTGTATGTGAATACTTGGCCAATAAACTCATCCAGTCATTCACTTCACTGGACCTTACCTTGCACCAAATGTTATTCCCTTATCCTGTATCTGTACACTGTGTGCAGTTTGATAGTGGTCATTTATAGTCCTTATGAAGAAAGACTGGATAGACTTGGCTTGTACTCGCTAGAATTTAGAAGATTGAGGGGGGATCTTATAGAAACGTACAAAATTCTTAAGGGGTTGGACAGGCTAGATGCAGGAAGATTGTTCCCGATGTTGGGGAAGTCCAGAACAAGGGGTCACAGTTTAAAGTTAAGGGGGAATTATTTTAGGACCGAGATGAGAAAAACATTTTTCACACAGAGAGTGGTGAATCTGTGGAATTCTCTGCCACAGAAGGTAGTTGAGGCCAGTTCATTGGCTATATTTAAGAGGGAGTTAGATGTGGCCCTTGTGGCTAAAGGGATCAGGGGGTATGGAGAGAAGGCAGGTACGGGATAGTGAGTTGGATGGTCAGCAATGATCATATTGAATGGCGGTGCAGGCTCGAAGGACCGAATGGCCTACTCCTGCAGCTATTTTCTATGTTTCTATGTTTCTGCTGACTGGTTAGCACACAACGAAAGAAGCTGTTCACTGAGACAATAACAAACTATACTAAACTAAAACTAAGCTAAACGTCAATCCGACTGCTCTACTATAAGGGAACGAAAACCAACACTGGCGTAGAGCAACATGTCCACGCCTCGTTGCCTGTCTATATTTTCCAGCTGTACTGAGATTAACAAAGATCCCTGATCTCACCAACAAACCACAATCAGTACAAACAGTCACTCCAATATCCATCTGAGCCACAAATAATGATTGGGTCCGACCCAACCCAACCACAGTGGCAAGATGGTGCATCGGTAGAGTTGCTGCCTCACAGCGCCAGAGTCCCGGGTTCAACTCTGACTACGAGTGCTGTCTGTGTGGAGTTCTCCCCATTACCTGCATGGGCTCCCTCCAAGATAGACAATAGACAATAGACAATAGACAACAGACAATAGGTGCAGGAGTAGGCCATTCGGCCCTTCGAGCCAGCACCGTCATTCACGGCTGATCATCCCCAATCAGTACCCCGTTCCTGCCTTCTCCCCATATCCCCTGACTCCGCTATCTTTAAGAGCCCTATCTAGCTCTCTCTTGAAAGCATCCAGAGAACCGGCCTCCACCGCCCTCTGAGGCAGAGAATTCCACAGACTCACCACTTTGTCTTTCCTCGTCTCCGTTCTAAATGGCTTACCCCTTATTCTTAAACTGTGGCCCCGGGTTCTGAGATCTTCAGTTTCTACCCACACAAAAGATGTACAGGTTTGTAGGTTAATTGGCTTGGTGTACATGTAAAACTTGCCCCCAGTGTGTGTAGGATAGTGTTAGTGTGCGGGGATCGCTGGTCTCGGTGGGCCGAAGGGCCTGTTTCAGCGCTGTATCTCTAAACTAAACTGAACTAAACCAAGATGCCCCATCTACGTTTGTCCCATTCACCACAATAGATCTTCGTTTGTCTCACAGAGCCTCATAAACAAATAGAAAATAGGTGCAGGAGGAGGCCATTCGCCAGCACCGCCATTCATTGTGATCATGACTAAACATCCGCTATCAATAACCCGTGCCTGCCTTCTCCCCATATCCCTTGACTCCACTAGCCCCTAGAGCTCTATCTAACTCTCTCTTAAATCCATCCAGTGACTTGGCCTCCACTGCCCTCTGTGGCAGGGAATTCCACAAATTCACAACTCTCTGGGTGAAAAAGTTTTTTCTCACCTCAGTCTTAAATGACCTCCCCTTTATTCTAAGACTGTGGCCCCTGGTTCTGGACTCGCCCAACATTGGGAACATTTTTCCTGCATCTAGCTTGTCCTGTCCCCTTATAATTTTATATGTTTCTATTAGATCCCCCCCTCATCTTTCTAAACTCCAGTGAATACAAGCCTAGTCTTTTCAATCTTTCCCCGTATGACAGTCCCGCCATCCCAGGGATCAATCTCGTGAACCTACGCTGCACTGCCTCCATCACAAGGATGTCCTCATGGTCCACATCTTCACCTGTCGACCTTATTGACCATCCCAGCACCTGATTGTCCATCCCTGGAGGGAGGAGGTAGCTGAGAATTGTTGGAGGTCTGGGGTCAGAGGTATAATGGTGGGTTTAGTTTAGTTTAATTTAGTTCAGTTTTCAATTTCAGTTTAATTTTGCCATAGGGTGGTGAATCTGTGGAATTCATTGCCACAGACGTCTAGTGGGGGCCAAGACATTGGGTATTTTAAGGTGGAAATTGATAGATTCTTGATTAGTACGGGTGTCTAGGGTTATGGGGAGAAGGCAGGAGAATGGGGTGAGGAGGGAGAGATAGATCAGCCATGATTGAATGGCGGAGTAGACGTGATGGGCCGAATGGCCTAATTCTACTCCCATGACATGAACTTTCGTTTAGTTAAGAGATACAGCCCTTGGACTATCTTTTATTGGACTTTTTTCCACGAGTAGTAGCTCTACTCAATAACCAAAAAATTAGTTAGTTAATGCCCCTGTCCCACTTAGGAAACCTGAACGGAAACCTCTGGAGACTTTGCGCCCCACCCAAGGTTTCCGTGCGGTTCCCGGAGGTTTCTGTCAGTCTCCCTAATGGTCGAAAGTGGTTTCCGTTTTAAAAATCGGTAATTTTTTAGTCGAAGCCGGTTGCGATGCTAGTCGGAGGACAAAAACCTCCGGGAACCGCACGGAAACCTTGGGTGGGGCGCAAGGTCTCCAGAGGTTCCCGTTCAGGTTCCCTAAGTGGGACAGGGGCATAAGAGATACAGACTCTTCGACCCACCCAGTCTGTGCCGACATTTGTTCAGTGCAGAACGATCGGTGGGTAATAACTAAACGCGGGTGGCACGGTGGCGCAGCGGTAGAGACCCGGGTTCGATCCCGACTACGGGTGCTGTCTGTACGGAGTTTGTACGTTCTCCCCGTGACCCGCGTGGGTTTTCGCCAGGATCTCCGATTTCCTCCCGCACTCCAAAGGCGTACGGGTTTGTTGGTTAATTAACTTGATATATATGTAAGTTGTCCCCAGTGTGTGTGGGATTTTTCCGGAGTTACGTCCGTGCGCTTCGTGTCCCCGGAGAGGGATCGCGCGGTGTCCACGGGGTCTCTGGAGGCCTTCCGAGAACGCTGGTCCCCGCGGGAGGTCGAATGTATCGTTGATAAAAACGTTAATATTTTAATTGATAACTGTTGTAAAATGCCAATATAGGCATTCTTCGATCGTGCCTCTGCTTCGTATTTTTGTTTGTTCTGAATAAAAGCATTTTGCATGGGAAAAAAAAAAAAAAAAAGGTGTGTGTGGGATAGTGTTAGCGTGCGGTGTGGAATCGGTGGGCTGAAGGGGCTTCTTCTCTCTGTATCTCTAAACTAAACTGTTCGAATACAAGGCAGGAAGGCACAAGAACCTACGACTGCCAACAGCGCTGTCGACAGGAGCTAAAAGCAGAAGCATTGGTCTTTCACTAACTAAATATCAACAACTGGGAGTATTTTGTTAATTTTAGTCCCACAACATGTGTTACAGTATTATCACTGTCAAATGAACAAGGGCATCTGCCGTTCTTGTGTATCAGTGATGCACAGTCATGAATATTCATCCCCGCTCCTCTTCGCTCTGTAACAAATGGTCGGCCAGCTGTTGCCATGGGCTACGTCGCTGAGCGGAGCTGGCCACACCGCCACACCGCCACCCGCCCGCCCGCCCGCCCGCCCGCTCGCCCACTTCCACTTCACCACAGTTCTTCCCCTTCGGTTTGGTTTTATCGTCACTCGAACCGAGGTACCGCGGGAAGCCTCTGTTGCCCGCTAACCAGTCAGCAGAAAGACACCACATGGCGAAGAGTCTCCACCCCGAAAGCTGGCCCACTCCTTCTCTCCAGCAACGCTGCCCCTCCCGCTGAGTTCCTCCAGCCTTCTGTGTCTCTCTTCGGTGTAAAGCAGCGTCTGCAGTTCCTTCCTACACATGATAACAATCGATCCATTTACAATGCGGAGAGAGATGCATGATCAGGGAATAACGATTAGTGCAAGGTCAGGCCGATCAAAGGAGAGTCTGAGGGTCTCCAATGAGGTAGATAGTAGCTCAGCACCGCTCTCTAGTTGTTGGTGAGAGGATGGTCCAGTTGCCCGATAACAGCTGGGAGGAAACTGTCCCTGAATCTGGAGGTGTGCGTGCGTTTTCACACTTGTGTACCTCTTGCCCGATGGGAGAGGGGAGAAGAGGGAGTGGCCGGGGTGAGACTGGTCCTTGATGATGCTGCTGGCCTTGCCGAGGCAGCGTGAGGTGTAGATGGAGTCGATGGAAGGGCGGTTGGTTTGTGCGATGGTCTGGGCTGCGTCCACAATTCGCTGCAATTCCTTGCGGTCTTGGATGGAGCCGTCCCCAAACCTTGCTGTTTCCTCCCGGCACCAAACAATTGTCGGGATGCATCCCGGAAATGGCCATGTTTGATCATCGGCCACTCCCGTCGCACGGTGACATTAGCCCCGCACGTAAAAACATGGAACCTCCAGTCTCTGTACGAAAACCAAGCCCATTAATGTCTCCCTCTCCAAGACAGATGGGTAACTCAGCGGGACGGGCAGCATCTCTGGAGAGAAGGAATGGGTGACGTTTCGGGTCGAGACCCTTCCTGAGACTGAGAGGCAGGGCGGGGAGGGATAGTAGAGGTGTGAAAGGGTACAGAACATATCAGAGCCGGCACCGATGACTCAAGAAAGGTGGAGCCCACAATGGGCCATTGTTGGCTGATGAAGAGGTGATAACGAAAAGACACAAACAGCGAAACTAGCAAGACAACCAGGGTGGGGGAGTTACAGAGAGATATAACCCTTCAGACCTTCATGTGTTCCTTTTCTCCAGAGATGCTGCCTGACCCGCTGAGTTACTCATACGATCATGATCAACAGATAGGAGTAGAATTAGGCCATTCGGCCCATCAAGTCTACTCCTCCATTCAAGATGGCGGACCTATCTCTCCTTCCTAACCCCATTCTCTGGCCTTCCCCCGCCATAACCGCTGACACCCGCACTAATGTATCTCTGCCTTAAATATATCTATTGCCTGGCAAAGTATTCTACAGATTCACCACCCTCTAAAATATTCCAACCTACCTGTCTTGCGTTTAAACCAGCATCTGCAATTCCTCCCTACACGCTATGACTCTCTCTCGCCCCACTGCAGGAAGACGTCATTAAGTTGGGACAAAGATCCACCAGGTTGGTCCCTGGGCTGAGGACAGGCACAAAGTGCTGGAGTAATGCCCCTGTCCCACTTAGGAAACCTGAACGGAAACCGCTGGAGACTTTGCGCCCCACCCAAGGTTTCCGTGCGGTTCCCGGAGGTTCCCGGAGGTTTTTGTCCTTTTTGATCCCTGGGGTGGCGGGACTGTCATATGAGGAAAGATTGAAAAGACTAGGCTTGTATTCACTGGAGCTTACAAGGATGAGGGGATATCTTATCGAAACATATAAAATTATAAAAAGACTGGACAAGCTAGACGCAGGAAAAATGCTCCCAATGTTGGGTGAGTCCAGAACCAGGGGGCCACAGTCTTAGAATAAAGGGGAGGTCATTTAAGACTGAGGTGAGAAAAAACATTTTCACCCAGAGAGTTGTGAATTTATGGAATTCCCTGCCACAGAGGGCAGTGGAGGCCAAATCACTGGATGGATTTAAGAGAGAGTTGGATAGAGCTCTAGGGGCTAGTGGAGTCAAGGGATATGGGGAGAAGGCAGGCGCGGGTTATTGATTGGGGACGATCAGCCACGATCACAATGAATGGCGGTGCTGGCTCAAAGGACCGAATGGCCTCCTCATGCACCTATTTTCTATTTTTTATGTTTCTGTGGATAGTGTGCGGGGCTCGCTGGGAGGCGCGGACTTGGTGGGCCGAAGGGCCTGTTTCCACACTGTATCACTAGACTAAACGAAAGAGGAAAAAGATAATAGACAGAGAATAAGGGATGGTGGGTTTATAAAATGTGTATATTTTAATGCTAGGAGCATTGTAAGAAAGGTGGATGAACTTAGAGCCTGGATTGACACCTGGAAATATGATGTTGTGGCAATCAGTGAAACATGGTTGCAGGAGGGCCGTGATTGGAAACTAAATATTCCAGGATTTCGTTGCTTCAGGTGTGATAGAATTGGAGGGACCAGAGGGGGAGGTGTTGCATTGCTTGTCAGAGAGGATATTACAGCAGTGCTTTGGCAGGATAGATTAGAGGGCTCGTCTAGGGAGGCTATTGGGTGGAACTGAGAAGTGGGAACGGTGTAGCAACACTTTTAGGTGTATTATAGACCGCCAAATGGGAGCGAGAATTGGAAGAGCAAATATGTAAGGAGATAGCAGATATTAGTAGTAAGCACAAGGTAGTGATTGTGGGAGATTTCAATTTTCCAAAAATAGACTGGGAAACACATTCTGTAAATGGGCTGGATGGTTTGGAGTTTGTAAAATGTGTGCAGGATAGTTTTTTGCAGCAGTACATAGAGGTATCGACCAGAGAAGGGGCAGTGCTGGACCTCCTGTTAGGAAATGAGGCAGGTCAGGTGACGGAGGTATGCGTTGGTGAGCACTTCGGGACCATGATCACAATACCATTAGTTTTCAATATAATTATGGAGAGAGTCAGAACTGGACCTAGGGTGGAGATTTTTGATTGAGAAAGGCTAACTTTGAGGGAATGCGTAAGGATTTTAAAGGAGTGAATTGGGACACTTTGTTTCATGGGAAGGATGTAGAAGAGAAATGGAGGACATTTAAAGGGGAAATTGTAAGAGTACAGAATCTTTATGTCCCTGTTAGGTTGAAAGGAAATAGTAAAAATTGGAAAGAGCCATGGTTTTCAAGGGAAATTGGACACTTGTTTTTGAAAAAAGAGAGATATCTACAATAATTATAGGAGGCATGGAGTAAATGAGGTGCTAGAGGAGTATAAAGAATGTAAAAAAGAATCTTAAGAAAGAAATTAGGAAGGCTCAAAGAAGATATGAGGTTGCTTGGCAAGAAAGGTGCAAATAAATCCAAAGGGTTTCTACAGCTATATTAATAGCAAAAGGATAACGAGGGATAAAATTGGACCATTAGAGAGACAGAATGGACAGCTATCTGCAGAGCCAAAAGAGATGGGGGAGATATTGAACAATTTATTTTCTTCGGTATTCACCAAGGAGAAGGATATTGAACTACGTGAAGTAAGGAAAAAAAAGTAAGTAGCTATGGAAACTATGAGATTCAAAGAGGAGGAAGTACTGACATATTTGAAAAATATAAAAGTGGATAAATCTCCAGGTCCTGACAGGATATTCCCTAGGACATTGAGGGAAGTTAGTGTAGAAATAGCAGGAGCTATGACAGAAATATTTCAAATGTCATTAGAAACGGAATAGTGCCGGAGGATTGGCGTACTGCGCATGTTTGTTCCATTGTTTAAAAAGGGTTCACAGAATAAACCTAGCAATTATAGACCTGTTAGTTTGACGTCAGTGGTGGGTAAATTAATGGAAAGGATACTTAGAGATAATATATATAAGCATCTGGATAAACAGGGTCTGATCAGGAACAGTCAACATGGATTTGTGCCTGGATGGTCATGTTTGACAAACCTTCTTGAATTTTTTGAAGCGGTAACTAGGGAAATTGATGAGGGTAAAGCAGTGGATGTTGTCTATATGGATTTCAGTAAGGCCTTTGACAAGGTTCCCCATGGAAGGTTGGATAAGAAGGTTCAATCTTGGTGTTAATGGCTGAGTAGCAAGATGGATTCAACAGTGGCTGAATGGGAGATGTCAGAGAGTAATGGTGGATGGCTGTTTGTCAGGTTGGAAGCCGGTGACCAGTGGGGTGCCTCAGGGATCTGTGTTGGGTCCACTGTTGTTTTGTCATGTACATCAATGATCTGGATGATGGGGTGGAAAATTGGATAAGTAAGTATGCAGATGATACTAAGATAGGTGGTGTTGTGGATAATGAAGTAGATTTTTCATAGTCTACAGACGGGATTTTGGGGCCATATGGAAAAGTGGGCTGAAAGATGGCAGATGGAGTTTAATGCTGATAAGTGTGAAGTGCTACATCTTGGCAGGACAAATCAAAATAGGACGTACATGGTAAATGGTAGGGAATTGAGGAATGCTGTGGAAACAGAGGGATCTATGAATAACTGTGCATAGTTCCCTGAAGGTGGAATCGCATGTAGATAGGGTGGTAAAGAAAGCCTTTGGTGTGCTGGCCTTTATAAATCAGAGCATTGAATATAGGAGTAGGGAAAGTAATGTTAAAATTGTACAAGGCATTGGTAAGACCAATTCCGGAGTATGGTGTACAATTTTGGTCGCCTAGTTATAGGAAGGATGTCAACAAAATAGAGAGAGTACAGAGGAGATTTACTAGAATGTTGCCAGGGTTCCAGCAACTATGTTACAGAGAAAGGTAGAACAAGTTAGGTCTTTATTCTTTGGAGCGCAGAAGGTTAAGGGGGGACTTGATTGAGGTCGTTAAAATGATGAAAGGGATAGACAGAGTTGACGTGGATACGTTTTTCCCATTGAGGGTAGGGAAGATTCAACCAAGAGGGCATGACATGAGAATTAAGGGACGGAAGTTTAGGGGTAACGTGAGGGGGATCTTCTTAACTCAGAGGGTGGTGGCTGTGTGGATAGAGCTTCCAGCAGAAGTGGTGGAGGCAGGATCGATTTTAACATTTAAAAGTAAAGTGGATAGGTATATGGACGTGAAGGGAATGGAGGGGTATGGTCTGAGTGCAGGTAGATGGGACTAGGGGAAAACAAATGGTCGGCACGGACTGGAAGGGCCGAGAGGGCCTGTTTCCGTGCTGTAATTGTTATATGGTTATATGGTTATAAACAAAAACGGTGTGCACACTGCCAGGAGTGTTTCTGTAGCTGAAAAGCACTGGATCAAAGACCAAAATGCTACAGAAATACAATACTTCCTTTCATTCGAACCAATAATTACTGACATTAATAATAAAAGTTACTAGTAACCACTGAAAAAACAAAAGGATGCTACCTGGCCCGCTGGGTTCCTTCATCTGCTTTCCTTACCATCCTCACAACTCAGCAAATGACGGGTTAAAAAGTTGATTCGATTCTTCGCATGACTTGCTTTGCACAAGGTGCTGGCGGTTTCTGGAGCGGCGTCTGAAAGCCAGTCGTGGGGGAAGTGGGGGGAATAATTTTCACGAGAGGTGTAGGTAGTTGTCAGACGCACTGTTCAACACGTCCTGCCCGAGATGTCGCCACAGAACTGGCATTTTTCATGGAAGTGTCGGAGGCTCTCTCCCTGGCATCGCTCCGTCAGAACCCATTCCAACGTCTGGCACCGCATGAGAGGCAGAGGGAGGGAGAGACGGAGGCAGAGAAGGATGCGAAAAATAGAGGATGCGATGGAGAGGTAATGGTGTGAAAGGAAATAAAGATGGGAAAAGAGAGACAGACCGAAAAGGAAGACAGAAAAAACGAGTGAAGTCGTAGAGTGATGCAGTGTGGAAACAGGCCCTTCGGCCCAACTTCCCACACCGGCCAACATGTCCCAGCTACACTAGTCCCACCTGCCTGTGTTTGGCCCATACCCCTCCAAACCTGTCCTATCCATGTACCTGTCTAACTGTTTCTTAAAGGTTGACAAAATTGCTGGAGAAACTCAGCAGGTGCGGCAGCATCTATGGAGCGAAGGAAATAGGCAACGATTCGGGCCGAGGCCTTTATTCAGGCCCGGAATTGTTTCTTAAACGTTGGGATAGTCCCAGCCTCAACTACCACCTCTGGCAGCTTGTTCCATACACCCACCACCCTTTGTGTTGAAAAAGTTACCCCTCAGATTCCTATTAAATCCTTTCCCCTTCGCCTTGAACCTATATCCTCTGGTCCTCGATTATTCACACAGTAAGAAGGAACTGCAGATGCCGGTTTACACTGAAGATGTAAGAGGCAGCAACTCCACTGCTGCGCCACTGTGCTGCCCATCCGCACCAGTCAACCTTTTGTCTACCTTCCATTTTCCAGCATCTGCAGTTCCTTCTTAAACACATCAGTCAATCGTTTCTCTCCAATCATTCCAATCCTATTAGAAACCAGCAAAAAAATAAGGGAAGAATTTCCGAAGATAGTCACTAAATACTGGAGTATCTCAGCGGGACAGGCAGCATCTCTGGAGAGAAGGACTGGAGAGGTGACGTTTCGGGTCGAGACCCTTCTTCAGGCTGAGAGTCAGGGGAGAGGGAAACAAGAGATAGGGAGAGTGCGAGATTTATTTTAGATTTAGGTTTAGTTTTTATTATTGTCACGTGTACCGAGGTACAGTGAAGAGCCTTGTGCAACGTGTCACCCAATCAGCGTTAGAGTTGCTACCTCACAGCGCCAGAGACCCGGGTACGATCCTGACTCTGGGGGCTGATGGAAATGTATTGTTTTATAATTGTTTGGTTTCCCAGTTTATTCTAGCATGCCGTAGACTATTTGGGCAAGTCTCTCAATGTACAAATGTTCGATTCTCCACATTAGCTCACCACACTTTGATCACTGGACCACAATGAACAAGTCGCGTACACCGCATATTTACCCCAGTCCGTCTCACTTTGGAGTCATACAGCCCATGCCCACCATCGCTCACCCATTCACAGTAGTTTAGTTCATGATACAGCACGGAAACAGGCCCTTCGGCCCACCGAGTCCGCGCCGACCAGCGATCCCCACACTCTAACGCTATCCTACACACACTAGGGACAATTTACCTTCATACCAAGGCAATTAACTGACAAACCTGTACGTCTTTGGAGTGTGGGAGGAAACCGGAGCAACCGGAGAAAAGCCACGTGGTCACGGGGAGAACGTGCAAACTCCGTACAGACAGCGCCCGTAGCCGGGATTGAACCCGGGTCTCTGGCGCTGTGAGGCAGCAACTCTACCGCTGCGCCACCGTGCCGCCCCCTAGTGGGTGTGATAAGCAATGGGAGAACCTCTCAAGTCAACAGCAGTGGACACGCAGATAGAGTCGTAGAGCGATACAGCGTGGAAACAGGCCCTTCGGCCCAACTTGTCCAACCCGGCCAACATGTCCCAGCTACACTAGTCCCACCTGCCCGCATTTGGTCCATATCCCTCCAAACCTGTCCTACCCATGTACCTGTCGAATTGTTTCTTAAACGTTGGGATAGCCCCAGCCTCAACTACCTCCTCCGGCAGCTCGTTCCATACACCCACCATCCTTTGTGTGAAAAAGTTACCCCTCAGATTCCTATTAAATCTTTTCCCCTTCACCATAAACCTATGTCCTCTGGTCCTCGATTCCCCTACTCTGGGCAAGAGACTCTGTGCATCCACCCGATCTATTCCTCTCATGAATTTGTACTGATGGCCAACAAATTATCAATTACTCCCAGTGACCTCCACCCGATCCGTGATTTTCTAACGGAAGTATCATTAACGGGAGAGTCTTCAGAGATGCAGTTCAGTTCAGTTTAGTTTATTGCCACGTGTAGCGAGGTACGGTGGAAGACTTTGTTTTGCGTGCTAACCAGTCAGCGGAAAGACAATACATGATTACACTCGATCCATTTACAATGTGTGGTTACATGATAAGGGAATGACGTTTAGTTCAAGGCAAAGCCAGCTAAGCCTGATCAAGGATAGTCCGAGGGGCATCAAAGCGGTAGCTAGCTCACCCAGAGAGTTATCAATCCGTGGAATTCTCTGCCACAGAAGGCAATGGAGGCCAATTCACTGGATGTTTTCGAGACAGAGTAAAGTAAAGTATCCTTTATTGTCATTCAGACATTTCAGTCCGAACGAAACTTCGTGCCCTGCAGTCATGACATAGAATAAAATAACGAAACACACGCTTAACACAAATTTAACATCCGCCACAGTGAGTCTACCAGGCACCTCCTCACTGTGATGGAAAGCAAAAGTCTTAAAGTCCTTGTCTCTTCCCTCCTTGTTCTCCCTCTGCGTTGGGGCGATCCAGGCCCCCGATGTTGTGACCCCGCCGGGTGATGGTAAGTCTCGCGGCCGAATCCGAGCTCCGCGAACGGGCCGGGTCAAACTCCGCGGCCCGGGACGGACGAGTTAGATTTGGCCCTTCGAGCTAACGGAATCAAGGGAGTTGGAGAAAAAGCCGGAACGGGGCACTGATTTTGGATGATCAGCCATGATCATATTGAATGGCGGTGCTGGCGTGAAGGGCCAAATGGCCTCCTCCTGCATATATTTATCTATGTTTCTATGTTCCTATAGGAGCTCAGTGTAGCACTGCAGGTGATGTAACTTATTGTATTCTTTGTTGGGCGAGTCCAGAACCAGGGGCCACAGTTTAAGAATAAGGAGTAAGCCATTTAGAATGGAGACGAGGAAACACTTTTTCTCACAGTGAGTGGTGAGTCTGTGGAATTCTCTCTCAGAGGGCGGTGGAGGCAGGTTCTCTGGATACTTTCAAGAGAGAGCTAGATAGGGCTCTTAAAAATAGCGGAGTCAGGGGATATGGGGAGAAGGCAGGAACGGGGCACTGATTGGGGATGATCAGCCATGATCACATTGAATGGTGGTGCTGGCTCGAAGGGCCAAATGGCCTACTCCTGCACCTATTGTCTATTGTCTTTGTGTGTCTGTTTCCAAGCTCTTCTCTTAAGTTATGCGTTTAATAAGTGAATGTCAACATCCGACGCAGTCACCAGACAGAGTGCAACAATCCCACAACATGTGAGAGCTGGAGTGGTGAGACGCTGGCCGCTCGGCAATCTTGGAACGGATTCCCAGCCATCTGCCCGTCTCTGAGGGACCTCCGCTCGGTTTGAAGGGGTGGTCTCCAGACTCTCCCACACTAAACCTTCCAGCCAACTGACAGATGGGTGATCTGGTGAGCATCGTGGAATCATTAACTAAACAAGGCACTGCACAGGAGGAGGCCATTTGGCCTATCAGGTCTCCCCTGCTCTCTCAAAGAACATTTAAGTCCTGCTTGCATCTTAGTTTGGTTTCGTTTAGAGAGGCAGCACTATCCTACACGCACTAGGGACAATTTACACTAATGCCAAGTATACAAACCCAAACCAAATAACCTATAGAAGGGTTTTGGGCCAAAATGTTGCCTATTTCCTTCGCTCCATAGATGCTGCTGCACCCGCTGAGTTTCTCCAGCACTTTTGTCTACCTTCGATTTTCCGGCATCTGCAGTCCCTTCTTAAACCTACAAACCTGTACGGCTTTGGAGTGTGGGGGAAAACTGAAGATCTCGGAGAAAGCCCACGCAGGTCACGGGGAGAAGGTACAAACTCCGTACAGACAGCGCCCGTAGTCAGGATGGAACCCGGGTCCTTGCCGCTGCAAGTGCGATAAGGCAGTAACTCTACCACCGTGCCACCCTTGTCCCGTCCCATCCCTACAACTAGAATTGATCCAGTTTTCTTAGCAATTTGTTTCACGCAGTTCATTCCTCAAACCTTCTGGTTGCAAGAAAAACATTTTCCCCAGCAGTTCTTTTCTTTTAAGAGATACATAGCATGGAAACAGGCCTTTCCGCTCAGTAGATCCACGCCAACCATTGATCACCCATTCACACTAGTTCTGTGGAATCCCACTTTCTCATCCACTCCCTACACACTGGGGACAATTTACAGAGGGCCGATTAACCTGCAAACCCGCACGTCTTTGGGATGTGGGAGGAAACCGGAGCACCAGGCGAAAGCCCACACTGTCACAGGGAGAACATGCAAACTCCACACACAGACAGCACCCGAGGTCAGGATGGAACCCGGGTCTCAGGAGCTGTAAGGTAGCAGCTCTACCCTCTGCGCCACTCTGCCACCTTTTCATTCACCAGATCCTCAAATTCATCCATGTCTTCAATTTATTGATCCTTCCTCCCTTGGAAACAGTCGGTCCCACAACTCGTCAAGATGTCAAACATCGAAAATGTACAGGAGGTTTTTTACCCACTATATTAATGATCAAGAGTCAAGAGACAAGAGGGTTTTGTCGTCATGTGTCCCAGACAGAACAATGACATTCTTAAGGGCCTGTCCCACTTGGGGTGTCGTTTGCGTGTCATGCAGGTGGCGGGCGAAGATTTTGTGAATCCCAAAGTCCTGGGGCTCCGCACGCGACCGCACGTCACTGCCTACGCCACCATGCACCATACGCGCGCAATGCTCGCCATGCACGCATCACCTGCGCGTCACGACCTGCGCATCGCGCTTCGTGGCGCATAAATGATGTCACGTAAATGACGCCCAAATTGGACAGGCCCTTTTCTTGCTGCAGCACAACTAAATATGTAAACATATATTCTGTTAACCATCACATCAAGGTGAAAAAAGCCCTGATATTCGCATATATATATATATATGTGCCGTAGAGGGGGCGCAGAGAAGGTTCACCAGACTGATTCCTGGGATGGCAGGACTTTCATATGAAGAAAGACTGGATAGACTCGGCTTGTACTCGCTGGAATTTAGGAGATTGAGGGGGGATCTTATAGAGACTTACAAAATTCTTAAGGGGTTGGACAGGCTAGATGCAGGAAGATTGTTCCCGATGTTGGGGAAGTCCAGGACAAGGGGTCACAGTTTAAGGATAAGGGGGAAGTCTTTTAGGACCGAGATGAGAAAAACATTTTTCACACAGAGAGTGGTGAATCTGTGGAATTCTCTGCCACAGAAGGTAGATGAGGCCAGTTCATTGGCTATATTTAAGAGGGAGTTAGATGTGGCCCTTGTGGCTAAAGGGATCAGGGGGTATGGAGAGAAGGCAGGTACGGGATACTGAGTTGGATGATCAGCCATGATCATATTGAATGGCGGTGCAGGCTCGAAGGGCTGAATGGCCTACTCCTGCACCTAATTTCTATGTTTTTATGTTTCTATATTTGTTTTTAATGTGTGTGTGTGTGTGTGTGAGTGTGTGTGTGTGTGTGTGTGTGAGTGTGAGTGTGTGTGTGTGTGTGTGTGTGTGGGAGAGTGTGTGTGTGTGAGTGTGTGTGTGTGTGTGTGTGTGTGTGAGTGTGTGTGAGTGTGTGTGTGAGTGTGAGTGTGAGTGTGAGTGTGTGTGTGTGTGAGTGTGAGTGTGTGTGTGAGTGTGAGTGTTTGTGTGTGTGAGTGTGTGTGAGTGTGTGTGTGTGTGTGTTTGTGTGTGTGAGTGTGTGTGTGTGTGTGAGTGTGTGAGTGTGTGTGTGAGTGTGTGTGTGTAGATATATATATATATATACACTTTAAAATATATATATATTTACACCAACATATATATATATGCAAACATAAGCGCGGCACAGTGATGCCGCATTAGAGCTGCTGCCTTACAGAACCACAGATTGTTGTGCAGTGAAGTGTAGTGTTCAGTTTAACTTAGAGATACAGCACGGAAACAGGCCCTTCGGCCCACCGAGTCCGCGCCGACCAGCGATCCCCGCACACTAACACTATCCTACACAGGCACTTGGGAAAATATATAATTTTTACCAACGGCAATTAACCAACAAACCTGTACGTTTTTGGAGTGTGGGAGGAGACCGGAGCACCCGGAGAAAACCCACGCAGGTCACGGGGGAGAACATGCAAACTCCATGCAGACAGCACCCGTGGTCAGGATGGAACCCGGGTCTCTGGCGCAGTGAGGCAGCAACTCTACCGCTGCGCCCACCGTGCCACCCCTCTCGAGCCGATATGCATGACCCTAATCCCAGCTCTCCAATGGAAATATATGGACCATTGATTGCGCCTCCATGGACCTGTACTTTTCCCATCATATTTTGCTCTGATGTTTTGTTTTCTACACAGCTCTTTTCTGTTCTATATCTTGTAGATTGTATGTGTAATTTATGTATAGTATATGTTTCCATGCGCTGTGTGAGTCTGTGTGTGTGTGAAGCTGCTCCAAGCAAGATGGTCTTTGCCCCAGTAAACCACCTTACTTGTGCAGATGACAATGACAATACATTTCAAATATATCCTTACATATACTCCCTTTATTTCCCATTAAAGTTAAAACAGCGGTAGAGTTGCTGCCAGAGACCAGGTTCGATCCTGACTACGGCTGCTGTCTGTACGGAGTTTGCACGTTTTCCCTGTAATCGCATGAGTTTTCTCCGGGTGCTCCGGTTCCCTCCCACACTCCGAAGACGTGCAGGTGTGCAGGTTAATTGGCTTGGTGTGAATGTAAATCGTCCCTAGTGTGCGTACGACAGTGTTAGTGTGCGGGGATCGCTGGTCGGCGCGGACTAGGTGGGCCGAAGGGTCTGTTTCCACACTGTATCTCTAAACTGAACCAAACTAAACTAAACTGTAGATGGTGTTTTATACAAAGGTTAGGCACCAAATATTGGAGTAACAGCAGGTGTTAATCCAATATAAGGCAGCATCTGTGCAGAAGGTAGACAAAAATGCTGGAGGAACTCAGAGGGTGCAGCAGCATCTATGGTTGACGGGTATTGGTTGGTTCTCCGGTCGAGGAAGAACCGGAGGGCTTTGAGACCATCCTGGTGGGGGATGGAGGTGTAGAGTGACTGGACGTCCATGGTGAGGATGAGGGGATGGGGGCCTAGAAAATGGAATTCCCGGAGACGACGGAGAACGTGTGAGGTGTCTTGAACATAGGTGGGGAGGGATTTAACCAAGGGGGATAGGATGGAGTCGAGGTATGTGGAAATAAGTTCGGTAGGACACGAACAAGCAGAGACAATGGGCCTGCCAGGACAGTCAGGTTTGTGGATTTTGGGGGGAAGGTAAAATCGGGCCGTGCGGGGCTGGGGAACGATGAGGTTGGAGGGTAGGGAGCCGGAGTTGATGAAGTCAGTGAGGGTGCTAGAGATAGTGGCCTGGTGCTCGTCTGTGGGGTCATGGTCCAAGGATAAGTAGGAGGAGGTGTCTGAGAGTTGGCGCGTGGCCTCAGGCTTGTAGAGATCAGCGCGCCAGACTTCCGCAGCACCTCCCTTGCCGACGGGTTTAATAACCCAGTCTGGGTTGTTGCGGAGTGAGTCGATGGCTGTACGTTCAGGGGGGGGAGAGATTGGAGTGGGACAGGGGAGTGGAGAAGTTGAGGCGGTTGATGTCCCGCCGGCCACGAGGGGGGGGGGGGGTCCACGTGGATGAATGACATTTTGGGTCAGGACCCTTCTTCAGAAAGTCTTATTATTGTAAATAAATGTTTTAAGATATTTCCTGAGCTAGCAGTAGTTATTTTAACAAGAAAAAGGATTGGTGACATTTTGGGTCGGGACTGGTTGGGTCTGAAGAAGGATCAGGATCCGAAACGTCTCCAGAGATGTTGCCTGACCCGCTGAGTTACTCCAACATGTTGTATCTATCTCCCATTAATGGTAGGGTTACACAAAATGCTGGAGAAACTCAGCGGGTGCAGCAGCATCTAAGGAGCGAAGGAGATAGGCGACGTTTCGGGTCGAGACCCTTCTTCAGATACCATTAATGGTATCTTGGTTGAGATGTACTCGTAAGATCATAAGATAGAGGATCACGATTAGGCCAATTTGGCCCATCGAGTCTACTCTGCCATTCAATCCTGGCTGATCTATCTCTCCCTCCTAACCCCATTCTCCTGCCTTCTCCCCATAACCCCTGACTCCCGCACTATTCAAGAACCTGTCAAGCTCTGCTTTAAAAATACCCAATGACTTCCAGTAACCTGCGCAGCCGTCTGTGGCAATGAATTCCACAGATTCACCACCCTCCAACTAAAGAAATTCCTCCTCATCGCCTTCCTAAAGGTATGTCATATTCTGAGCATACAATCAGACCAAACGCAAGTACAATAGGTAGAGCAAAGGGAGGGATGCAGGGTGGGGAATATAGTTTCTAGCTTTGTGGTGCACCAGTTTAGTTTAGTTTAGAGATACAGTGCAAAAACTGACCCTCCGGCCCACTGAGACAGTGCTCACCATCGATCACCCACACACTTCTCCTTCTTGCGTGTGGCGTGCACAGCCTAAAGTTGTAGGTCAACTTGTTCAATTTGATCTATTTGTTTGTGCACGTCGGGTCGATTGCATTAGTCGGTACTGGGTGGACCACGTGAAGGTTCCAACCTCCCACCCCATCCATGCACTAACACTATCCATCACATTGGGGATGCCACTCCAATTAGCCTACAAACCTGTATGTCTTTGGAGTGCGGAATGAACTGTTCGGAGCCCCCGGAGAAAACCCACCCGGGTCACAGGGAGAACGTGCAAACTCCGTACAGTCAGCACCCCTTGGTCGGGATCGAACACGGCTCCCCGGCGCTGTGAGGCAGCAACTCTATCGCTACCGCATGGATGTTTTTTGTGTCTAACATCCATGATAATCATTAGGCAACTTCTACTACATCTAGAAAATTATGAGCAGCAGGGTGACAGGCGTCATTAATTGATTAGCAACATCCAGCCCTTGTTTCCAGTGACTAACAACTGACTAAGCAGCTTTCACTGTGCGGAACAGGAAAGCAGAGCGATACCATCCAAGAGGCAGGTCTGGAGTAAACAGAAGCACACTGGCAGTGGCCAACAGTACACCCATGCTGTGCAGAGAACACACTCTGCTTGCCAAACATATGGAGTGCCCACAGTAGCAGCACACTTCCAACCAAAATAACACTGTGCGATCAAGATCCCACACTGGCGCCGAGAGAGACCCGGTGCTTCACACAATACTGGCGTCCGAGGCCACTCTGCACCGACTGCCCCTCCTGCTCATCACTCTCCTTAGATAGACACTAAAGGCTGGAGTAACTCAGCGGGTCCGGCAGCATCTCTGGAGGGAAGGAATGGGTGACAGTTTCGGATCGAGGCCTTTCTTCAGAGCCGAAACATCACCTTTTCCTTTTCTCTGTGGATGCTGTCTGACCCGCTGAGTTACTCCCGCTTTTTGTGTCTATCTTCGGTTTAAACCAGCATCTGCAGTTCCTTCCTACGCAAGTCTTTGGTTTAGTTTGGTTTGGTTTAGTTTAGAGATACAGAGCGGAGATACAGGCTCTCCGGCCCACCGAGTGTTCGCCGACCGGCGATCCCCGCACACTAACACCATCCTACACACATGAGGGACAACTTACAATTATACCAAAACCAATTAACCTACTGTACAAACCTGTACGTCTTTGGAGTGTGGGAGGAAACCGAAGCACCCGGAGAAAACCCACGCAGGTCACGGGGAGAACGTGCAAACTCCGTACAGGCAGCTCCCGTAGTCAGGATCGAACCCGGGTCTCTGGAGCTGTGAGGCGGCAATTCTATCACTGCGCCACCTTGACCCGAGTTTAATCCTGACCTCTGGTGTTATCTGTTATGAGTTTTGAACAGTATAGCACAGGAACAGGACCTTATCCCACAGAGTTCCCGTCGAACAAAATGCCGAGTTAAACTAATCTCCTCTGCCTGCATGTGATCCATGTCCCTCTATTCCCTGCATAGCCATCTGCCGATCTAAAAGCCTCCTAAACACCACGATCGTGTCTGCCTCCACCCCCACCCCTGGCAGCGTGTTCCAGGCACCCACCACCCTCTGGGTAGAAAACTTGCCCCTTTAAACTTTTCCCCCTCTCACCTTAAAGCTACGCCCTCTAGTTTGCGCCATTTCCACCCTGGGAAATATATGTATCTCCTGTGCATTGTGAACGGCTCGATTGTAATCATGTATTGTCATCTATCCCGCTGTCTGGATAGCACGCAACAAAAAACCTTTTCACTGTACACGTGACAATAAACTAAACTAAATTAAAAAGGTAGACCTAAAAATGCTGGAGAAACTCAGCATCTATGGAGAAAAGGTGACGTTTCGGGTCAAAATCTATTCCTTTTCTCCATAGATGCTGCCTCACCCGCTGAATTTCTCCAGCATTTTTTGTCTACTTTCGATTTCTTATTTCCTTCTTAAACTGAAACGGTTCAGTGCCTACCCTATCTATGCCTCTCATAATTCTATATCTAGCCTCCTTCACCAATGTTTATATCGGATGATGTTGTAAATATGCACCTGAATCTGGGCCCTGTATTATAAATGCTACAATGCGCAGAGCAGCCTCTGCTGCTTTCTCCGTACTTTGTTTGGCTGCTCTATGGAGATGGCACAGCTTCGCACAAAATGTTGATTCTGAGAAATTAATTATTTCCTTTATCTCTGGTTTTCTGGTGGCTCTCTCTCTCTCTCTCTCTCTCTCTCTCCCTCTTCTTGCGATTCCAAGCCGCGTGTCATTAAGGCAGAGAGACAGAGAGAAAGACAGGCTGGTGCGGAATCCCTGCCAGCCAACCCAACTGCTGCCTCTCCCTGCCGATCCAGCACGTTTACACAGGGGTGCGTGCAATCTCCCCTCACCCCCAACCGCACAAACACAGCCGCCCCACACTAACCGGCGTCAGTATCGTCCCCACACCCCCCCCCCCCCCCCCCCATCCAGGGGATAGACACAAAACGCTGGAGTAAACTACCGAAGGGCCTGTATCACACTGTGTCTCTAAACTAAGCTAAATTAAACTGGTGCACCACTAAGCTAGAAACTATATTCCCACCCTGCATCCCTCCTTTGTTCTACCTATCGTACTTGAGTTTGGTTCATTGTATGCTCAGGATAAAAGGACGTACCTTTAGGAAGGAGATGAGGAGGAATTTCCTTAGTCGGAGGGTAGTGAATCTGTGGAATTCAGCTGTGGAGGCCAAGTCATTGGGTATTTTTAAGGTAGGGATAGATAGATTCTTGATCAGTGCGGGTGTCAGGGGTTATGGGGAGAAGGCGGGAGAATGGGGGTTAGGAGGGAGAGATAGATCAGCCATGGTTGAATGGCGGAGTAGACTTGATGGGCCGAATGGCCTAATTCTTCTCCTCGGGCTCATGAATTTAAGAACTAATGTTCAGTTTAGTTTAGTTTAGTTTATTATCGTCACGTGTACCGAGGGACAGTGAACATCTCGTTGTTGCGTGTTAGCCGCCGCCAGACCGTTTTTCCACCATGTTGTATTTGATTGCAGCAGCTCTGGGAGTTTGTCAACCTTGCATTTAGTTGCAGTCTCAACTCCTTAAGTTTGGTTTTGCTTAGTTTAGAGATCTTCTCCGTGGATTGTCACCTTGTGGTGGTGGAGAAGCTTGTGTGGACCTGAGATCCTGAGAGCGATGCCGTCTGGAGCTACGCTCCTGGTAGGGCCACCCATGGCGGTAAGGTCGAGGGGGAGGTCTCTGACAAAGAGCCAATCCAACCAAGACCTCAACGGTGGAACAGGCGGAGGACGATGGCTGACCTTAGTGGAGCGTCACAACGGCTGGGAAGGCGGATGAAGGCTGCGGCAGAAAAGGGTCTCCGGTCGTCTTGGACTCCATGCCACTGGATCCTGACCCAGATCTGTCAAGGACCGTGGGGTGTCTGTCTGTGCACCAGTCTCCCCACGTTAAACAAAGTCACGCACAGGCGTCCTCCAACCCTGGAGACACCCATGGTCAGCCATGACCGAAGGGGGCCTAAGAAGAGTTTAGAGATACAGCATGGAAACAGGCCATTCGGCCCACCGGGTCCGTACTGACCATCAATCCTTTGTTCACACAAGTAGTTTTTATAGAACAGTACAACACAGGAACAGTCCTTGGAGCCGAAAATAGACACAAAAAGCTGGGTTGGGACAGGCAGCGGGACAGGCAGCATCTCTGGAGAGACGGAACGGGTGACGTTTCGGGACCAGTCCCTTCTTCCCCATCCAGGGGAAACGCAAACCTATGCCGTTAATCTGGATGAGTGAGCGGAGAGGATTTATGAGGATATTTTTTTCGTTTAGCTTTGAGATTCGGTGCGGAAACAGGCCCTCGGCCCACCGAGTCCTCGGCAACCAGCGATCCCTGCACGCTGACACTCGGGACAAATTACACTTACACCAAGCCAATGAACCTACAAACCTGTACGTCTTTGGAGCGTGGGAGGAAACCGGAGATCTCAGAGAAAACCCACAGAAGCACACTGATTATGCTCGTGGCCTTGTCGAGGTCGCGTGACGTGTAGATGGAATCAATGATACATTTTACAGATTTCACAGCTGGGATAGACACAAAATGCTGGAGTAACTCAGCGGGACGGGCAGCATCTCTGGAGAGAAGGAATGGGTGACGTTTCGTCTGGAGATCCTTCGTCAAACTGGCCTCTCCAGAGATGCTGCCTATCCCGCTGTGTTACTCCAGTATTTTGTGTCTTCGATGTAAACCAGCATCTGCAGTTCCTCCTTACACCTTCACAGCAGGGACTTTGATCTCGTTTCACTGGAAAAGTTACCAAATAAAATATGTCAGCAAAGCACAATAGAAAACTGTACAAGTGATTGGAAACTTGCTCTAAAAGATAGTCTGAAGAAGGGTTTCGGCCCGAAACGTTGCCTATTTCCTTCGCTCCATAGATGCTGCCCCACCCGCTGAGTTTCTCCAGAACTTTTGTCTACCTCCGATTTTCCAGCATCTGCAGTTCCTTCTTAAACATAGCTTTTATAGATATAGCTTTAGGTTTATTATTGTCATGTGTACTGAGGTACGGTGAAAAGCTTTGCATTGAATGCTATCCAATCTGATCAATACTTCGACACAATCAAGGCAAACTCCAGTACAATAGGTAGAGCAAAGGGGAAGATACAGAGTGCAGAATATAGTTCTCAGCCTTGTAGACCATCAGTTCCACAGACAAAGCCCAATGTCCGCAATGGGGTAGAGGTGAATGGGACAGTGCCCCAGCTAATGGAAGGGGCAGTCAGAAGCCTGAGGGGAAGTAGCTGTTCCTGTCCGTGATTTCAAGCTTCTGTATGTTCTTCCTGACGGATGAGGGGGGGGTGAGAAGAAGGAATGAACGGGGTGGGACAAGTTGATTGTGTTGACTGCATCTATGGAGCATCTAAGAAGAAGGGACTAGACCTGAAATGTTTCCCATTCCATCTCTCCATAGATGCTGCCTCACCCCCGCCGAGTTACTCCAGCACTTTGTGTCTACCGTCGATGTCACCAGCATCTGCAGTTCTTTCCTACACAGTGACTATGTTGACTGCTTGTCCGAGGCAGCGTGAAGTGTAGATGGAGTCAATGTTGGGGGTTCTGGTCTGTGTGGGGAACTGGGCTGCATCCACAACTATAATGCGATTGTGGGCAGTGTAGGGCAGCGCAGTTCCCAAACCCACTGGTGGTGCAACCCAACAAATTCAAATTCAAAGTCAAATCCACATTTATTGTCACACGCACCAGTTAAGGTGCAGTGATATTTGAGTTACCATGCAGCTACACAATTAAAAGAATGATAGAACTTAACATAAACTTCCACCGCAGTGATCTCTGTGATGGAAGGCAATAAAGTTCAAGTTAAGTCAAGTGAGTGGAGTCAGTTTATTGTCGTGTGTCCCTGATAGGACAATGACATTCTTGCACAACAGAACATAGTAGGCATTGACTACAGAACAGATCAGTGTGCCCATATACCATTATATACGTAAATACACACATGAATAAATAAACTGATAAAGTGCAAATAACAGATAATGGTTATTAATGTTCAGAGTTTTGTCTGAGCCTGATGGCTGTGGGGAAGTAGCTATTCCTGAACCTGGTCGTTGCAGTCTTCAGGCTCCTGTACCTTCTACCTGAAGGTAGCAGGGAGATGAGTGTGTGGCCAGGGTGGTGTGGGTCCTTGATGATGCTGCCAGCCTTTTTGAGGCAGCGACTGTGATAAATCCCCTCGATGGAAGGGAGGTCAGAGCCGATGATGGACTGGGCAGTGTTTACTACTTTTTGTAGTCTTTTCCGCTCCAGGGCGCTCAAGTTGCCGAACCAAGCCATGATGCAACCAGTCAGCAAGCTCTCTACTGTGCACCTGTAGAAGTTAGAGAGAGTCCTCCTTGACAGACCGACTCTCCGTAATCTTCTCAGGAAGTAGAGGCGCTGATGAGCTTTCTTGATAATTGCATCTGTGTTCTTGGACCAGGAAAGATCTTCACAGATGTGCACGCCCAGGAATTTGAAGCTCTTGACCCTTTCAACCATCGACCCGTTGATATAAACAGGACTGTGGGTCCCCATCCTACTCCTTCCAAAGTCCACAATCAGTTCCTTGGTTTTGCTGGTGTTGAGGGCCAGGTTATTGTGCTGGCACCATATGGACAGTCGCTCGATCTCTCTTCTGTACTCTGACTCATCCCCATCAGTGATACGTCCCACAACAGTGGTGTCGTCAACGAACTTGATGATGGAGTTCGCACTATGACCGGTTACGCAGTCATGAGTATAGAGTGAGTACAGCAGGGGGCTGAGCACACAGCCTTGAGGTGCTCCCGTGCTGATTGTTATCGAGTCTGACACATTTCCACCGATACGAACAGACTGTGATCTGTGAATGAGGAAGTCGAGGATCCGTCAGTCTTCCTCCTTCCTCCATCTAAGGCATCCATTATCGTGTATGTAAGTGTGGTGAGAAATTTGGAAGATGTTTACAAGCGCTCTCCCGAGCTTGTAGCTTAAATGGCTCGGTATAAATGTAAAAAGTAAAATTGTCCCCAGAGTGTGTGTAGGATAGTGTTAATATCCATAGAGTCTCTTCCCAACTTTAAAACTTCCCTCTAAACTCACCTATTCAGACTAGCCTATCCCACGTAACTCCACTTTCTATCAAATTCGTGGATATTTTGTTTTTGTTTCATGTTATCTACATATTTGTAATTTGCTAGTTTTAACTGTAAGTTGTCCCAGAGTGTTCTGAAAGGCGCCTATTAATAAAATGCATTAGTATTATTATTATTATGTGTGGGGATCGCTAGTCGGTGTGGAATCGATGGGCCAAAGGGCCTGTTTCCGTGCTGCATCTCTAAACTAAACTAAACTAAAAGACTGGAACTAGGTTCAGATAGAGAGAGGCTGTTCACAGTGGAGGTTGGTTCAATGACCAGAGGGCATGCATTTGCAATTTGGAACGAGTGATCGAAGAGATGTGAAGAAATGAAATTGTTCTTGTGTAAGGACAAGCTGTGACTGGGAATCTATTGCCAGTCAGGGCAGAGGAAACTGAATCATATCAGAGGCTTCAAAGGGGAATAGGATTGTCACATGAGAGAATCTTTAGCAGGTTTTGGGATGAAACACTGAAACATAGGAGCTAGGTGCAGGAGGAGGCCATTCGGCCCTTCGAGCCAGCACCACCTTTCAATATGATCAAATGTTGGACCCTTGAAGACAGAAACAGGTGGATTTATTATGGGGAACAAGGAAATGGCAGATGAGTTGAACAGGTACTTTGGATCTGTCTTCACTAAGGAGGACACAAACAATCTTCCTGATATAGTAGTGGCCAGAGGATCTGGGGTGACAGAGGAACTGAAGGAAATCCACATTAGGCAGGAAATGGTGTTGGATAGACTGATGGGACTGAAGGCTGATAAATCCCCAAGGTCTGCATCCCAGGGTACTTAAGGAAGTGGCTCTAGAAATCGTGGATGCTTTGGCGATCATTTTCCAATGTCATATAGATTCAGGATCAGTTCCTGTGGATTGGAGGGTAGCTAATGTTATCCCACTTTTTAAGAAAGGCGGGGGAGAGAAAACGGGGAATTATTGACCAGTTAGCCTGACATCGGTGGTGCGGAAGATGCTGGAGTCAATTATAAAAGATGAGATAACCAAACATTTGGATAGCAGTAACAGGATTGGTCCGAGTCAGCATGGATTTACGAAGGGGAAATCATGCTTGACTAACCTTCTGGAATTTTTTGAGGATGTAACTCGGAAAATGGACAAGAGAGAGCCAGTGGATGTAGTGTACCTGGACTTTCCGAAAGCTTTTGATAAGGTCCCACATAGAAGATTAGTGGGCAAAATTAGGGCACATGGTATTGGGGGTAGAGTGCTGACATGGATAGAAAATGGATTGGCAGACAGGAAACAAAGAGTAGGGATTAACGGGCCCCTTTCAGAATGGCAGGCAGTGACTAGTGGGGTGCCGCAAGGCTCGGTGCTGGGACCGCAGCCATTTACAAAGTACATTAATGATTTAGATGAAGGGATTAAAGGTAACATTAACACATTTACAGATGACACAAAGCTGGGTGGCTGTGTGACCTGTGAGGAGGATGCTATGAGAATGCAGGGTGACTTGGACAGGTTGGGTGAGTGGGCAGATGCATGGCAGATGCAGTTTAATGTGGATAAATTTGGTGGCATGAACAGGAAGGCAGATTATTGTCTGAATGGTGTCAGGTTAGGACAAAGGGAAGTACAACGGGATCTGGGGGTCCTTGTTCATCACTCACTGAAGGTAAGCATGCAGGTACAGCAGGCAGTGAAGAAAGCGAATGGCATGTCGGCATTTATAACAAGAGGAGTCGAGTATAGGAACAAAGAGGTCCTTCTGCAGTTGTACAGAGCCCTAGTGAGACCACACCTGGAGTATTGTGTGCAGTTTTGGTCTATAAAGTTGAGGAAGGACATTCTTGCTATTGAGGGAGTGCAGCGTAGGTTCACAAGGTTAATTCCCGGGATGGCGGGACTGTCATATGCTGAGAGAATGGACCAACTGGGCTTATATACACTGGAATTTAGAAGGATGAGAGGAGATCTTATTAAAACATATAAGATTATTAAGGGTTTGGACACGCTAGAGGCAGGAAACATGTTCCCGATGTTGGGGGAGTCCAGAACCAGGGGCCACAGTTTAAGAATAAGGAGTAAACCATTTAGAATGGAGACGAGGGAACACCTTTTCACCCAGAATGTTGTGAGTGTGGAACTCTCTGCCTCAGAGGGTGGTGGAGGCCAGTTCTCTGGATGCTTTCAAGAGAGAGCTAGATAGGGCTCTTAAAGATAGCGGAGTCAAGGGATATGAGGAGAAGGCAGGAACGGGGTACTGATTGGGGATGATCAGCCATGATCACATTGAATGGCGGTGCTGGCTCGAAGGGCCGAATGGCCTCCTCCTGCACCTATTGTCTGTTGTCTATTGTCCATTGTCATTGTTATTTGATATCCGGTCCACAATGGTGGTGTCGTCTGTGAATTTGTAGATTGAATGCTAGAAGCGGTATTTTCTCTATCAACATGAGGTAACTTTTTCACAGAGTGGAAATGCTGAGGGCTCAGCAAGGATGTGGGCCACATATCTACATGTAGAGATGGAATAACATGGACCTACTGCAAATGGGTGATCAATGGGCGGCAGAGATTCAGTGGGCTGAACGCTGGAGTAACTCAGCGGGACAGACAGCATCTCTGGAGAGAAGGATGCTGCCTGTCCCCTGAGCTATTCCAGCATTTTGTGTCTACCTTTGATTTAAACCAGCATCTGCAGTTCCTTCCCTACACCGTGGGCCGAAGGGCCTGTTTCCATGCTGTATCCCAAAACTAACAATAATACTAACAAGGCTAGTGAACCAGAGGCTCTGACAAGAAGGGGTGCACGGTGGCGCAATGGTAGAGCTACTGCCTCACAGCGCCAGAGACCCGGGTTCGATCCTGACTACGGGTGCTGTCTGTGCGGAGTTTGTGCGTTCCCCCCGTGACCCGCGTGGGTTTTCTCCGAGATCTTCGGTTTCCTCCAAAGACGTGCAGTTTGTAAGGGCCACAGTCGTAGAATAAAGGGGAGGCCATTTAAGACTGAGGTGAGAAAAAACTTTTCCACCCAGAGAGTTGTGAATTGGTGGAATTCCCTGCCACAGAGGGCAGTGGAGGCCAAGTCACCGGATGGATTTAAGAGAGAGTTAGATAGAGCTCTAGGGGCTAGTGGAGTCAAGGGATATGGGGAGAAGGCAGGCACGGGATATTGATTGGGGACAATCAGCCATGATCACAATGAATGGCGGTGCTGGCTCGAAGGGCCGAATGGCCTCCTCCTGCACCTATTTTCCATGTTTCTATGTTTCTATGTTAATTGGCTTTGTGTAAATGTATAATAGTCCCTAGTGTGTGAGGGGTAGTGTGGCAGTGTTAGTGTACGGGGATCGCGAGCCGGTGTCGTCTCGGTGGGCCGAAGGGCCTGTTTCCACGCTGTATCTCTTAAACTAAAACTAAATAGAACCAAAGAAGCCGTAGAAACAAGGAGCTGCAGTTGTTGGTTTACAATAAAGGGGCACAGAGTCTCAGGAAGGGTCCCGACCCGTAGCCTCGCCTGTCCATGTTCTCCAGAGATGCTGCCTGACCCGCTGAGTCACTCCAGCACTTTGTGCTCCGAGAAGGAGTCGGTGGTTTCATGGACATTGTTAACTGACTCCAGCTTTTCATTCCAATTTATTCCGTTGAATAACGTCAAATTTCCAGAGTGGGCCTCGAACACCTCTCTGGATCAGGGGTGCCGTTGCCATGGCGGCACCAAGAGAGGCTGTCGACGGTAGGCCGAGGATTAGATTTGGCCCGGCCTTCTTTTAAACCTGGATGCATTCCAGAAGTAAGGGAGCTTCATAATACAGTCAGGCCAAATGCAAATTGGAGGAACAGCACCTTGTATTTCGCTTGGGCAGCTCACACCCCAGCGATATGAATATTGATTTCTCCAACTTCAAGTACACTTGCATCCTCTCTCTCTCCGTCCCTCCCCCCACCTTAGTCGTTATACTAGCTTCAACGTCGTCTTAGATAGTAGACACACAATGCTGGAGTAACTCAGCGGATCAGACAGCATCTATTAAAAATGAATAGGTGGCATTTTGGGTCGAGACCCTTCTTCATACTCCTGTTTAGTTTCATTGTCTGTAACTAATTTTCACCTAGCTCACAGCTAACAGTGGCCTGTTTCCTTTATCATCGTTACTGTTTTGCATATCTTTCTTTCATTTGTTCCACATCTCTCTGCACCACCGTCTAGATCTCCTGCTTCCCTTTTCCCCCGGACTCTCAGGCTGAAGAAGGGCCTCGACCCGAAACGTCACCTATTCCTTTACCTCCAGCCAGGCTGCCTGACCCGCTGAGTTACTCCAGCGTTTTCTGTGCCTATCTTCATCATGCAAATGTCGGTTTGTTGAGTGCGCTCTTCCCTGCCTGCAGGAGAGGCACAGATGTGACAGTCTGATGCGTAGCTATGTTAGTGAGCCAACTTTGGCTTGTGAGTGTGACTTGCAGAGACAGCTGCGATCATTGAAGGTACGTCAGATGACGTATGCGTGGTTAGAATCCCAATGAAACAAACTGGACCGCATACAATTGGATTGAAATGCCTGCTCCCACCTTTGTTTGCCCATTTTAAATATCTGTAACTCGTCCAGGAAAATGTATTCTTAGTTTCAAAGGCAGAATCTCAAAAACTCTCCGGCCAGGCGTGCCAGAGACTTATTTTTACCAAGAGGCTCGACGTGGTGCGGAGTATATCCTCATCGCTGCCTCACCATCGCCTTGGGAAACATCACAAACAATTCTCTGCAATCCCATCCAAACGTTTCCAAGCCTGCGGCTTCGCCTCAAAGATGGGCACAAAGTGGTGGAGTAACTCGGCCGGACAGGCCGCATCTCCGGTGGCAAAGGAGCGGGCGGTGTTTCGGGTGGAGTCTGAAGAAGGGTCTCGACCCGAAACGTCACCCATTCCTCCTCTCCAGAGATGCGGCCTGTCCCTCTGAGTTACGCCAGCATTTGGAGCCTATCTTCGGTTTAAGCCACCATCTGCAGTTCCTTCCTGCACATTTCACTGTATTTGTTCCCCATGCAGTAACAGGGAGAACGTGCAAACTCCATTGTGTGACAAATTCAACGCTGCCCGCTTTCTTGATTCTCACGTGTACCAAGGTACAGTGAAATACTTTAATCCTGCATCACTGTAAATAAACACAATCCCCCGGTTTTCACAGGACAGCCCACTGAATGTATATGCAAGAGGCGCCATTTTAGTTCATAAGTTCATAGGTTATCGGAGCAGTATTAGGCCATGCACACGTACAGGTTTGTAGGTGATCTGGCTTTGGTAAAATTATAAATTGTCCCTAGTGTGAAGGATAGTGCAAGTGTACAGGGCGATCGCTGGTCAGCACGGACTGAGTGGGCCGAAGGGCCTATTTCCAGGCTGTATCTCTAAACTAGCCTAAAGTTCATCTGTTCATAGGAGCAGAGTTAGGCAATCCGGCCTGTCGCGTCTACTCCTCCATTCAGTCATGGCTGATCTATCTTTCGCTCTCAACCCCATTCTCCTGCCTTCTCCCCATAACCCCTGACGCCCGTTCCAATCAAGAATCTGTCAATCGCTGCCTTAAAATTATCCACTGACTTGGCCTCCACAGCTGTCTGTGGCAATGAATTCCACAGATTCACCACCCTCTGGTTAAAGGAATTCCTCCTCATCTCCTTTCCATTTTACAGGTGCAGCTGTAGTTGGCCACATAGGCCCGTTGCAGCCGTCACCTCCATTCCGGATGTCCCGTGAACCGTGCCCCCTCTCCTCGCCCACCCGGTCCAGCCCCTGCTCCCCAGTTGGTGCCCCCCACAGCTCACCTTGAGATCACGGAAGGTAAGACCCCCCCCCTCCCACCCCCCCACACCCTCACCCAGTTCTTCTTACCTCAGCCAGGGTTAATTGGCTTGGTATAAATGTAAAATTGTCCCTTGTGTGTAGGTTAGTGAGCGGAGATCGCTGGTCAGCATGGACTTTGTGGGCCGAAGGGCTTGTTTCTGCGCTGTATATCTGAACTAAACTAAACTAAACTAAACTAAACTAAACTACACTAAACTACACTAACTTCAGTTGTACATGAATATGGTCCCCTAGTATATTGGTTATTAATTCTTGTAGTTTTGCCTATTATATATTTATCTGTGTGTTATTGTGTTAACAGGCCTGTTAAACTGTAGCATGTAAGGGTTTTATTGTTTCATTGAATGAATGAATGCATGAATGTGAATAAGTTTATTGGCCAAGTATGTACACATACAAGGAATTTGCCTTGGTGCTCCGCTCACAAGTAACAACACGACATGCAGTAAATCATTAAGAATAAAACATAAAACATTAAACATTAATAATAAAACATTATAGTTTAAACATGTGAATGAAATAAAATATCTGAAGAAAGGGAGGCTACAGATTTTTGGTTATGGATTAGAGCAAAAACTGTTTTTATGTCTGGCTGTGGCGGCTTTGACAGTCCGGAGTCGCCTTCCAGAGGGAAGTGATTCAAAGAGTTTGTGGCCAGGGTGAGAGGGGTCAGAGATGATCTTGCCCGCTCGCTTCCTGGCCCTTGCAGTGTACAGTTCGTCAATGGAGGGAAGGTTGCAGCCAATAACCTTCTCTGCTGATCGGACGATTCGCTGCAGCCTCCGGGTGTCGTGCTTGGTGGCTGAGCCAAACCAGACCATGATGGAGAAGGTGAGGACAGACTCTACGATGGCCGTGTAGAATTGGACCGTCATTGCCTGTGGCTGATTGTGCTTCCTCAGCTGCCGCAGGAAGTACACCCTCTGTTGTGCCTTTTTGACTGTGGAGTCGATGGTAGCCCCCCACAAGATCCTTGGACATGATGGTTCCCAGGAACTTAAAAGACTCCACAGATGTGACTGTGGTGTTGTTAATGGTGAGTGGGGGAGGGGAGGGGGAGCTCTCCTAAAGTCTACAATCAATTCCACTGTCTTAAGAGCATTGAGCTCCAGGTTGTTGCGATGGCACCAGGACGCCAGCTGCGACACTTCCTGTCTGTAGGCAGATTCCTCCCCATCCTGGATCAGTCCAATCAGGGTTGTGTCATCCGCAAACTTGAGAAGCTTGACAGAGGAGTGTGTGGGTATGCAGTCGTTGGTGTAGAGAGAGTAGAGGAGAGGAGAGAGTACGCAGCCTTGCGGTGTTCCAATGCTGAGCGTTTGCGGGTCCGAGATGTGCTTCCCCAGCCTCACATGCTGTTTCCTGTCTCAGGAAGCTGGTGATCCACCGACAGAGGGGTTCAGGCACAGTCAACTCGGAAAGTTTGGAGTGTAGTAGCTCTGGCACAATGGTGTTGAATACAGAGCTAAAATCAACAAACAAAATCCATGCATAGGTTCCCTGGCTGTCTAGGTGCTGTAGGGTGAAGTGCAGGCCCAGGTTGACTGCATCATCCACAGATCTACTGGCCCGATATGCAAACTGCAGAGGATCCAGCAGGGGGTTTGTGATAGTTTCAGCTTGGCCAGCACAAGCCTTTCAAGTGTCTTCATGGCTACAGAGGCCAGTGCGACAGGCCTGTAGTCATTAAGACCAGTAATCCTTGTCTTTTTGGGTACAGGAACAATAGAGGAGACTTTGAAGCAGGCAGGGACAGTACATGTTTGCAGGGACTGTACAAAGCTTGAGAGTAGAGGGGGAAACAATGTCCGGTCCTGGAGATTTACGGCTTCTCTGTCCTCTGAGCAGCCTCTCCACCTCCTCAATTTCTATTGTTGGTGGTGGAGAATTGGCCAGAGTGATGTTGGGCAGCACGGAGGGAGTGGGTAGTGGACGAGGGCCCAGTCCTTGCAGACTGGAGTCGGGCTGTAAGTGGATGTGAAGTGGTGATTGGGGAGGGGGGAGGGGGGTGAAGGCGAAGGGTCCAGTCTTTGCAGACTGGAGCCAGGCTGTGAGTAGGTGTGAAGTGTTGGTTGGGGAGTGGGGGAGTGGGGGAGGGGGTACCAGGGTTATGTTTCTGTGTATCGAACCTGCAGTAGAACTCGTTCAGGTCGATGGTCAGCTGACGATTGTCCAAGGAGCGGGGGGGTGGGGGGTTCCTCTTGTAGCTGGTGATTTCTTGTAAGCCCTTCCAAACTGAAGCAGAGTCATTAGCTGAGAACTTGCTTCTCAACTTCTTAGAGTACCTTCCCTTGGCAGCTCGGATTCCTCTCCTCAGCTTGTACTTGGCCTGCCTGTAGAGGTCTGGCAGTCAGTACATATGACGATTAAACACTCTCGACTCTAGACTGACCTGTATCTATGCAACTAATTCAATACTCAGACCTGGTACAATACCTCCTCAAAGCCATTGTACCCATTGGTATAAAGGGCACTCACCTTTGAAAAAAGCAAACAATTTATCCAAAAACAGAGAGGCAATGATCATTATCGCTTGGATCAGAAATGTTTTTGTATGGAATGAGTGATGAATATGCTGTTTGACAAGGTACTAATGGCAGATTAGTCATACAGCATGGAAACAGGCCCTTCGGCCCAACTTGCCCATGCCAACCAAGATGCCCCATCTAAGCTAGAGCCACATTTGGCCCATATCCTTCCGAACCTTTCCTATCCATGCACGGTGGCGCAGCGGGAGAGTTGCTGCCTCACAGCGCCAGAGACCCGGGTTCCATCCTGACTACGGGTGCTGTCTGTGTGGAGTTTGTACGTTCTCCCCGTGACCACGTGGGTTTTCTCCGGGTGCTCCAGTTTCCTCCCACACTCCAAAGACGCGCAGGTTCGTAGGTAAAGTGGACTCTGTAAATAGTAAACTGTGCTTGGTGTGTGTGATAGTGCTAGTGTATGGTGTGATGGCTGGCCGGCACGGACTCAGTGGGCTGAAGGGCCTGTTTCCAAGCTGGATCTGTGAAGTCAAAAGCTTAAAGTCTTTTAAATGCTATTATAGAACCTGCCTCAACTACCTCCTCTGGCAGCTTGTTCCATACACCCACCACCCTATGTGTGAAAAAGTTGCGGCTCAGGTTCCTATTAAATCTTGCTCCTCTCAGCATAAACTTATGTCCAGGAGTAGTAGCTCTACTCGATAACCAAAAGTCTATCGCCTCCTTTTGCTCTGGTATTTGACATGTTTAATCGATAATGTTTTATTATTAATGTTTAATGTTTTATATGTCATTCCTAACTGTCACTGTATGTCATGTTGTTACTTGTGGGTGGAGCACCAAGGCAAATTCCTTGTATGTGAATACTTGGCCAATAAACTTACTTACTTACTTACTTAAACCAAACCAAACTAAACTAAACTAAACCAAACCAAACCAAACCGAACTAAACTAAACTAGCCAGGCACACTCAGCAGGTCAGGCAGCATCTGTGGAGGGAGAACTGCAGTCACACGTGTTTGGCCTTCTGCCCTCAGGAAAGTGTTGCATCCATCAAATCACACACCACTAGATTAACAACCAGTTTCTCCCCCAAGGCCATCAGCACTCTGTACTCTGCACTGAACACACAGCCCCCATGGCCAATATTCTGTACTGACGCAACACTATACTGTGAAATATTGCACATTCTGACTCGACTCGACGTTTCTCTTGCCGTTTTTGCCGTTTCCATTGTCATTATTAAGTATCTGTTACGCTGGAGCTCCGCGCGGGCAGTGCGCCTGAAATGTTGTTGTATGGATTTAGAACGACAATAAATAGTATTATTAATAGTCCGACAACTCTGCTTCTCTCTCCAAAGTTTCATTCATTCTGGTTCTTGATTTCCCGTATTCTGGGTGGAAGATGCCCCACCTATTCCCGCGGGATTGTGCGTCTCATTCCATGAGGTTGATCCACAAAGGTTCGGGTCAATGGAGCCCAGAACAATTTGGCAAAATGGAT
Organism: Okamejei kenojei; assembly: GCA_035221665.1. NCBI lineage: Eukaryota > Metazoa > Chordata > Chondrichthyes > Rajiformes > Rajidae > Okamejei > Okamejei kenojei. The sequence goes on along the minus strand of CM069166.1, from coordinate 16,049,971 downwards.
CCAAAACTGGCTGCACAACTGGAGGCAGTTTGGTGATGGTAGCGGGTGGTTTTGGCGATTTGTCTCTCTTACTGAGACAATTCTCAAGGATGGGTGCTGGCACCCTTGCTGTTTGTGATACACACTAATGATTTGGGGGAGGAATGATCAGTCTGTTCACAGATAACACAGAAGATTGATGAAACGTAGAAAGTTGGAATGGAAAATAGGTGCAGGAGTAGGCCATTCGGCCCTTCGAGCCAGCACCGCCATTCAATATGATCATGGCTGATCATCTGTCTCTCTGAACTAAACTAAAATAAAATAAACTGCCCCCACACTCTATACACTCTCCACACACCAGGGGTAACTTAGAGTAGTCAGCTAATCGATGAACGTCTTTCAGGGACAGTTGCCAGCTGTTATCAGGCAACTGAACCATCCTACCACAACTAGAGAGCGGTCATGAGCTACTAAATACCTCATTGGAGACACTCGGCCTATCTTTGATTGGATTTTACTGAACTTTATCTTGCACTAAACATTATTCCCTTTATCCCACATCTGTACTCAGTGGAAGGGCTTAATTGTAATCATGTATAGTCTTTCCGTGGCCGGTTAGCACACAACTATAGCTTTTCACTGTACCTCTATACTATATAGATAGGTGCAGGAGTAGGCCATTCGGCCCTTCGAGCCAGCACCGCCATTCAACATGATCGTGGCTGATCATCCACAATCAGTACCCCGTTCCTGCCTTCTCCCCATATCCATTGATTCCGTTAGCCCCAAGAGCTAAATCTAACTCTCTCTTGAAAACATCCAGTGAATTGGCCTCCACTGCCTTCTGTGGCAGAGAATTCCACAGATTCACAACTCTCTGGGTCAAAAAGCTTTTTTCTCATCTCCGTCCAAAATGGCCTAAACTATGACCCCTGGTTCTGGACTCCCCCTGGACATCGGGAACATTTTTCCTGCACCGAGCCTGTCCAATCCTTTAAGAATGTTAGATGCTCCAATAAGATATCCTCTCATCCTTCTAAATTCCGGTGAATACAAGCCCAGTCGACCCATTTACAAGCCCATTCGACCCATTCCCAGTCAGGAAGGTGGCAAGGAGGAGTACAGTCAGTAACCTTAATCTAAAGGGCAGTTAAACTAGTCTGAGAACTAGCAGAAGAGCACGTTCCTGTACTGTAGGATTAGAATTCAAGAAAGGAATTTGACTGATGAGAATTATTTCAATGCAAAAAAAAAGACACATCGTGCTGGAGGAGGGCGGCACGGTGGCGCTGCCCTACAGCGCTTTGAGCGCCGGAGACCCGGGTTCCATCCCGACTACGGGTGCTGTCTGTACGGAGTTTGCACGCTCTCCCCGTGACCGCGTGGGTTTTCTCCAAGATCTTCGGCTTCCTCCCGCACTCCAAAGACGTGCAGGTTTGTAGGTTAATTAGCTTGGTGTAAATGTCAAATTGTCCCCAGTGGGTGTAGGATAGTGTTAAGGTACGGTGATCGCTGGTCGGTGAGGACTCGATGGGCCGAAGGGCCTGTTTCCACGCTGTATCTCCAACTATGGCAGTGGGCAGGTGCTATAGACCTGCACGGGAAGGTAGACGCTCCCGCCCCCACGAGTCTCTGGCAGATGGGGCTCGTCAGCCTGGGAAGGCCGTCCATCTAGGAGAGGGAAAACTCTGATTTAAAACCTCCACTGCCTTGTGGCCATATCCAGTCATGGAAAAGGCTCCTGGAGTAAACCTCAAGAAAATCCGGAGTCGGAGCCCCTAAGGCAGTTCGTCGTTGTCTACAACCTCGCTCTGGCAGCTCCTGCGACGGCGCTGGGGCCAAACTGTAACGGCCCTGCTGTTCCTGTGGATCGATCAGCGATGTGGAGAGGGGGGGATGTGCTGCATGGCCAACAGCCTGTCTGTCCTCCATATGACATCGCCCAGGCTTGTATCCGACCAGCGGGACAGGCAGCATCTCTGGAGAACATAGATATGTGCTATTTTGGGTCGGAACCTGTATGAGTCTTCAGAATCTGCAGTTCCTTGTATCCTATATTATTCCAACCCCTTCCTTTGCTGATGGGGAGCCTACATTGAAGATGGAAGTCCTTGATGTGGGGCCAACATTACTAACAGAGAAGATGGAGGAGCTGCAGGAGCGAGTGAATGGAACCAGAGCAGGAGATCGGCCCAACTTGACCAACGTGTCCCAGCTACACAAGTCCCACCTGTCCCCTCCAAACCTGTCCGATCCATGTTCCTGTCTACATTTTTTTAAACATTGCGATAGTCCCTGCCTCAACTACCTCCTCAGGCAGCTCGTTCTATACACCCGCACCTGCCTTGGTGTAAAGAATTTCCCTATCAGGTTCCTATGAAATCTTTCTCTCCTCACCTTAAACCTATGTCCTCTGGTCCTCGATTCCTCTACTCTGGGCCAGAGACTCCGTGCATCTACCCGATCAATTCCTCTCAAAACTTTGTACACCTCTACAAGATCACCCCCTCATCCTCCTGTGCTCCGGGGAATGGAGTCCCAGCCTATTATTGCATTTTTCTCTTGCACAATAAGATCCAACTGCTCGCCGCGTGACAGATTGCCGTTAAGCGATGCACCGGCCAGTTAGGTTCTGGGAATCGGCGAGGTTATTTCGGAACAGACCCATTGATGTGAAGGACAAGTACTGTTTCTCCGAGCTGGGTCCCACTTTGATTTTCGCCAATGAATGGTGGCCGGGCTCCAAAGTTTTAAGCTGCCGCATTTATTTCCGAGCCATCGCAACCCGGGCAAGCGTTTGGATTGCTTTGTTGCGAAAGATTTGATTGAAGAGCGAGCATTGAGAGAGATAGTTTGCCATGCATGTTGATATCCCAGCTCCTATTGTGCCACACATTACTAAAGCCCAGCTGCACACCTCCACATGGTTGCCAAGGTGTCCGAACGCACGCCTGAATCCAAACCAAACTAAATTGCGCAGGAAGGAACTGCAGATGCTGGTTTAAACTGAAGATGGGCACTAAATGCCGGAGCAACTCAGCGGGACAGGCAGCATCTCTGGAGAGAAGGAATGGGTGACGTTTTGGGTCAAGTCCCTTCTTCAAAATTTAAATAATATGCATTATAATTTGACTGATGAGAATTATTTCAATGCGAAAAAAAAGATATGAATCTGTGGAATTCTCTGCTTCAGAAGGCGGTGGAGGCCAATTCTCTGGATGCTTTCAAGAGGGAGCTAGATAGGGCCCTTAAAAATAGCGGAGTCAGGGGATATGGGGAGAAGGCAGGAACGGGGCACTGATTGGGGATGATCAGCCATGATCACATTGAATGGCGGTGCTGGCTCGAAGGGCCGAATGGCCTACTCCTGCACCTATTGTCTATTGTCCATTTCTCGTTTTAGTTCTGGACGAGACGACAATGGGTAAAGAGAGAGAGAGAGAGTGAGAGAGAGAGCGCCCCAGGAGTGGGAAGGAGGGGTCGAATTTCTCGTGGAAGATGCAGAGAAGGGCGCTGGGTAGCGATGAGGAGAAGGTGTTAAGTAAAGGCGCAGTTCTGCCTGAGAGCGGAGTGGATAGGCAGCTTTGTGAGGAGGCTCTGTCGATGCCATGATGCATCTTGGCACGTTGCGATGCTGCTATATAGCACTGCGGTTGCTAGGAGACGGAGCCCGGGCCCGATGAATCAAAGCATTGTTTGGAGTAAGCGGTTCAGTCCCTCATGCTGCCTCGTCACATTGCTGCACACACACACACACGCACACTCTCTCTCTCCACACAAGAGGGGCTACCAGCGCCCAGGACAAAGGGAACAGACTCCCCCTCCCACCACCTCCGCGCCTGGTATCTGAGGGGCACAGAAGTGCCTGGCACCCTCTCTCAGGCCCCAGCGCCCCGCTTTGTCCTGCCGCCCCTACCCACTAGCGCAGCACGTAACCTTGGCAGCTCCCGGGGCTGGCCTCCACACACCCAAAGCCTTTTTTATCCGAACAGGGAGCAACACAGCTCTGCTGACAATGCTCCCTTTGTTTTGTTATCCAGGCAAGCTGTGCCCCCCCCCCCCCCCCCCCCCCCCCCACCGTCCCAACGCCAGGTTTCACTGCAGGCTCCAAAGGGAGGATTTACATAGAGTTTTTACTTTAGCTTAGTTTAGAGATACAGCGCGGAAACAGGCCCTTCGGCCCACCGAGTCCGCACCGACCAGCGATCCCCGCACACTAACACTATCCTACACACACTAGGGGCAATTTACACATACACCCGAAGCCAATTAGCCTACAAACCTGCACGTCTTTGGAGTGTGGGAGGAAACCGGAGCGCCCGGAGAAAACCCACGCAGGTCACGGGGAGAACGTGCAAACTCTGTACAGTAGTCAGGATCGGACCTGGGTCTTCGTCCAGCGCTGTGAGGCAGCAACTTTACCCCGAGCTCCCGGTTTGGAATGGGTTCAGGGGGTGGTGGGGGGGGGGGATGGTTTGGGGAGTTGGTCGCAAAGAGGGTGACGCTAGGGAAACCCTGGGGTCAGCTGGTGAAGGGGGGGGCACGTGGCTCCCGCGCTCGCTTTTGTCTTCAAACGGCCTGCACCAGAACCCGGGGGTACACAAAATGCTGGAGAAACTCAGCGGGTGTAGCAGCATCTATGGAGCGAAGGAGATAGGCAACGTTTCGGGCCGAAACCCTCCTCCCATTCCCCTTGGCTCAGCACCATTCGCCCACTTAACCATTGAATGGCTGAGGTGCTGATCATAGAGTCAGCGTGATACAGCGGGGAAACAGGCCCTCCAGCCCAACTTGCCCAACACACCCCAGCTACACGAGTCCCACCTGCCCGCATTTGGCCCCTGCCCATCCAAACCTGTCCTATCCATGCATCATGTATCAATGAAACTAAGTTTCGAAGTATCCCACGGCAGCTCCTCCTTTGTTCCCCCCCCGGCGGTCCGCCGGGAGGGGGGGAGGGGGGGAACAAAGGAGGAGCTGGCGTGGGATACTTTGAAACTTCATCAGTGCCCTTTATGTGGTGACTATTTGCATACCTTGGATACGCAAGCAAAGAATTTCTTTGGTGACAATAAAATAGTCCATTCCATTCCACATCTGTTTCTTAAACGTTGGGATAGTCCCATCCTCAGCTACCTCCTCTGGCAGATCCTTCGTGGTAGGAGATTCTTTCTTTTATCATTCAATAGACAATAGACAACAGACAATAGACAATAGACGCAGGACTAGGCCATTTGGCCCTTCAACCCAGCACCGCCATTCAATGTGATCATGGCTGATCATCCCCAATCAGTACCCCGTTCCTGCCTTCTCCCCATATCCCCTGACTCCGCTATCTTTAAGACCATCTAGCTCTCTCTTGAAAGTATCCAGAGAACCGGCTTCTACCGCCCACTGAGGCAGACAATTCCACAGACTCACAAAGTCATCAGACGTTGGTGCGGAGGTGAGTTGGGATGGGGTCAGGTTGGCTGGAGGGAGGCATGTCCCCTCCACCCCCTGCCTCTTGTCCAGTCAAGCTCCAGGTTCAGGTACACTCACCTTGTAGGGCGGCACTATCTAGCTCTCTCTTGAAAGCTTCCAGAGAACCTGCCTCCACCGCCCTCTGAGGCAGATAATTCCACCGACTCACCACTCTCTGTAAGAAAAAGTGTTTCCTCGTCGCCGTTCTAAATGGCTTACTCCTTATTCTTAAACTGTGGCCCCTGGTTCTGGACTCCCCCAACATCGGGAACATGTTTCCAGCCTCTAGCATGTCCAAACCCTTAACAATCTTATATGTTTCAATGAGATCTCCTCTCATCCTTCTAAACTCCAGAGTGTGCAAGACCAGCTGCTCCATTCTCTCAGCATATGACAGTCCCGCCATCCTGGGAATTAACCTTGTAAACCTATGCTAAATATTCAATGCTGAAGATCTAACTCGTCTGAAGACCTCCAGCATCATGGTGGGGTTCCATTCTGTTTAGTTCAAGGGGGCTGAGAGGGTGAGGAGCGGGAGTGGAGGGTGCCCAGAGGTGTCTGCATCGCTAATATAAGGGTTAGGCCAATTAGGACTGAGATGAGGAAAAACGTTTCCACCCAGGGAGTTGTGAATCTGTGGAATTCTCGGCCACAGAAGGCAGTGGAGGCCAATTCACTGGATGTTTTCAAGAGAGAGTTAGATTTAGCTCTTAAAGCCAACGGAATCAAGGGATATGGGGAGAAAGCAGGAACGGGGTACTGATTTTAGATGATCGGCCATGATCATATTGAATTGCGGTGTTGGCAATTCCTGCACCTATTTTTCTCTGTTTCTAACATGTAGGAAGGAACTGAAGATGCAGGTTTACACTGAAAATTACAAGAATGATCCCAGGAATGGGTGAGTTAGCATATGAAGGCATTTAAAGACAGCATGGATGAACTACAACAATTGTTCATCCCAGTTTGGCATAAGAATAAATCAGAGAAGGTAGTGCATCCGTGGATAACAAGGGAAATCAGGGATAGTATCAAAACAAAAGATGAAGCATACAAATTAGCCAGAAAAAGCAGCCTACCAGAGGACTGGGAGAAATTCAGAGTCCAGCAAAGGGCTTAATTAGGAAAGGGAAAATAGATTATGGAAGAAAACTGGCAGGGAACATAAGAACTGACTGCAAAGGTTTTTATGGATATGTGAAGAGAAAAAGATTAGTTAAAACAAATGTAGGTCCATTGCAGTCAGAAACAGGTGAATTGATCATGGGGAACAAGGACATGGCAGACCTATTGAATAACTACTTTGGTTCTGTCTTCACTAAGGAAGATATAAATAATCTGCCGGAAATAGCAGGGGACCAAGGGTCAAATGAGATGGAGGAACTGAGTGAAATCCAGGTTAGCCGGGAAGTGGTGTTAGGTAAATTGAATGGATTAAAGGCCGATAAATCCCCAGGGCCAGATAGTCTGCATCCCGGAGTACTTAAGGAAGTAGCCCCAGAAAAAGTGGATGCATTAGTGATAATTTTTCAAAACTCTTTAGATTCTGGAGCAGTTCCTGAGGATTGGAGGGTAGCTAAGGTAACTCCACTTTTTAAAAAGGGAGGGGGAGAGAAAACGGGGAATTACAGACCCGTTAGTCTAACATCAGTAGTGGGGAAAATGCTAGAGTCAGTTATTAAAGATGGGATAGCAGCACATTTGGAAAGTGGTGAAATCATTGGACAAAGTCAGCATGGATTTACGAAAGGTAAATCATGTCTGACGAATCTTATAGAATTTTTCGAGGATGTAACTAGTAGAGTGGATAAGGGAGAACCAGTAGATGTGTTATATCTGGACTTTCAGAAGGCTTTTGACAAGGTCCCACATAAGAGATTAGTATACAAACTTAAAGCACACGGTATTGGGGGTTCAGTATTGATGTGGATAGAGAACTGGCTGACCGACAGGAAGCAAAGAGTAGGAGTAAACAGGTCCTTTTCAGGATGGCAGGCAGTGACTAGTGGGGTGCCGCAAGGCTCGGTGCTGGGACCCCAGCTATTTACAATATATATTCATGAGGATGCTAGGAGGCTGCAAGGTGACTTGGATAGGCTGGGTGAGTGGGCAAATGCATGGCAGATGCAGTATAATGTGGATACATGTGAGGTTATCCACTTTGGTGGCAAAAACAGGAAAGTAGACTATTATCTGAATAGTGGCCGATTAGGAAAAGGGGAGATGCAACGAGACCTGGATATCATGGTACACCAGTCATTGAAAGTAGGCATGCAGGTGCAGCAGGCTGTGAAGAAAACAAATCGTATGTTGGCATTCATAGCAAAAGGATTTGAGTACAAGAGCAGGGAGGTTCTACTGCAGTTGTACAGGGTCTTGGTGAGACCACACATGGAGTATTGCGTACAGTTTTGGTTTCCTAATCTGAGGAAAGACATTCTTGCCATAGAGGGAGTACAGACAAGGTTCACCAGACTGATTCCTGAGATGACAGGACTTTCATATGAAGCAAGACTGGATAGACTCGGCTAGTACTCGTTAGAATTTAAAAGATTGAGGGGGGATCTTATAGAGACTGTCCAACCCGTTATAGAAAATTCTTAAGGGGTTGGACAGGCTAGATGCAGGAAGATTGTTCCCGATGTTGGGGAAGTTCAGAACAAGGGGTCACGGTTTAAAAATAAGGGGAAAATCTTTTAGGACCGAGATGAGAAAAACATTTTTCACACAGAGAATGGTGAATCTCTGGAATTCTCTGCCATAGAAGGTAGTTGAGGCCAGTTCATTGGCTATGTTTAAGAGGGAGTTAATTGTGGCCCTTGTGGCTAAAGGGATCAGGGGATATGGAGAGGGCAGGTACAGGATACTGAGTTGGATGATCAGCCATGATCATATTGAATGGCGGTGCAGGCTCGAAGGGCCGAATGGCCTACTCCTGCACCTATTTTCTATGTTTCTATGTTTCAATGATGAGCGTTTGACGGCACTGGGCCTGTACTCGCTGGAGTTTAGAAGGTTGAGCGGGGACCTCATCGAAACGTACAGAATAATGAAAGGCCTGGATAGAGTGGATGTGGAGAGGATGTTTCCACTGGTGGGAGAGTCTAGGACCAGAGGTCACAGCCTCAGAATTAAAGGGCGCTCTTTTAGAAAGGAGGTGAGGAGGAATTTCTTTAGTCAGAGGGTGGTGAATCTGTGGAACTCATTGCCACAGATGGCTGTGGAGGCCAAGTCAGTGGATATTTTTAAAGCAGAGATAGACAAATTCTTGATTAGAACGGGTGTCAAGGGTTATGGGGAGAAGGCAGGAAAATGGGATTAGGAGGCAGAGATCAGGCATGATTGAATGGTGTACTAGACCCGATGGGCCGAATGGCCTAATTCTACTGCTATAACTTGTGAAGATAGACACAAAATGCTGGAGTAACTCAGCGGGACAGGCAGCATCTCTGGATAGAAGGATCTCAGGGTGATGTTTCAGCTCGAGACCCTTCTGCACAACTGAAATGTCACCTATTCCTTTTCTCCAGAGTTTTGAAGAAGGATCTTGACCCGAAAAGTCGCAATCGCAACTCCAGCAAGGTAAGAGATTGAAAACAAGTTTCCCCCAACCCCCTCCCCCACCCCCCCACCCCACCCCGCCCCCACATAAAACAAACCAGAGAACACTAAAGCAAACTTTAAAAATGCGCAAAAAAAAAAATAGACAAAAAGGACAGACAGACTGTAGGCGACGCTGCCATCGAAGCGCCACCTGGTGGAGAATCTTTCCCCTCTCACCTTAAACCTTTGTCTTCAGGTTGACAATTCCCCTGCTCTGGGCAAGAGATTCTGTAGCTATTCCCCTGATGATTTTATACACATCCATAAGGTTGCACCTCATCCTCATCCTCCTATGCTCAAAGGAATAGAGTCCTAGCCTGCTCAACTGCTGCCTATAGCTCAGGCCCTCAAGTCCTGGCGACATCCTCGTGAATCTTCTCTGAATTGGATAAGTTACAAAACCTCAGTGTTAGTCCCAAGTCCTAGGCCGCCTGGGTCAAGACGAGATGGAAGGACCAGCTGAACCATCTAGGCGACACCAGTACATCAATGACCCCATGGACGTCCCTGGCCAGGACCTGCCCCGAAAGCAGTGGACAACCCTCAACCGCTTGAGGACAGGCGTCGGACGCTATGGAGTGGCGATGAAGAGAGTGTGGGGACCCCACGTGGACAGCGCCTCCTGCGAGTGTGGGGACCCAACACAGACAGTGGAGCACATAGTCACCAGTTGCCCCAAACACCGGCCACCCAATGGTGAACGAGGTCTGATTGACCTTAACGATGACACGTTGGCCTGGCGCGCCTCAACGGAGCTGCAGGTCTAAAAGACACACGACAGAAGAAGAAGGTGACCAAATCCCACTCTGGGGTATAAACAGATGCTGTATGTGTTCATACAGAGGTGAGATGGCAAAATAGCTAGAGGCCACAGTAAGGTGAGGGAGGGGGAAAGTTTAAAGGGGATGTATGTGGCAAATGTTTCTACGCAGTGAGAGACGGGGGCCTGGAAGATGCTACCAGGGATGGTGGTGGAGGAATACACTTTAGAGCGATTTAACGGTTGTGCATTTGGGAGGCAAGATATCTTGTTGGAAGTAGAACCCACTGGGTGTCTCAGTCAGGGACAGCGGTTCTGGACTCCCCCGATGTTGGGGGAGCACTTTTGTCTGCCTTCGATTACTTACCTGGACCGCTGTTGAAGCTCTGGAGCGTTGGGCCTGCTGTTTCAACATCTGAGCTGCGGTTCGTAGAGCTTGCATCTGATTTCAACATCGCGGAGTCCTGGGGCCCTTTGCCGAGGGCCGCCAGCGTGCCATTTCACTTTACCAATCGGTATATGTGACTAATGAATGTATCTTGTATCTTGTATTGGATTGTGCTAGTGTATGGGGATCACTGGTCAGCATGGACTCGGTGGGCCGAAGGGCCTGTTTCCATGCTGTATATCTAAGAAAAAGGAGTAGATTATGACATTTAACTCAGAGTGACACTTCAAACAGCCTCCCACTCCCTCAGCCTAGCTCAGAACACACTGGGGCATCAGTAACCAAACCGCAAGCACTGAGGTTAACACTGAGGTTTAAAGTGTATTGTGCAAAGATCAAAGTGAGCCGAGGGCACGCTGCCCTCGGGACGGCTGCTATGGCGAGGAGACGGTTGCCCACCTCTTTACAGAGTGTGGGTTTGCTAAAAGAGTCTGGAGAAAAATGCAAGGGTCCCTGGTACGCTTTATCCCGAACAGCTCCGTCACAGAGGACTCGGTGATTTACGGACTGTTCCCAGGGACACATTCAGAGGCTGACATCGAGTGCTGCTGGAGGGTCATCAACTCGGTAAAAGACGCCCTTTGGTCTGCCCGAGCATTGTTCACCACCCAGCAGAGCGAGATGTCCGTCAGGGAATGTTGCCGACTGGCCCGCTGTAGACTGCAGGAGTACGTGCTGAGGGACGCACTGAAGCTCGGTGCAGCCAACGCCAAGGCTCGGTGGGGGAGGGCCACAGTCTAAGGCCCTTCCGCTGCTGGACATGGGGGGTACGGTATGGTGGAGACGCCCCTCAATATAAGGGAAGGTATCCCACGCCACTGTGGCACGAGTGGGGGACTGATTTGTGGAAATTTGGGGGAAAGAAAATGTCTAAACTGTATTCATCAATTTGTACAGCCCCCGAAAATGTCGGATGGATTTTCCGCAAGGTTAATGTATGGTATATATTTATCATTTGAATAAAGTATATTTTGAAATTTAAAAAAACCGAGGGCCTGGGGAAGAGAGCGCTTGTCGTTAATTGTCACTTCCTGGTCGGCAAACGACAGACTTCCTCCCTCCGCAAACGTACAGAGTGAGTCTTCACTCAATGGCCGTCAGCAGATCAAGCTGGAGATGTGGGAATAGACTGGAGGAGGTGGACCTCCCGTGGGTTTTATGGCATTTCTCTCATTTCTGCCATCACAGGCTGCCTGGGATATCAGTAACGTATCAGAGTGGCACGGTGGCGCGGCGGTAGAGTTGCAGCGTTGGAGACCCGGGTACGGTCCCGACTACGGGCGCTGTCTGTACGGAGTTTGCACGTGCTCCCCGTGACCTGCGCGGGTTTTCTCCGAGATCTTCGGTTTCCTCCCGCACTCCAAAGACGTGCAGGTTAATTGGCTTGGTGTAAAATGTAAATTGTCCAGAACCAGGGGCCACCGTTTAAGAATGAGGGGTAAGACATTTAGAACGGAGACGAGGAAACAGAGAGTGGTGAGTCTGTGGAATTCTCTGCCTCAAAGGGTGGTGGAGGCAGGTTCTCTGGATGCTTTCAAGAGAGAGCTGGATAGGGCTCTTAAAGAGAGGGGATATGGAGAGAAGGCAGGAACGGGGTACTGATTGTGGATGATCAGCCATGATCACATTGAATGGCGGTGCTGGCTTGAAGGGCCAAATGGTTATTGTCTATTGTCCCAAGTGTGTGTAGGATAGTATTGATGTGCGGTGATCGCTGGTCAGACCGAAGGGCCTGTTACTGCGCTGTATCTCTAAACTAAACTGAACTAAACTATAGGACATAGAACATAGCACAGGACAGCACAGGAGCAGGCCATTCAGCCCAAAATATCCATGATCCATGAGAACAAGGTGCCAAGATGAGCTAATCTCCTCTACCTGCACATGACAAGGCTGTTTCACAAATGACTACAGTAAAAACAGTTTAGTTTAGTTCAGAGATACAGTGCAGAAGAAGACCCTTCGGCCCATCGAGTCCGCACCAACCAGCGATCCCTGCACACTAGCACATAGAAACATAGAAATTAGGTGCAGGAGCAGGCCATTCGGCCCTTCAAGCCTGCACCGCCATTCAATATGATCATGGCTGATCATCCAACTCAGTATCCTGTACCTGCCTTCTCTCCATACCCTCTGATCCCTTCAGCCACAAGGGCCACATCCAACTCCCTCTTAAATATGGCCAACGAACTGGCCTCAACTACCTTCTGTGGCAGAGAATTCCACAGATTCACCACTCTCTGTGTGAAAAACGATTTTCTCATCTCGGTCCTAAAAGACTTCCCCCTTATCCTTAAACTGTGACCCCTTGTCCTGGACTTCCCCAACATCGGGAACAATGGCCTGTCCAACCCCTTAAGAATTTTGTAAGTCTCTATGAGATCACCCCTCAATCTTCTAAATTCCAGCGAGTACAAGCCGAGTCTATCCAGTCTTTCTTCATATGGAAGTCGTGCCATCCCAGGAATCAGTCTGGTGAACCTTCTCTGTACTCCCTCTATGGCAAGAATGTATTTCCTCAGATTAGGAGTCCAAAACTGTACGCAATACTCCAGGTGTGGTCGCACCAAGACCCTGTACAACTGCAGTAGAATCTCCCTGCTCTTGTACCCAAATCCTTTTGCTATGAATGCTAACATACCATTTGCTTTTTTCACTGCCTGCTGCACCTGCATGCCTACTTTCAATGACTGGTGTACCATGACACCCAGGTCTCGCTGCATCTCCCCTTTTCCTAATCGGTCACCATTCAAATAATAGTCTACCTTCCTGTTTTTGCCACCAAAGTGGATAACCTCACATTTATCCACATTATACTGCATCTGCCATGCATTTGCCCACTCACCCAGTCTATCCAAGTCACCTTGCAGTCTCCTAGCATCCTCCTCACATCTAACATTCCCCCCCAGCTTCGTGTCATCCGCAAACTTGGAGATGTTGCATTTAATTCCCTCGTCCATATCATTAATGTATATTGTAAATAGCTGGGGTAAGTAGCACAATCCTACACACACTGGGGACAATTTAGTCTTATACGAAGCCAATTAGCTTACCAATCTGTACGTCTTTGGAGCGCGGGAGGAAACCGGAGCACCCGGAGAAAACCCACACGGTCACGGGGAGAGCGTGCAAACTCCGTACAGACAGCACCCATAGTCAGGATGGAACCCGGGTCTCTGGCGCTGTGAGGCAGCAACTCCACCGGGCCGTTATAAATCCTGGACATAAACCTGACAGACTCAATAGCATCGTAGTAAAAATCAGTAAAATTATAACCATGCCCAGATGAGGTAATACGAAGATAGGCTCTGTATCTGAAACGTTGGTAACATTTCACATTGATACCATTTGGCAAATTCCTTTAACAGAACACAGAACAGGAACAGGCCCTTCGGCCCACAATGCTGTGCTCAAGATGATGCCGTTATTTTAGTCTAATTTACTGTCTAATGTCATCTGCATGCACATCATACAGTTCTAAAGTTATAGAGTGATACAGTGTGGAAACAGGCCCTTCAGCCCAACTTGCCCACACTTGGCCAACATGCCCCAGCTACACTAGTCCCACCTGCCCGTGTAATGGCCCATATCCCTCCAAACCTGTCCTATCCATGTACCTGTCTAACTGTTTCTTAAACGTCGGGATAGCCCCAGCCTCAACTACCTCCTCCGGCAGCTCGTTCCAGACACCCGCCACCCTCTGTGTGAAAATGTTACCCCTCAGATTCCCATTAAATCTTTTCCCCTTCACCATCCTATTCCTATTTCCCCCTTCACCATCTCCAAAGATGTACGGGTTTGCAGGTTCATTGGCTTGGTGTAAGTGTGAATTGTCCCTAGAGTGTGTAGGATAGTGTTAGTGTGCGGGGATCGCTGGTCGGTACGGACTCGGTGGGCCGAAGGGCCTGTTTCCACACTGTATCTCTGAACTAAACAAAATTAAACTAAACCTTTAACCTATGCACGTGACCAATATCCCTCCATTCCCTGCAAATCCATGCGGCGATATAACAGCCTCTTAAATGCCACTGTCGCATCTGCCTCCACCACCGCCCTCCTCCCCACCTCCAGAAGCATCAAGCCCAGAAGCGAGTGCTGCAATGACCCAGGCCCAGAGTTGCAGATCAAGCTCATGTGAGGTCAAATCGACCCGCGTCAAGCTGGGAACATAAACTGTGTGAAGTAATCTGGAGTTCTGCAAGAAAACAAGCGTTTGGCAACGAGCAGCGGGGCTATCTTGGAACACATTTGTCTGCCGAGTCTCCTCGGGGCGATGAAACTCTGTCCTGACCTGACCTAGATATGATTTAAGATATGCAGCCGCCGAGATAACTGGCAGCTAAGATAGTGTCGCAATAGTGTTGCATCATTACCGCCTCGCCAACGGCTTCATAGAACACGCAACACCACGGCACAAAAAACAGGCCCTTCAGCCCACGATATCCGTGCTGAACATGATTTTGAGTTAAGACGTAGATACGAGGAACCACAGATGATTTTGTGCGATTTGGACAGGTAAACGGATGGGACGGATACGGGGCAAAATGTGGGCACATAGAAACATAGAAAATAGGTGCAGGAGTAGGCCATTCGGCCCTTCGAGCCTGCACCGCCATTCAATATGATCATGGCCGATCATCCAACTCAGTATCCTGTACCTGCCTTCTCTCCATACCCCCTGATCCCTTTAGCCACAAGGGCCACATCTAACTCCCTCTTAAATATAGCCAATGAACTGGCCTCAACTACCTTCTGTGGCAGAGAATTCCACAGATTCACCACTCTCTGTGTGAAAAATGTTTTTCTCACCTCGGTCCTAAAAGACTTCCCCCTTATCCTTAAACTGTGACCCCTTGTTCTGGACTTCCCCAACATCGGGAACAATCTTCCTGCATCTAGCCTGCCCAACATGGGACAAGTTTAGTTGGGGCAGCATGGGGCAGCAAGTTGTGCCACAGGGCCTGCTTCTGTGTTGTGTCTGTCGTGGGCCTGTCCCAGCTGGCCATTTTTTTAGGCAACTGCCGGCGACTGTCACAGCCGTAGCAGGTCGTGGAAAAACCGTCATCCTGGCGACGGCCCTCGACAGCCCCTACGTCAGGAGAAGTCAAGCTACGCTCAGTGGCGTCAGGCCCACTGTCTCCGAAAATGTTTCAACATGTCGAAAATTTAGCAGCGACCGGAAAGACGCTACGACTATTTGAGCGACTGAGGAGACTAAACGCGGTGACCACCGGCGAACATGTGGCAACAAACTAGTCGCCTGTAGTTGCCGAAAAAACCACCTCATTGGGACAGGCCCACAGCTCTACGATTTGATAGCATACAGCACGAGGCTTTTCACTGTACCTCGGTACGCGTGACAATCAGAAACCTAAATCGCAACACTGGAGCACAGAAGGATCCCAGATCATGGTTGGAACAATAAGTGTGGGGTGGCTGTTGTGGTCTCTTGTGTGTTGGAAGCACTGGTCACGTCTGCCATCAACAGTGGTGCACCTCTCTCCTTCTTTGGAGATACAGGCCCTTCAGCCCACTGAGTCTGCACCAGCACTCGAACACTATCCTACACACACACACACACACACGCACACACACGCTCGGGACAATTTACAATTTTACTGAAGCCAATTAGCCTGCAAACCTGCACGTCTTTGGAGTGTGGCAGGAAACCGGAGCTCCCGGAGAAAACCCTCGCAGGGCACAGGGAGAACTAACAAACCTGAGGTCGGGATTGAAGTCAGGATCGAACCGGGGACTCTGGCGCTGTAAGGCAGCAACACCACCAGCTGCACCACTGCTGGTTGAAGAGATGTTACACGGCACTGCAATGCTGAGATCTATATTCTGCACTCTGTATCTTCCCCTTTGCCCAACCTATTGCACTAGAGTTTCAACTGAATCTATCTACCAAGAATAAGGAGTAAGCCATTTAGAACGGAGACGAGGAAACCCTTTTTCTCACAGAGAGTGGTGAGTCTGTGGAATTCTCTGCCTCAGAGGAAGGTTCTCTGGATGCTTTCAAGAGAGAGCTAGATAGGGCTCTTAAAAATAGCGGAGTCAGGGGATATGGGGAGAAGGCAGGAACGGGGTACTGATTGGGGATGATCAGCCATGATCACATTGAATGGCGGTGCTGGCTCGAAGGGCCGAATGGCTTACTCCTGCACCTATTGTCTATTGTCTAATTTTTATTGTCTACATCTAGTACATGATCTGTGTGGGTAGAATGCAAAACAAAAGCTTTTCACTGTGGACAGTGCCCTCTAGAATAGTGAAAGGCTTAGACAGAGTGGATGTCAAGTCAAGTCAAGTCAAGTCACATTTATTTATATAGCACATTTAAAAAACAACTCTCGTTGACCAAAGTGCTTTACATTTATTATTAGAGTAGTATACACAAGCAGGCTACATACATATATACAAATAGCCCTCGCTCAGAGGATGTCAGGAAAGGCTTGGGAGAACAGATACGTTTCTAGACTAGACTTAAAGGAGTCGATGGAGGGGGCAGTTCTGATGGGAAGAGGGACGCTGTTCCACAGTCTAGGAGCTGCAACCGCAAAGGCGCGGTCGGTCGCCCCTGAGCTTCTGCCTAGACCGCGGGATGTTCAGTAACCCCAAGTCGGCCGATCTGAGGGACCTGGAGGTGGTGTGGTGGGTGAGAAGACTTCTGATGTAGGTGGGGGCAAGCCCATTGAGGGCTTTGTAGACAAAGAGGAGGGTCTTGAAATTGATTGGGAACCGCACAGGGAGCCAGTGGGGAGAGGCCAGGATCGGGGTGATGTGGTCCCTTTTTCGGGTGCCCGTCAGGAGTCTCGCTGCGGCGTTTTGGACCAGTTGCAGGCGGGACAGGGAAGATTGGCTGATGCCAGTGTAGAGGGAGTTGCAGTAATCTAGGCGGGAGGAGATAAATGTATGGATGATCTTTTCGAGGTCATCAAACTGGAGGAATTGTTTTATTTTAGCTATCGTCCGAAGCTGGAAGAAGCTAGCTTTTACCACGGCATTGACTTGTTTGTCAAACTTCAGTGCTGAGTCAAATATCACGCCAAGGTTTTTGACGTGGGTTTGACAAGGTTTAGTGGGAGAGTCTCGGACTAGATACCATAGCCTCAGAATTAAAGGACGTTCTTTAGTCAGAGGGTGGTGAATCTGTCGAATTTCTTGCCACAGAAGGCTGTGGAGGCCAATGGATATTTTTAAGGCAGAGATAGATAGATTCTTGATTAGTACAGGTGTCAGGGGTCATGGGGAGAGGACAGGAGAATGGGGTTAGGAGGGAGAGATAGATCAGCCATGATTGCCTGGTAGCAGTAGACTAGATGGGCCGAATGGCCTCATTCTGCTCCTATCACTTATGATCTGATGCGCTATGACTCTCAATATAGATGGTTGAGTCCTCATTCTTCCGATTTAGGTCAATGATGGCCAGAACATAGAGAGAAACATTGGACATGACCCAAAGGCCCGCCACAGTCCCGCCACTCTTGTCCCTCAACGTTAGCCCCAAGCAAGTCCTCAAAGCTTAACGTTTGGCCGTGGTCCTGGTCTCGTCCGCGGTTAGACAGAAGATGCTCATGGATTTAGTTTAGTTTAGTTTAGTTTAGAGATATAGCGTAGAAACAGGCCCTTCAGCCCAATAAGTCCGCACCGACCAGCGATCCCCGCACACTAACGCTATCCTACACACACTAGGAACGATTTAACACCAATTTTACACCAATTAACCTACAAACCTGCACGTCTTTGGAGTGTGGGAGGAAACCGAAGATCTCGGAGAAAACCCACGCAGGTCACAGGGAGAACGTACTAACTCCGTACAGACAGCGCCCGCAGTCGGGATCATCTGGGTCTCTGGCGCTGTGAGGCAGGAACTCTACCGCTACTCCACCGTGAGTGTACCTGAACCTGGAGCTTGACTGGACAAGAGGCAGGGGGTGGAGGGGACATGCCTCCCTCCAGCCAACCTGACCCCATCCCAACTCACCTCCGCACCAACCTCTGATGACTTTGTGAGTCTGTGGAATTCTCTGCCTCAGAGGGCGGTAGAATCCGGTTCTCTGGATACTTTCAAGAGAGAGCTAGATAGGGCTCTTAAAGATAGCGGAGTCAGGGGATATGGGGAGAAGGCAGGAACGGGGTACTGATTGTGAATGATCAGCCATGATCACATTGAATGGCGGTGCTGGCTCGAAGGGCCGAATGGCCTACTCCTGCACCTATTGTCTATTGTCTATTGACTTTCTCGGAGAATATCACAAGCAGTTTGATCTGAGGTTCATTGCGGATTCACCCCGTTGCTGTCTCTCCACCCTCCAGCCCTCCGTCTCGGGAAACTGGGAAGGGGATAGGGAAGGGAGAAATGGGTGGACAACCAAGAGAGGGGGAAATAAGGGTGGGGGGGGACGAATGGGGAGGTGTTTGTGTTTGGTTAGTTAAAATTGGAGAAACCACTGTTCACGTCAAGCTTCCCAAGGAGAATATGAGGTGTTGTTCCTCTAGTTTACATGTGGTCTCACACTGGACCATTTATTTCACAAGGGCTTGTGTACAAAAACAGGGGTGTAATGCTCTATAGGGTGCTGGTCACAACACATTTGGAATACTGTGAGACATTTTGGGGCACCATATCTGAGGAAGGATGTGCTGGCTCTGGAGAAGGTCCAGAGGAGGTTTACGAGAATGATCCCAGGTTAACCTATGATGAGCGTTTGACGGCACTGGGCCTGTACTCGCTGGAGTTTAGAAGGATGAGGGGGAACCTCATTGAAACTTACCGAATAGTGATAGACCTGGATAGAGTGGATGTGGAGAGGATGTTTCCACTAGTGGGAGAGTCTAGGACTAGAGGTCACAGCCTCAGAATTAAAGGACGTTCTTATAGGAAGGAGATGAGAAGGAATTTCTTTAGTCAGAGGGTGGAATTTTTTGCCACAGAAGGCTGTGGAGGCCAGGTCAGTGGATATATTTAAGGCAGAGATAGATAGATTCATGATTAGTACAGGTGTCAGGGGTTATGGGGAGAGGACAGGAGAATGGGGTTAGGAGGGAGAATGGGGTTAGGAGATCAGCCATGATTGAATGGTGGAGTAAACTTGATGGGCCTCATTCAGCTCCTATCACTTGTGATCTTATCATCTTATGACATGATCTTATGAGAAGGCCCAGGGCAGAAAGGCCCTTCCAGTCCGTGCCGACCATTTGTTTTCCCCTAGTCCCATCTACCTGCACTCAGACCATACCCCTCCATTCCCTTCACGTCCATATACCTATCCAAAGTCTAAAGTCTAATGTCTAAAGTAAGATCGTTTGATCAGCTGTGATGTCACAAATCACTGTAATAGTAGTAGATTTAGGCCATTCGGCCCATCTAGTCTATGTCATTCAATCATGGCTGATCTCTGCCTCCTAATCCCATTTTCCTGCCTTCTCCCCATAACCCTTGACACCCGTTTTAATCTAGAATTTGCCTATCTCTGCTTTGAAGATATCCACTGACTTGGCCTCCACAGCCCTCTATGGCAATGAGTTCCACAGATTAACTACCCTCTGAATAAAGAGGTTCCTCCTCACCTCCTTTCTATAAGAGCGCCCTTTAATTCTGAGGCTGAGACCTCTGGTCCTCGACTCTCCCACCCGTGGAAACACCCCTTCCACTCTATCTACGCCATTATCCTGAATTCCCGATTTCCTTAATTCCTGTTGTCAACAGGGAGATGGAGCAAACCTTGGCGGACCGAGCGTAAGTGTTTGGTGAGGGTTCAGAGAAGATTTACGAGGATGTTGCCAGGACTAGAGGGTGTGAGCTATAGGGAGAGGTTGAGCAGGCTGGGTCTCTATTCCTTGGAGCGCAGGAGGATGAGGGATGATCTTATAGAGGTGTATAAAATCATGAGAGGAATAGATCGGGTAGAAGCACAGAGTCTCTTGCCCAGAGTAGGGGAATCGAGGACCAGAGGACATAGGTTTAAGGTGAAGGGGAAAAGATTTAATTGTAATGTGGGGGGTAATTTGTTCACACAGAGGGTGGTGGGTGTATGGAACAAGCTGCCAGAGGAGGTAGTTGAGGCTGGGTAGACAAAAGTGCTGGAGAAACTCAGCGGGTGAGGCAGCATCTATGGGGGGAAGGAATAGGCAACGTTTTGGGTCGAGACCCTTCTTCAAACTGAATAAATAAATTGTTCTTAAATAATTAGTTGAGGCTGGGACTATCCCAACGATTAAGAAACAGTTAGACAGGTACATGGATAGGATGGGTTTGGAGGGATATGGACCAGGTGGGACTAGTGTAGCTGGGACATTGTTGGCCGGTGTGGGCAAGTTGGACCGAAGGGCCTGTTTCCACACTGTATCACTCTGTGACTCTATGAAATGGTTAATTGGAGAGATAGGCAGGCAGCAGGAGCCCAGCGCTGAGGAGGTTAATGCCGGCTTTTTCTGGGTGTACTTTGCAGAATATCAAACAGCCGGCTCGGTATGCTTGGAGAAGCTTCCAAATGGGACCTCGGCCAAATCCACCATCTGCTTTCAGTTTTATTTTCCTACCCAACTCGAACTGCGCACTGAGCTATCTCTGCGAACAGCCCATTCTTAACTCCAGCCCGGGTTAGTGGAACCATCTTCAGCAACCCTCACCGACGGACCCAGAGCTGAGCGCAGGCTGCCGGTGAACTTGTAACGGAGAACGTCACCCATTCCGTCTCTCCAGAGCTGCTGCCTTGTGCCGCTGAATTACTCCAGCATTTTGTGTCTATCTTCGATTAACTTGTAAACCTTACTCTCTGTCGCAAGAAGGTGCAGACTCTCACGGGATCCGTCCCGTCCAATACATCGTAAAGCCACGGAAAATGTCCTGCACTTAATTTTAATTTAGTTTCGTTCAGTTTAGTTTAGAGATACAGCACGGAAACAGGCCCTTCGGCCCACCGTGTCCGCGCCGACCTGCGACCCCCGCACACTGACACTATCCTACCCAAACCAGGGGAATTGACAGTTTTACCGAGGCCGGTTAACCTGCAACCCTGCACGTCTGCGGAGTGTGGGAGGAAACCGGAGCACCCGGAGAAAACCCACGCAGGTCACGGGGAGAGCGTACAAACTCCGTACCGACAGCGTCCGTGGTCAGGATCGAAACTGGGTCATTGGCGCTGAGAGGCAGCAACTCTACCGCTGCGCCACCGTGCCGCCCCACGCGTTGTCCATCTACGCGTTCATCAGCCATTCACGGAACTCCGTCGCACGGAAGGAGGCCATTCAGCCCAATATTCAGCCTTGGTCATGCCATCCAGTCCATCTCCCACATAGTCATACAGCACGGCAACAGGCCCTTCTGCCCAACCCGTACATGCCGACCAATATGTCCCATCTAAGCCCACATTAGGCCCACATCCCTCTGAACCTTTCCTATCTATGTACCTGTCCAAACATCTCTTAAATATTTATATTGTACCTGCCACAACTACCTCCTCTGGCAGCTTGGTCCATGTCGCTTTGATTTTCTGTGCGAGAAAGTCAACCTCTTAGAGTCACAGAATAAAGTATATTTTGAAATTAAAAAAAAAAAAAGAAATTGCAGGAATCCCTCAATAGGGGAAGCAACAACTTTGGAGAGAGAAGCAGAGTTGTCGGACTAATAATAATACTATTTATTGCCGTTCTAAATCCATACAACAACATTTCAGGCGCACTGCCCGCGCGGAGCTCCAGCGTAACCGATACTTAATAACGACACTGGAAACGGCAAAAACGGCAAGAGAAACGTCGAGTCGAGTCAGAATGTGCAATATTTCACAGTATAGTGTTGCTTCAGTACAGAATATTGGCCATGGGGGCTGTGTGTTCAGTGCAGAGTACAGAGTGCTGATGGCCTTGGGGGAGAAACTGGTTGTTAATCTAGTCGTGTGTGATTTGATGGATGCAACACTTTCCTGAGGGCAGAAGGGCAAACAAGTGTGTCTGCAGTTCTCCCTCCACAGATGCTGCCTGACCTGCTGAGTGTGCCTGGCTGGTTTAGTTGAGTTTGGTTTAGTTTGGTTTAAGTAAGTAAGTAAGTCCGTTTATTGGCCAAGTATTCACATACAAGGAATTTGCCTTGGTGCTCCGCCCACAAGTAACAGCATGACACACAGTGACAGTTACGAATGACTCAGAAAACACTAAGCATTAATAATAATAAAACATTAATGATAAAACACCATTGATTAAGCGTGTGAACCAACAAAATACCAGATCAAAGGGAGGCGACAGATTTTTGGCTGTTGAGTAGAGCAACTACTCGTGGATAAAAACTGTTTCTATGTCTGGCTTTAGTTTAGAATAGTTTAGAATACGATTTACCCGGCCAATCAACCTACAAACCTGTATGTCTTTGGAGTGTGGGAGGAAACCGAATATCTTTGCGAAAATCCATGCGGGTCACGGGGAGATCGTACAAACTCCGTACAGACAGCGATGGTAATCGGGATGGAACCCGGGTCTCCGGCGCTGCGAGTGCTGTAAGGCAACAACTCTCCCGCTGCGCCTCCGTGCCGCTTCTCAGATTTAATTTCAGATTTGCAGCATCTGTAGCATTTTGCCTCCTTGGGAAAGTTGGTGTAGTATCTGTGACTGCCACCCTCTCTGGCAGTGTGCTCCACATCACACACACACTGCAGAAAATAGATACCCCCCTCCATCTCCTCTGATCCTTTTGCCTTCATTCCGCCTCCCTCTGGCAGCCAGATCTGCCCTCATTAGGGGAAACGTAGAAACATAGAAAATAGGTGCAGGAGTAGGCCATTCAGCCCTTCGAGCCTGCACCGCCATTCAATATGATCATGGCTGATCATCCATCTCAGTATCCTGTGCCTGCCTTCTCTCCATACCCCCTGATCCATTTAGCCACAAGGGCCACATCTAACTCCCTCTTAAATATAGCCAAACTGTGACCCCTTGTCCTGGACTTCCCCAACACCGGGAAATATTTTCCTGCATCTAGCCTGTCCAACCCCTTAAGAATTTTGTAAGTTTCTATAAGATCCCCCCTCAATCTTCTAAATTCTAGCGAGTACAAGCCGAGTCTATCCAGTCTTTCTTCATATGAATGGCAAGAATGTCTTTCCTCAGATTAGGAGACCAAAACTGTACGCAATACTCCAGGTGTGGTCTCTGTACAACTGCAGTAGAACCTCCCTGCTCCTATACTCAAATCCTTTTGCTATAAATGCCAACACACCATTCGCTTTCTTCACTGCCTGCTGCACCTGCATGCCTACTTTCAATGACTGGTGTACCATGACACCCAGGTGTCGTTGCATCTCCCCTTTTCCTAATCGGCCACCATTCAGATAATAAGCGAAAGGAAAGGGAAACGAGAGATACAGATGTTGATTGGGTGACATCAGTCCGTCTTGGCCGACATGATCTCCCGGTTGCCAAACACATTAACCCCGCCTCCCATTCCCACACTGACCTTTCTGTCCTGGGCCTCCTCCACTGTCACGCCAACTGGAGGAACAACACCTCATATTTCGCTTGAGCAGTTTACACCTTAGTGGTATGAACATTGATTTCTCTAACTTTAAGTAACCCTTGCTTTCCCTCTCTCTCCGTCCCTCCCCAACCCATCATCGTACTAGTTTCATTGTCGTTCTGTTGAGTTTCATTGTCTTTACAACTCACCACTCTGCCAACAATGGACCATTGTGAGCTCTACCTTTCCTTGATCATCGTTACTCTTTTACTTTCTTTGCATATCTTTCATTATTTGTTCTACACCTCTCGATATCACCGTCCATATCTCTCCTTTCCCTCTCCCCTGATTCTCAGTCTGAAGAAGTGTCTCGGCCCGAAACATCACCCATTCCTTCTCTCCAGTGATGCTGCCTGACCCGCTGAGTTACTCCAGCGTTTTGTGTCTATCTTTGGTTTAAACCAGCATCTGCAGTTCCTTCCTACATCACCGGTCATTAGGGACAGTTTCAGTTTATTTACTGGCTAAGAGGACTTAATACTCGATCAAAGACCTCTTCTCCAAGAATGACCACAACGCCACCAACCTCCGCACCTCCCAGCTAATGGCTGCTCACAAACTGGCCCTTCAGCCCATAGATGTCCATACTGGCCATCAATCACCCACATCAACCTTCTCTCCCCCCCTCTCTCCCCCTCTCAGACCCGAGTCATCCGACGTTCCACTGATCACATCCCTGTACCCCTCTTGTTATCACACCTTCCCCAGCCAACAATGGACCATTGTGGGCTCCACTCTTCCTCGGGTCATCTGTGGATGACCCTGCCTTGTTCTGGCTTTTTCTTGCATCCAGTTTATATCCCCCTTCTGAAGAAGAGTCTGAAGAAGGGTTCCGACACGAAACGCCACCGATTACTTTTCTCCAGAGATGGTCTCAGACCCGCTGAGTTGCGCCAGCATTTAGTGTCTATCTTCCACATTAATCCAATACCAATTTTTATTCTCCTGACAACATCTTTCCTACGATAGACACCTTCTGAACCTTCTGAATTTTGTAGTCAGCAGGGCGGTATTCTGCATATCGCCAACTTGGACAATTTTATATTTATACCAAGCCAATTAACCTACAAACCTGCTGCTCTTCAGAATGTGGGAGATATGGTGGGGAAAACCCACGCAGGTCACGGGGAGAACGAACAAACTCCGTACAGACAGCAGCCATGGTCAGGATCGATCCCGGGTCTCTGGCGCTGTAAGGCATCAAATCTATGTTCCTGTTTGTATAAGTAGGAACTGCAGATGCTGGAAAAATCGGAGGTAGATAAAAATGCTGGAGAAACTCAGCGGGTGAGGCAGCATCTATGGAGCGAAGGAATAGGTGACGTTTCTGGTCGAGACCCTTCTTCAAACTGATGTGGGGATGGTGGGGGCGGGAAGAAGAAAGGAAGAGGCAGAGACTGGGAGAGGGGAAGGAGGGGAAGGAGGGAGAAAGGTCAATGTTCATACCGCTGGGGTGTAAACTGCCCAAGCGACATATGAGGTGCTGCTCCTCCAATTTGCAGCGGGCCTCACTCTGGCCATGGAGGAGGCCCAGGACAGAAAGGTCGGATTCGGAATGGGAGGGGGAGTTGAAGTGCTGAGCCACCGGGAGATCAGGTTGGTTATTGCAAACTGAGCGGAGGACCATATGTTCCCGACGTTGGGGGAGTCCAGAACCAGGGGCCATAGTTTAACAACAAGGGGTAAGCCATTTAGTACGGAGATGAGGAAAAACTTTTTCACACAGTTGTGAGTTGTGAATCTGAGGAATTCTCTGCCTCAGAGGGTGGTGAAGATTCTCTGGATGCTTTCAAAAGAGAGTTGGATAGAGCTCTTAAAGATAGCGGAGCCAGGGGATATGGGGAGAAGGCGGGAACGGGGTACTGATTGGGGATGATCAGCCATGATCACGTTGAATGGCGGTGCTGGCTGGAAGGGCCGAATGGTCTACTCCTGCACCTGTTGTCTGTCGTCTATTGGCTACTGCAACTCTACCACTGCGCCACTGTGCTGCCCCTCTTGTCGAGCTTTGGGTTAATGCATGGTCTGCATGAGCGGGTGCGGTGGACGAGAGGGTCGGTCCGGGGGCCCTGGGTGGGCAGGGGACGATGGTCACTGGGGCCCTGGGTGGGGCAGGGGTCGATGGTCACTGGGGCCCTGGGTGGGGCAGGGGTCGATGGTCACTGGGGCCCTGGGTGGGGCAGGGGTCGATGGTCACTGGGGCCCTGGGTGGGGCAGGGGACGATGGTCACTGCATTCCCAGGACACAGGTCCCAGGACCTTCAGCCCGGTTGCTGTTAAACTGGGCCACACCTGCTGCCACCTTGTGGCTGGGGCAGACGTGGCAGCGAGCTCTGCCCTGTGTAAAGTGGGGAAGTGGCGTCAATCTTTGGAGGGGTGGAGTTCAAGTGGAGAACAAGGCACGCCTCTACTTCCTGAGAAGATTGAGGAGATTCGGTATGTCAACGAACGTAGGCGGCATGGTAGAGTTGCTGCCTCACAGCGCCAGAGACCCGGGTTCGATCCTGACCACGGGTGCTGTCTGTACGGAGTTTGTACATTCGCCCTGCGACCCGCGTGGGTTTTCTCCGGGTGCTCCGCTTTCCTCCCACACTCCAAAGACGCACAGATTTGAAGGTTAATTGGCTGTGTATAATTGTAAATTGTCAATAGACAATAGGTGCAGGAGCATGCCATTCGGCCCTTCGAGCCAGCACCACCATTCAATGTGATCATGGCTGATCATCCCCAATCAGTACCCCGTTCCTGCCTTCTCCCCATATCCCCTGACTCCGCTATCTTTAAGAGCCCTATCTAGCTCTCTCTTGAAAGCATCCAGAGAACCGGCCTCCACCGGCCTCTGAGGCAGAGAATTCCACAGACTCACCATTCTCTGTGAGAAAAAGTGTTTCCTCGTCTCCTTTCCAAATGGTTTACTCCTTATTCTTAAACTGTGGCCCCTGGTTCTGGACTCCCCCAACATCGGGAACATGTTTCCTGCCTCTAGCGTTTCCTTAACAATCTTATATGTTTCAATGAGATATCCTCTCATCCTTCTAAACTCCAGAGTGTACAAGCCCAGCTGCTCCATTCTCTCAACATATGACAGTCCCGCCATCCCGGGAATTGCCTTGTAATTCCATAGTCCTTAATGCTTGTAGGATAGTGTAAGTTCAAGTTCAAGAGAGTTTATTGTCGTGTGTCCCTGATAGGACAATGACATTCTTGCTTTGCTTCAGCACAACAGAACATAGAAGGCATGAATACAGAACAGATCAGTGTGTCCATATACCATTATATAAATATATATACACACATGAATAAATAAACTGATGAAGTGCAAATAGCAGATAATGGGCTATTAATGTTCAGAGTTTTGTCCGAGCCAGGTTTAATAGCCTGATGGCTGTGGGGAAGTAGCTATTCCTGAACCTGGTCATTGCAGTCTTCAGGCTCCTGTACCTTCTACCTGAAGGTAGCGGGGGGATGGGTGTGTGGCCAGGATGGTGTGGGTCCTTGATGATGCTGCCAGCCTTTTTGAGGCAGCGACTGCGATAAATCCCCTTGATGGAAGGAAGGTCAGAGCCGATGATGGACTGGGCAGGGATGCAGGGATCGCTGGTCGGCGAGGACAATGGTGGGCCGAAGGGTCTGTTTCCGCGCTGTATCTCTAAACTGAACTGAATACTTTCTTCAACGTCTACGGGTGTACAGTGGGGAGCATATTAACCGGTTGCATCCTGGCCTGGCTCAGCAACCTGAACGCCCAGGAGCGAAGCAGACTGCAAAAAGCAGTAAACCCTGCCCAGTCCATCGCGGGTTCTAACCTCCCCACCATCGACGGGATCTACAGGAGTCACTGCCTCTAAAAGACAGCCAGCATCATCAGAGACCCACACCACCCTGGCCGCTCTCTCATTTCACCCCAGCCATCTGGAAGAAGATATAGGAGCCTGAAAACTGGGTCCAGGTTCAGGAACAGCTATTAAACACGACAGCCTCCAATAAGGCTCCGAGTAATATAGACTTGGGCATTATATTTTGACATATTGCTGTTTGTTTGTATATATGTTTATATTTATATACTGTATTTTTGTTGTTTTTTGGTGTGGTGTTAACAAAGTACTATATTTAGCTTTGTTTAAGAAGGAACTGCAGATGCTGGAAAAATCGAAGGTCGATAAAAGTGCTGGAGAAACTCAGCGGGTGAGGCAGCATCTACGGAGCGAAGGAATAGGTGACGTTTCGGGTCGGGACCCTTCTTCATTTAGTTGTGTTGTGCAGCTGCAAGTAAGAATTTGATTGTTGTGATTTGGGCCATATGACAATGAAACACTCTTCACGTATGGCTGAGAAAGATTTAGAAACATAGAAAATAGGTGCAGGAGGAGGCCATTCGGCCCTTCGAGCCTGCACCGCCATTCATTGTGATCGTGGCTGATCGTCCCCAATCAATAACCCGTGCCTGCCTTCTCCCCATATCCCTTGACTCCACTAGCCCCCAGAGCTCTATCTAACTCTCTCTTAAATCCATCCAGTGATTTGGCCTCCACTACCCTTTATGGCAGGGAATTCCATAAATTCACAACTCTCTGGGTGAAAACGTTTTTTCTCACCTCAGTCTTAAATGACCTCCCCTTTATTTTAAGTCTGTGGCCCCTGGTTCTGGACTCGCCCAACATTGGGAACATTTTTCCTGCATCTAGCTTGTCCAGTCCTTTTATAATTTTATATGTTTCTATGAGATACCCCCTCATCCTTCTAAACTCCAGTGAATACAAGCCTAGTCTTTTCAATTTCCTCATATGACAATTTTCACACAGAGGGTTGTGAATCTGAGGAATTCTCTGACTCCGGAGACCAATTCTCTGTATGCTTTCAAAAGAGAGTTGGGATAGAGCTCTTAAAGATAGAGTCAGGGGATATGGGGAGAAGGCATGGAGATACAGCATGGAAACAGGCCCTTTGGCCCACCGAGCCCGCTCGACCAGCGATCACCACATACACTACCGCTATCCTACACACTAGGGACATTTTACAATCTACAGAAGCCAATTAACCTACAAACCTGCACTTTGGAGTGTGGGAGGAAACTGGAGATCCTGGGGAAAAAACCCATGCAGGTCACGGGGAGAACGTACAAAATCCATGCAGGCAGCACCCTCAGTCAGGATGGAACCGTCTGCTTTGATCTGTTGTTTTCACACCTTGTCCTTCCATATCTCCAGTCTCCGTCTCCCCTGACTCTCAGTCTGCAGAAGGGCCTTGAACTGGAATGGCACCCAATTCCTTCTCTCCAGAGATGCTGCCTGTCCCGCTGAGTTACTCCAATCTATCCTGGGTGTAAGCCAGCATCTGCAGTTCCTTCATACATGTTGGCCATCCTACCTCTTCCTATTTCCCCTGCTCCCAAATCTTGGCCCAAGGAAACGATTCCCATACCAAGAATTTTAATCAGCGGAAATTAATCGTGCAGTGCAGATGTGCGGGCAGGCATAGACACGGCAGTAACTCATAGACTGATACAGTGTGGAAACAGGCCCTTCAGCTCAACTTGCCCACACCGCCCAACTTATCCCAGCTACACTAGTCCCACATGCCTGCGTTTAGCCCATATCCCTCCAAACATGTCCTGTCCACGTACCTGTCTACATGTTTCTTAAACACTATGATAGGGACTGTCATATGAGGAAAGATTGAAAAGACTAGGCTTGTATTCACTGGAGTTTAGAAGGATGAGGGGGGATCTTATAGAAACATATAAAATTATAAAAGGACTGGACAAGCTAGATGCTGTAGTCTTGTTATTTTTATTTTATTTTTATTTTATTAGAAGCGATTGTACAGGGATAAGGCGATCAACATGACAGTTTTACAATTAATGTACAGCTTCATTTTTACCGTTTTTACCGTTAGTACCTAAATCAAAAAAAGACAAAAAAAAAGAAGCGAGAAAAGAGGAGAATGAAGAAAGAGAAGTAAAATAAGAAAAAGCGAGAAAAACGCCCCAAATTTACCAAAGAAATGCAAGGGAAAATAAAATAAATAAGAAATGCGAAGATGGAGATATACCTCCCCCCCCCGCCCCCATAACCCTGGCATCAGATTTAAATTTGTGTTTAACCATTCTATTGTTGCAGAAATTCAATAAAAGGCAACCATGTCTTAAGAAATTGATCTGCTTTTTCCGCCAAGACAAGCCTAATATTTTCCAAGAGTAGTGTATCGGACATATCTGTGATCCACATCTTCACTGTAGGGACTGTTGTCTGTTTCCTGATTTTGAGTGTTAATTTTTTCGCCGTTATTAGGCCGTAATCTTATAGAGAGACTTACAAAATTCTTAAGGGGTTGGACAGGCTAGATGCAGGAAGATTGTTCCCGATGTCGGGGAAGTCCAGAACAAGGGGTCACAGTTTAAGGATAAGGGGGAAGTCTGTTAGGACCGAGATGAGAAAAACATTTTTCACACAGAGAGTGGTGAGTCTGTGGAATTCTCTGCCACAGAAGGTAGTTGAGGCCAGTTCATTGGCTATATTTAAGAGGGAGTTAGATGTGGCCCTTGTGGCTAAAGGGATCAGGGGGTATGGAGAGAAGGCAGGTACAGGATACTGAGTTGGATGATCAGCCATGATCATATTGAATGGCGGTGCAGGCTCGAAGGGCCGAATGGCCTACTCCTGCACCTATTTTCTATGTTTCTATGTTGCTATGTAATTGAGGAAACGTCTTTGGAATATCGTTAATTTAGAGCAGGCATCTGACATACCTAAAGTGGTCAGTTTTATATCTGGTTCCAATTTAATTTTAAGTATTTTGGAGAAGTTGTATCTCTAAAGTCTAAACTAAACTTGGTCGATCAGCTGTAATGTGCTGAAGTCAAGATCAGTTGTGTATCAGTGGAAGACCACCTTAATTTGGAGGAACTGTCTTCTGATTGTCATCGCCAAGCTTTCTGCATTTGTTTATACAATATTGGGAAGTTGCAATGACCATTTTAACCATTTTTCTTCACTAAATCCAGGGTCATGTCGAACCCAGCTCACAGGTTATGAAGAACACATGGTCTGAGAGAAAGCTGGTGGCAAACTAGATTCAACAACTGCATTGAGTAGAGAAATTGAGAGGTTACGTTACAGCTGTGCAAGACTTGAACAGACTTCACGACCTAGGCGCAATTCACTGTTGCACCGAACACCGCAGCCCCACCCAGCTCGGACCTGCCCCGCAAAGAGTGGGTCGCCCTGAAACGGCCGGTTCAGCGCCAACATGCATCGCTGGGGACTGCAGCCTGCGTGTGTGGAGCAGACCAGCAAGCAGCGCAGCAGCACGCCTGCTTTTGCCTGCGCTGTCCTCTGCCCCCCTGGCGGAGGGGTGGACCTCACAGCCCTCGACGCAACGGCACATTGAACTGGCCGCAGCTCCTGGAGGGCGTCACCATAACCTCTGCTGCCTCAAACCCAAGAAGAAGAAGAAGGCATTGGTGAGGCCGCATTTGGAGTATTGTGTTCAATTTTGGTCACCATGTTATAGCAAAGATGTTGTCAAGCAGGACAGTGTGTAGATCAGAGAAGATTTACGAGATGTTGCCAGGACGTGAGGGCCTCCGCTACAGGGAGAGGTTGAGCAGGCTAGGATTTGATTCTTTGGAGCGCAGGAAGATGAGGGGAGATCTTATAGAGATGTACACATCATGAGGGTCATAGTCTTTGTGCACAAAGGGTGGTGGGTGTATGGAACGAGCTGCCAGAGATAGTTGAGGCAGGGACTATCCCAACGTTTAAAATACATTTGGACAGGTACATGATTAGGACAGGTTTGGCGGGATGTGGGCCAAAGGTGGGACTATTGTAGTCGGCATGGACAAGTTGGGCCGAAGGGCCTGTTTCCATGCTACATGGCTCTATGACTATCTACACTGCAATATAAACCTGATGTATGTGTCATTACAACGGGTGTGACAGGAGACTATAGACATAAGAATGGAACTGGTTGCCCCATCCCAGCGCTTTAGCTCACCATGTATACACACTGGGCAAGGTGGTGCAGTATCGGGCTGTGTGTAATAGATGTTGTGGGTGTTCTTGCACCCCCTCTTGTCCATCTCTCTGTCCCACCATCTAGTTTAGTTTAGTTAAGTTTAGAGATACACAGTTCAGAGATAGTTATGACATTACATCTACATCAGGCCAAACAGGCCCTTCGGCCCACTGAGTCCGCACCGACCAGCGATCCCCGCACATTAGCACTACCCCACGCACACCAGGGACCATTTGGCATTTACACCGAACCACTTAACCTACAAACCTGTACGTCTTTGGAGTGTGGGAGGAAACCGGAGCACCCGGAGAAAACCCACGTCTTACAAACCCAGAGCCCCGGATCGATCACAGAGACACTGTGTGAACTCTACACACACAGCAGCCGAGGTCAGAATCGAACCTGCGTTGCTGGAGTTGTGACACGGCAGCTCTAGCAGCTGCCCATATAATCACCCAAAAACTCCTCAAGTCCAACCGTGACCCGCTCATACTCAGAGAGCAAGATTGTGAAAGTGTGGCTTGCTTTGCCCAAGTAAGGGGCTGTCCCACTTGGGCGATCTAATCCACGAGTTTTGCCCTCGACTCATACTCGCAGCACGGTCAACACGAGGTCCTAGGAGGTCTTTGTAACTCTTCTTCATGCTCGAGAGTGGTCCCCGCGTACTCGAGGCCTCAGCTAGGTCGCGCCGTATTTTGCCCGCGAGTAAAAAAAGGTCGCCATGGAAAAAAATCGATGTTTTTATTACTCGTAGGTTTAGTTAAAGTAGGTCGTAGTAGGTCGGCATGTTAGTCGTAGGTAATCGAGGGTAGCCGAAGATAGTCGTAGATAGTCTGCATCATAGTCGAGGGAGGTCGAAGGAGATCGTCTTCACTCTCCACTATTCGGTGGCCAATTTTCCCAAAGCTAGTCGAAGTTAGTCTTCAACATAGTCGAAGGAGGTCTTCAACATGACACTTCTTCAAACTCTCCTAAACTCTTCTATACTCGCCTATTAGGTCGCCGCAGTGGGACAGCCCAGTTTATTCACGATTTCAGTACCCCTCAGTGTAGTGTAGTTTATTTCCTTATCATGTATATATACCAAGGTGCAGTGAAAGCTTTTTTGTCTCATGCTACCCAGTCAGTGGGAAGTTTATATATGATTACAATCGAGCCGTTTACAGTGAACAGTTACAGGATAAAGGGAATGACGTTTAGTGCAAAATAAAGTCCAGTAACGTCTGATTAAAGATAGTCCGAGTGTCTCCAGTGAACTTCCCTTTAATCTTTCCCCTTGTAAACTCTCTGGAACACAATACATAAAAGCCCGATATTATTCATAAATGACAAAAAAATTACAAGTAATCTCCAAATATGAATCATCGTTACCTCCCCCCCCCCACTCCCACCCCACTCCCCACTCATACTCCCCTCCTCTCCCCTCCCCTCTCCCCCTCTCCCCCCCACTCCTACTACCCCCCCTCTCCCCTCTCCCCCCCCCCCCCCCTCCCCAATTACAAGTCATCTCCAAATATGAATCATCATTACCTCCCCCACTCCCCCCGTCCCCCACTCCCACTCACACTCCCCTCCTCTCCCTCCCCTCTCCCCCCTCCACCCCCCACTACCCCCTCACTCCCCCCCACCCCCCACTCTCACTCCCCCCTCTCCCCTCCCCCCTCCCCCACTGCTACTACCTCCCCACTCCCCCCCACCCCTCCTCACTTCCCCCCCCTCCCCACTCCACCCCTGACAGGTTTAGGAGGGAGCTTAAAGGTACATCAAAATGCTGGAGGAACACAGCGGGTGCAGCAGCATCTATGGAGCGAAGGAGATAAGCAACGTTTCGGGATGAAACCCTTCTTCAGACTGATCGGGGGAGAACTTAGGAGGGAACTTATTCTGGCACTGATATATAGATGCATAGAGTGATACAGCGTGGAAACAGGCCCTTCTGCCCAACTTGCCCACACCGACCAGCATGCCCCATCTACACCAGTCCCACCTGCCCGCGTTTGGCCCGTATCCCTCCAATCCTTTATGCATTCGAGAAAGTCAGATCAAAACAGCATGGGAACAAAACACGATTTTTGTAACTTGACAGATTCTTGGTTAGTGCCGGGTGTCAGGGGTTACGGGGAGAATGGGGTTGAGAGGGAGAGATAGATGATTGAATGGCGGAGTAGATTTGATGAGTTGAATGGCGTTATTTTGTGACTTAACCATATAACCATATAACCATATAACAATTACAGCACGGAAACAGGCCCTCTCGGCCCTTCCAGTCCGTGCCGACCATTTGTTTTCCCCTAGTCCCATCTACCTGCACTCAGACCATACCCCTCCATTCCCTTCACGTCCATATACCTATCCACTTTACTCTTAAATGTTAAAATCGATCCTTCTATGAACATAAAAGTGAAGAAGGGTCTCGACCCGAAACGTCACCTATTCCTTTTCTCCGGAGATGCTGTCTGACCCGCTGAGTTACTCCAGCTTTTTGTATCTAAATTCACATGAGGTTTAGGTTTAGAGGGATATGGGCCAAACGCAGGCAGGTGGGACTAGTGTAGCTGGAACAAGTACGGACAAGTGGGGCTGAAGGGCCTGTTTCTGCGCTGACTCCGTGACTCGATAAGACGGTGGGTTTGTGACTTTCTTGGTTGCTGTGCCCCCTAGTGGTGTTTACCTCTCTCTTCTCTGCCCCTCCCAGCCCACACAGTCCACACTGTCCCACCAAAAATAAGCTCTATTCCGAATAATAAAACATACACACAAAACAAGAACAGTGCAAAAGACTTTTCTGACATTCTCAGCGTTCACCAGAGTTAGATTTAGCTCTTCGGGCTAACGGAATCAAGGGATATGGGGAAAAAGCAGGAACGGGCTACTGATTTTACAACAATCAGCCACGATTATATTGAATGGTAGTGCTGGCTCGGAGGGCCGAATGGCCTACTCCTAAACCTATTTTCTATGTTTCTAAGTTTATACATTCATAGAAACATAGAAATTAGCTGCAGGAGTAGGCCATTCGGCCCTTCGAGCCAACACCACCATTCAATATGATCATGGCTGATCATCCAGAATCAGTACCCCATTCCTGCTTTTTTCCCCATATATCCTTAATTCCATTAGCCCGAAGAGCTACATCTAACTCTCTCTTGAAAACATCCAGTGAATCTGCCTCCACTGCCTTCCACAGATTCACAGCTCTCTGGGTGAAAATGTTTATCCTCATCTCAGTCCTAAATGACCTACCCCTCTTATTCATTAGTGTTATATTTGGTAGTGTTTACAACCTATCCTTTTCCTTGCCACTCATGTGGCCACCTAGGGTGATTACCCATACCTTGTTTGAGGGGTGGCCCCCTAATGTCCAGCAGTGGAAGGACCCTAGACTGTGGCCCTCCCCCACCGAGCCTTGGCGTTGGCTGCACCGAGCTTCAGTGCGTCCCTCAGCTCGTACTCCTGCAGTCTGCAGCGGGCCGGTCGGCAACATTCCCCGACTGACATCTCACTGTACTGGAAAACCAACAAGGTTCGGGCCGACCAACGAGGGCCTTTAACCGAGTTGATGACCTTCCAGCAGCACTTGATGTCCGTGTCTGAGTGTGACCCCGGGAACAGCCCGTAAATCAGAGAGTCCTCTGTTACGGAGTTTAGTTTAGTTTAGTTTAGAGATACAGCACAGAAACAGGCCCTTCGGCCCACCGTGTCCGTGCCGACCAGCGATCCCAGCACACTAACACTACCCCACACACACGGGACAGTTTACAATTACACCAAGCCAATTAACCTACAAACCTGTCCGTCTCTGGAGCGTGGGAGGAAACCAGGGCACTTGGAGAAAGCCCATGCAGGACAAGGGGGAAACGTACAAACTCGGTGCAAACAGCACCCAGAGTCGCGATGGAACCCGAGTCCCTGGCGCTGTCGGGAGGCAGCAACACTACCGCTGCAGTTTTTTCATGAAAAAGGCTGAAAATCTGAATTAAAAACGAAAAAATGTCAGAAACACTTAGCGGCTTACTGTGAAGAAAGAAAATGATTTGTCCGTCTGGGAAAAGATCCAGCCTGGTGTGGAACCAACAATATTAGGTATGAATATTTCCAGCATTTCTGTTTTTATATCAGATCTCCAGCCTTTCCCTCCACGGAACATCAACATTAAAACATAGATGAGGCTTGTCAGCTTCATTTGGCAAATCTTCCAATTGTCAATCACCAGGATTGAGCTTAGTTCAGAGATACAGCATGGAAACAGGCCCTTCGGCCCACCGAGTCTGTGCCGACCAGCGATCCCCGCACACTAGCACTATCCTATACCTCAATAAGGTCACTGCTCAACCTCCTATGGCCCAAAGAAAATTATGGACAATTTACTATCTTTACCGAAGCCAATTAACCTACAATCCTGCACGTCTTTGGAGTGTGGGAGGAAGCCGGAGCACCCGGAGAAAACCCACGCAGTCACAGGGAGAACGTGCAAACTCCGCGCATGCAGCACCCGTAGTCAGGATGGGACCCGGGCCTCTGGCGCTGTGAGGTAGCGACTACCCCTGCGCCACCGTTGGAACTTCCTCCAGACCGCCATTATACCGTCTCTTGCCAAACCTCTGTCACCTTATTTTAATCCTTTACCAGTAGACGCCACCTGTTCCGTCGTGGACTGACCTCCCACCATCGAAGGGTTCGTGCAGACTCCACACACTCCACTACCTCGCTCTATGTTTCGCAGGGAAAGGTTTGGTAGATCGTGGTGTCAACTGGACACATGTTATAGTCATAGAGTGATAGAAACAGGCCCTTCGGCCCACACCGGCCAACATGTCCCAACTACCCTAGTCCCACCTGCCTGCGCTTGGTCCATATCCCTCCAAACCTGGCCTATCCATGTACCTGTCTAACTGTTTCTTAAACGTTGGGATAGTCCCTGCCTCAACTACCTCCTCCGGCAGCTCGTTCCATACACCCACCACCCTTTGTGTGAAAAAATTACCCCTCAGATTCCTATCAAATCTTTTCCCCTTCACCTTGAACCTATGCCCTCTGGTCCTCGATTCCCCTACTCTGGGCAAGAGACTCTGTGCATCTACCCGATCTATTCCTCTCATGATTTTGTACACCTCTATAAGAGCTTGACATGGTCAGGGTAATTTCCCAGACTGGGAATGGGCACTTTATCAGAGGATGGAGGAGTGGGGGCTTGGAAAACGGAAGTTGAAGAGACGAAAGGGAGTGTGAGGCGTCTTGGAGTAGTCAGTGTGAGGAAGGGTCTCGACCCAAAACATCACCCACTCCTCCTCTCCAGAGATGCTGCCTGTCCCGCTGAGTTACTCCAGCATTTTGTGTCTATCTTGTCAGAGAAGCTGCCTCTGCCATAATATCTGAGCTTCTCTCAATTAAAACAAGGCATCTTCTCCAGAAGTACGCGGTGGGTGGAGAATAGCTAACGCATCTTCGGAGGAGAAAGTCAATCTGTCATATACCATAATATGGTCAATCATCTCCTCTCAACCTGGTTGCTACGTGGTCACCATGGGCAGCCAGCTCCGACAACCAAATACACCAAGCGATATGCCAATGTATTTCGTAGAGAAGAAAAGATGGTGGGACTAGTATAGCTGGGACATGTCGGCCGGTGTGGGCAAGTTGGGCCGAAGGGCCTGTTTCCATGCTGTACAGTCATGACTCCATGACTCTATAGCAATGGTCAAGGAAAGGTGGAGCCCACAATGGTCCATTGTTGGCAGTGGGGAAGGTGATAATGAGTGATACAAACAGTGACAAACGGTGGCTGCCTCGCCAACAGTTTGTCTGTCATTTCTTCTTTGTCTTGTTATTTTCAGTTTGTGTTAAAAGTATGTTTTTGTGTTCCTTGGTTTGTTTTATGTGTGGGGGGGGGGCGGTGAGGGTTGGGGGGGAAACCTTTTTTTCAATCTCTTACTGTGAGGGAGATGTGATTTTTTTCCGTATCGTATATCTCCAGCCCAATGTCGTGGAGTTGGCGGCCTTCCCTGGAGACCGACGGGCGCGCCAAGCCACGGGACTTCTATACTCAAGGGCTTGTCCCACTTACGCGACCTTGGCTCACAAATTACGCAACCTCGTGGTCGCTTGAGGCGTACGGGCACCGTATGGCCGCGCGGGGCCGGTCCCACATAGAAGCGCGGAGTTGTGCGGGGCTGGTCCCGACATCGCGCGGGGCTCCGAAAATCTGACAGTGTCCAAAATCAGCGTGTTGATGGCGTATGCCTAGCGCGTGGCGTTGCGTGATGACGTCACCGCCCGACGCCGTGCGACGCCCAAATTCAGTCGGCCCGCCTCCTGCCCAGCTGATTGGTCAGCATGACGTAAATGACATCACGCGTGAACTTAGCGCGAACTTAGCGCGAACTTCGCGTGAACTCCGCTTCCGTTTGGTCGCGCCAAACGCACGCGATCGCATGCAAGTGGGACAGGCCCTTTACTTCTAAAACATATCTCTACCCCCTGGATAAAAGGCAGGTTTAATTGTGATGTTCTTGTGAGACAGCATCTAAAATGTGCGATTCACCAGCTGGTAAACTGGTGCTGAACTGCAAGCAGCAAGGCTACATTTGCAGCAGGTCGCATTGATTAATATTAATTGCAGTCATTTCCAAAAGTCATCAGACACAGTTGTTCCTGCTTAAACCATTTATACTTTTTTAACCGCGTGAAACAAGGCATTAAACCAGTTGTGGGGAGTGTTATACCAGAGTCACCACTGCTCAACTCTCATGTCCACGTTTAGTTTAGAGATACAGCATGGAAACAGGCCCTTCGGCCCATCGAGTCCAGGCCGACCATCGATCTCCTGTTCACACTAGTTCTATGTCATCCCACTGTCCCTACATGCTGGGGACTATTTACAGAGGACCTACAAACCCGCACGTCTTTGGGATGTGGGAGGAGACCGGGGCTCCGGAGGAAACCCACGCGGTCACGGGGAGAACGTACAAACTCCGCTCGCAGACAGCGCCCGTGGTCAGGATTGAACCGGGGATCTCTGGCACTGAGAGGCAGCAGCTCCACCCACTGCGCCACCGTGCCGCACACACAGCCTTTGGCACACTAACGTGTCTCTACAGTAGCGATTGGTTCATTCTACTGCAGTCAGGTGTGTCGGGGCTCTGGATTGGCTGGGCAGGTGAGGTGGGGGCACCTGAATTAGAGGGGGGGGGGGGGAGGGGAGGTGAAGGGAGGGGAGGGGAGGGGAGGGGAGGGGAGGGGAGGGGAGGGAGGGGAGGGGGAGGGGAGGGGAGGGGAGGGGAAGGGAGGGGAGGGGAGGGGAGGGGAGGGGAGGGGAAGGGAGGGGAAGGGAGGGGAGGGAGGGGAAGGGAGGGGAGGGGGATGGGGAAGGGGAGGGGAGGGGAAGGGAGGGGAGGGGAGGGGAAGGGAGGGGAAGGGAGGGAGGGGGATGGGAGGGAGGGAGGGGAGGGGAGGGGAGGGGGAGGGGAGGGGAAGGGAGGGAGGGAGGGGGGAAGGGAGGGGAAGGGGAGGGGAGGGGGGGGAGGGGGAAGGGGAGGGGAGGGAGGGAAGGGAGGGGAGGGGGGGAGGGGAGGGGAGGGAGGGAGGGAGGGAGGGGAGTGGAGGGGAGGGGAGGGGAAGGGAGGGGAGGGGATGGGGAGGGAGGGGAGGGGGGGAGGGGAAGGGAGGGGAAGGGAGGGGAGGAGGGGAGGGGAGGGAGGGGAAGGGAGGGGAGGGGAAGGGGAGGGGAGGGAGGGGAGGGGAGGGGAAGGGAGGGGAGGGGAGGGGAAGGGGAGGGGAGGGGAGGGGGTGGGAGGTGAAGGGAGGGGAGGGGAGGGGAAGGGAAGGGAGTGGATGGAGGGGGAGGGGAGGAAGGGAGGGGAGGGGGGGAGGGGAGGGGAGGGGATGGGAGGGGAGGGAGGGGGGGAAGGGAGGGGGAGGGGAGGTGAAGGGAGGGGAGGGGAGTGGGAGGGGAGGGGAGGGGAGGGGGGAGGGGAGGGGAGGGGAGGGAGGGGAGGGGAGGGGAAGGAGGCGGGAGGGAGGGGGGAGGGGAGGGAGGGGAGGGGAGGGGAGGGAGGGGAGGGGAGGGGAGGGGGGGAAGGGAGGAAGGGGAGGTGGAGGGGAGGGAGGGGAGGGGAAGGGGAGGGGAGGGAGGGGAGGGGAGGGAGGGAGGGGAGGGGAGGGGAGAGGGGAGGGAGGTGAGGGGAGGGGAGGGGAGGGGGAGGGAGGAGGGGGGGAGGGGGGGAGGGGAGGGAAGGGAGGGGAGGGGGGGGGTTGGCGGGAGGGGAGGGGAGGAATGGGGAGTGAGGGGAGGGGGAGGGGAGGGAGGGGAGGGGAGGGAGGGGATGGAGGGGAGGGGAAAGGGGAGGGGAGATTGGGAGGGGAGGGGGTGGAGGGGAGGGGGAGGGAGGGGAGGGGAGGGAGGGGAGGGAGGGAGGGGTGGGAGGGGAGAGGGAAGGGGGGGGGAGGGGAGGGGGAGGAGGAGGGGGGAGGGAGGGAGGGAGGGGAGGGGAGGGAGGGGAGGGGAGGGAGGGAGTGGGGGGAGGGGGAGGGAGGGGGAGGGAGGGAGGGGAGGGGAGGGGAGGGAGGGGAGGAGGGGTGGGGATGTGGGGGAGGGGAGGGGAGGGGAGGGGAGGGGAGGGGGGGGAGGGGAGGGAGGGAGGGGAGTGCGGGAGGGAGGAGGAGATGGGGGGGAGGGGAGGGGAGAGGAGGGGAGAGGAGCGGAGTGAGGGAGGCAGGGAGCTCCTTCTGGGGCCAAGGACTGACTTGCTCCCCTCCAGTTGCTGCTTGCCTCTTACCAAAGTGAGAAAGTTGGGAGGTCACTTCACAGCTCTACAAGACACTAGTGAGGCCACGTGTAGAATACGGTTCAGTTCTGATCTCCCCATTGTTGGAAAGATGTTTCGGAAGGAACTTCAGATGCTGGCTTACACCGAAGATAGACACAAACTGCTGGAGTAACGCAGCGGGGCAGGCAGCATCTCGGAAGAAGGGTCTCGACCCGAAACGTCACCCATTCTTCTCTCCAGAGACGCTGCCTGTCCCGCTGAGTTACTCCG
The DNA here is from genome assembly GCA_035221665.1 of Okamejei kenojei. Taxonomy (NCBI): domain Eukaryota; kingdom Metazoa; phylum Chordata; class Chondrichthyes; order Rajiformes; family Rajidae; genus Okamejei; species Okamejei kenojei. The sequence goes on along the minus strand of CM069166.1, from coordinate 16,009,151 downwards.
GCATTCTGTGACTTTCATTGGAAAGAGGGTGCTAAGCTGGAAAGGTGCAGTGAAGATTTACAAGGACGTTGCCCGGGCTCAAGGGCCTGAGTGAAGGGCCTGTCCCACTGCACGAGGTAATTCAAGAGTTCTCCCGAGTTTTCCCCTGATTCCAACTCGGAGAATGTCCATAGCGGGACATTCGTGGACGTCCCGTAGCGGCCCGTACGAGTAACGGTTGGTACTCGGGGAAATCCGGTAAACACGTGACGTTTTTTCAACACTGTGAAAAATGTCCATGAGTAAAAAATACTCGTGATGAAACAAATGGTGACTTTTTACTGGTACGAGCCGCTACGGGACGTCCACGAACTCCTACGGGCCCGCTACGGACATTCTCCGAGTTGGAATCAGGGGAAAACTCAGGAGAACTCTTGAATTACCTCGTACAGTGGGACAGGCCCTTTAGGGTGAGGTTGAGCAGGCTGGGGCTCTATTCATTCAAGCACAGGAAGATGAGGGGTGATCTTATAGAGGTGTATAAAATCCCGAGAAGCACAGACAGTGCAAAAGCACTTTATCCAGAGAAGGGGAATCGAGAACCAGGTTTTAGGTGAGGATAGTGTTAATGTGTGGGGATCGCTGGTCGGCACGGACTCGGTGGGCCGAAGGGCCTGTTTCTACGTTGTATCTCTAAAACTAAAAAACTAAACCTAAAATAAAATGTACATGGAGAGGACAGGCTGGGAGGGATATGGGCCAAACGCAGGCAGGTGGGACTAGTGTAGCTGGGACATGTTGGTCGGTGTGGGCAAGTTGGGCCGAAGGGCCTGTTTCCTCGCTGTATCACTCTATGACTCTGTATGAGAATGCTTTTGGTTTGAAAAGTAGGAAAGAGAGTTGCAAAGGCAGCTGTCTGCAGAACAATTTGTCAATATCTATAGACAGGATAGTTAATAAACCGGCGTTTGATAGACACAGCAGAAAGTGTAGTGGAGCAGTCTATTGGGTGAGCAGCCAGACGTCGTGGTACACGTTGGCACAGATGACATGGGCAGGAAAAAGGTCCTCCAGGATAATAGTCTCCAGATAGCTCCTGGTGCCACGTGCTAGTGAGGGGAGGAACACGGAGACAGGACAGATGAATGCGTGGCTGAGGAGTTGGTGCAGGAAGCAATCCCCTACAACTCTCCCCAACTCCTACAGATGCACCACAGAAAGCATTTTATCGGGATGCATCACGGCACGGTTTGGGAACAGCTCCATCCAAGACCGCAAGAAATTGCAGCGAATTGTGGACACCTCCCAGACCATCACACAAACCAACCTCCCTTCCATTGACTCCATCTCTACACCTCACGCTGCCTCGGCAAGGCCAGCAGCATCATCAAGGACCAGTCGCACCCTGGTCCACTCCCTCTTCTCCCCTCTCCCATCGGGCAAAAATGCGCACCTCTAGATTCAGGGACAGTTTCTTCCCGGCTGTTATCAGGCAACTGAACCATCCTATCAATAACTAGAGAGCGGTCCTGACCTCCCATCTACCTCATTGGTGACCCTCGGACTATCCTTGACCAGACTTTACTGGCCTTACCTTGCACTAAACACAGTGAATGGCTCGATTGTAATCATGTATTGTCTTTCCGCTGACTGGTTAGCACACGACAAAAAGCTTTTCACTGTACCCCAGTACACGTGACAATAAACTGAACTGAACTGAGGCAGGGTTTTAGATTTCAGACATTGGGATGACTTCTGGAGCAGAGGTGACGTGTGCAAGGGGGCCAGCCTCCGCATCCAACACATAATCCTCCGCTATTTCCGCCACCTCCAACGGGATCCCACCACCAGCCGCATCTTCCCACCTCCACCCTTCTCTGCCTTCCGCAGAGACCGTTCTCTCCGTAACTCCCTGGTCTGCTCACCCCTTCCCACCCAAACCACCCTTTCTCCAGGTTCCTTCCACTACAACCGCAGGAGATGCAACAACTGTCCCTGTACCTCCTCGAATCCTATCTACTCCATCCGGTGTTCCCAACATGGCCTCCTGTACATCAGTGAGGTCCAGCCAAAGGGACGTCAACCATTTTGCCGAACATTTGCGCTCAGTCCTCCAAGGCCTGCTGGATCTCCGGGTTGCTAACTCCCCTTCCCATTCCCACACTGGCCTTTCAGTCCTAGGCCTCCTCCACTGCCAGAGTGAGGCCCAGTGCAAATTGGAGGAACAGCACCTCATATTCCACTTTGGGGTGTGGGGTGTTTGTGTTTTGTCAGCCCCCCCCCCGGGGGGGGGACCGTTACCCCCCCCCCCACCCCAGCTGCCATGAGAATTGATAGATACAAAATACTGGAGTAACTCAGCGGGCCAGGCAGCATCTCTGGAGAGAGAGGAAAGGGGGTGGGTGGGGTGTTTTTACTTGCGTTTATGTTCTGGTCGTTTTGGTTTCTTCAGACTGAGGGTCCCATCCTACCTCAGCTATGGAGCACTGCAACAGACCACCCTTGCTCTGCCATGAACTTGGTACTAATTATGTTTGGCACTGAAGTCTTGACTTTTTCACAGCTTTGTTTTGCACTACCTTGCAGAATTTAAGAGTAATTTATGGATAGTTTATATGTTTGAGTGCTGTGTGTCCAAATGCCTGTGAAGCTGCAGCAAGCAAGATTTTAATTGTACCTGAACCTCACTCTTCTTGTGCAGGTGGCAATAAGCTTGGCTTGACCCGACGTTACATACAAGTCGACACTAACACAGGCAGAGGGGAGAGACAGGTATGCCCAGAGATGCTCTCTCTCTCCGCTGGCTTTTACACACACATACAGTTACATACAGACACGCACACAGTCACACGTACACACATACACAGTCACATACACACTCCCAGACAACCACAAATACACACACACACATGCAGTCACGCACAAACGTACATACACACACATGTACTCACATACAGACACACACATAAAAATACAGACACTCAAACAAACACGCACGCACGCACACACGCACACACACACGCACGCACACGCACGCACACGCACGCACACCCACACACACACACACACACACACATCATATATACATAGATCACACACTCACACACACACACCACAGATACACACAACGACACACAGACACACACACGTACACAACACACACAACACACACACACACACGCGACACAGATACATACACACAGATACCACACAGATAACACACACACACACACTACACAACACACACACACACACAGAACACCCACACACACAGAGATACACACACACAGACAGATAACACAGATACCACCACACACACACACAGATACACGTACAGAGACACACACACACACACACATACACGGCGCCGCACACACCACACACAACAATAACACACACAGACGCACACACACGCCAGACACACACAACGACACACACACACACACACAGATACACACACACACACACACAATAACAGAAACACACCACACTCACACACAGACACACACACACACAGAAGATTACACACACACACACAGATACACGCACAGCCATAGTCACACACACACACAGACACACACACACACAACACAACAAAACACACAGATACACACAACATCACAGATCACACACACACACACACACACACACACACACACACACACACACACACACACACACAGAACACACACACAGATACACACACACACACCAACACACTCACAGAACACACACACACACACACACACACCACACACACACACACACAGATTACACACAGATTTTACACAACACACACACAGATACACACACACACACCACACACACAACAGATACACAACACACTCACACAACACACACACACAGATACACACACACAGATACACACACACAGATACACACACAGACACATATACACACACACAAGAACACAGATACACACACACACGACACAGACAGATACACACACACACACACACCCCAACACACACACACAACAAACAGATACATCACACACACACACACAACACAAAGAGATGCCACACACACAAGGACACACACACACACACACACACACACACACACACAGACACACACACACACACAGATACACACACACACACACACACACACACACACACACACACACACACACACACACACACACACACACACATTACCCATGTAATTCTGTTTTTGGAGCTGTTGGAAAGGGGAAAAAAACACACAATAAAACAACCTCGAGAGTTGCCATCTGTGTGGAATTCATCCAGAAACTTCTAAAACAATCTGGAGCTGACTGCTGTAACAAGGCAGTCCCTAAAAGAACCTTTGGCAAACGTGAAGTGGTACATTATTGCGATTAAATGAGTCTCATTTATCACTTGCACAGCTGAGGTATTGTTTAAACACCCGGCTCCTGAAGCCTACTCTCCCCCCCGCACCCCCCACCAGTCTCCCCTCCCACCCCTTTTGCCCCCCCCCACCCGCCCCCCCCCCCTCCCCCCCCCCTCTGCCATCTCCCCGTGCCCCACCGCTAACTGGTGCCCCCCTGATATAGATGCCAACCTCGTAACTCTAACGTAGGGTGACAGGGTCACCTTCCTAGCAGCTGGGCTGGCAGAGCCAGATGGCGCTGGCAAACCTGATTAGCTTCGGCAAACCAGCCCCCCGTGCCACCTGCACCCACATCAGTTCAAACGCCTTCGCTACCCTGCGGCGTCCCGGGCACCCCCTTGCCAGCATCGCCCGTCGCCAGGACCTGCGTCTCAGCGAGGGAAACAAACAGAGCGATAAGCTGCAGCCTGGGGCAATGGCCCCACGGTCTATGCCTCTCTATCCAAGCCTCGTCGCCCGGCTGGCAACGCTGACTGACTGCTGCTGGTGGCACCTCTGTGCCCTCCCCCCATGCCCTGCGCCAAGGATGCCCACATCCTCAGGGAGTAACTAGAGCCTTGGTTTAAGTTATCATCGGAAAGGCAGCACCTCTCCCGATCAGGCGCTCCGGGATAGATCCTTCACGGGACCCATCATTTTATGGTCATTTCGGGTCTCTCTCGGGTAAGCAAAGGACAGAGCCTCTGACTACAGGTGCGGGTGGCCACGGTGGCGCAGCGGTAGAGTTAATGCCTTGCAGCGCTCACAGTTGCGTCCCGACTACGGGCGCTGTCTGTACGGAGCTTGCACGTTCTCCCCGGGACCTGCATGGGTTTTCTCCGGTGCTCTGGTTTCGTCCTGCACTCCAAAGACAGAGAAACATAAAACATAGAAAATAGGTGCAGGAGGAGGCCATTTGGCCCTTTCGAGGTCCAGGTGACCACGCAGTGTAATTGACTCATTGAGTTGAAGTGCTCAGCCGAACACGACCCTTCATTAGTGGCCCTCTTGCACAGAGCTCCCTGTGAGCACAATATCACACTAACCCACGGGACCAGAGCTTTTTCAGGTGAGGTCAAGGTCATTGTTCTGACCAGGGGTACGATTCCTCCAGATTCAGGGACGGTTTCTTCCCAGCTGTCATCAGGCAACTGAACCATCCTACCACAACCAGAGAGCGGTGCTGAACTACTATCTACCTCACTGGTGACCCTCGGACTATCCTTGATCAGACTTTGCTGGCTTTCCCTTGCACTAAACGTTATTCCCTTATCCCGTAGCTATACTCTGTAAATGGCCCGATTGTAATCATGTATTGTCTTTCCGCTGACTGGATAGCACGCAACAAAAGCTTTTTGTTCGGGAGGTCCAGAACAAGGGGTCACAGTTTAAGGATAAGGGGGAAGTCTTTTAGGACCGAGATGAGAAAATCATTTTTCACACAGAGAGTGGTGAGTCTCTGGAATTCTCTGCCACAGAAGGTAGTTGAGGCCAGTTCATTGGCTATATTTAAGAGGGAGTTAGATGTGGCCCTTGTGGCTAAAGGGATCAGGGGGTATGGAGAGAAGGCAGGTACGGGATACTGAGTTGGATGATCAGCCATGATCATATTGAATGGCGGTGCAGGCTCGAAGGGCCGAATGGCCTACTCCTGCACCTAATTCTATGTTTCTATGTTTCTATGTTCACTGTACCTCGGTCAAGTGACAATAAACTAAACTGAATTGTTTGCTGAGGGACTCGAATGCCGAGGCATGAAGGAGATTAGGAACACTCCCCATCCATCACAGATACGCACGTCCCTACCGACCCTCCAAGTGTAGCAGGCACTGCCTCAAAAAGGCAGCCAACATCATCGGAGACCAACAGCTACCTGGCCATGTGCACGGGGAGGAACCACAGGCGCTAGTTTGTACTGAAGATAGACACATTATGCTGGAGTAACTCAGAGGGTCAGGCAGCATCTGTGGAGAGAAGGAATGGGTGACGTTTCGGATCTCCGGAGAAAAGGAATAGGTGAAGAAGGGTTCCAGTCCGAAACGTCACCCATTCCTTTTCTCCAGAGATGCTGCCTGACCCGCTGAGTTACTCCAGCATTTTGTGACCACAACCCTGGCCATGCTCTCAACTCAATGCTACCATCAGGAAGAAGGCACTGGAGCCTGAACGTGGTGACCTCCAGCTTCAAGAACAGCTTCTTTCCAACAACTCTGGGCTTTTGAACACTGCACAACACTAATAGCCCTGTCCCACGGTACGAGTTCACTCCAAGACCTCTCCCTAGTTGTAAAAAAATCAAACTCGTGGTAAGCACGGAGAATGAACGTAACGGGTACGTCGGAGCTCGGGGACGCCTCGTAACGCTAGCGGCAGGTACTCGGCAAGAATCGCTAACGGCGGGTAAGCACGGGAAGACGCGTGAAGATTTTTCAACATGTTGAAAATTGTCCACGAGAGCCCTGAGTACTGACGAGTGGCCATTCGAATCAGGGCAAACTCGGGAGAACTCGTGGAATGGACTCGTACGGTGGGACAGGGGTTTTACTCAGCAATGAGGATTTTCTACAGATGGTGTCTTTGGTTTCCACTACGAACTTTGGCTTTGTAAAGTTATAGTTACCTAGAGTTGTGGCTATTAAATTATTGTATTTATTACATATTCTCTGTGCTTTATCATATTGTTTACAGGCCTGTTAAGAATTTTCTAACAATTGAACACTCTCTTACGTTCCCGATGTTGGGGGAGTCCAGAACCAGGGGCCACAGTTTAAGAATAAGGACTAAGCCATTTAGAACGGAAACGAGGAAACACTTTTTCACACAGAGAGTGGTGAGTCTGTGGAATTCTCTGCCTCGGAGGGCGGTGGAGACCGGTTCTCTGAATGCCTTCAAGAGAGAGCTAGATAGGGCTCTTAAAGATAGTGGAGTCAGGGGATATGGGGAGAAGGCAGGAACGGGGTACTGATTGGGGATGATCAGCCATGATCACATTGAATGGCGGTGCTGGCTCGAAGGGCCGGATGGCCTGCTCCTGCACCTATTGTCTATTGTCTATTTATTGTCTAAAGAGGAGATTGGTTCAGGAGTTCATAGCTGTGGGGAAGAAATTGTTTCTAAGTCTGAACGTCCAAGCTCTCAAGAAGGTAGAAGAGGGGAAAGGGTGTGGCCAAGGTAGCAGACACCCTCAACGTTCCTTCCAGCCTTCCGATACCAATCCATACCATTCCATACCATAGAACTTTATTTATCACAGGAGGGTAATTGATCGGCCCATAGTCATAAAACACAACAAGATACATGAAACATGAAATTAAAGTGACATAGAAACATAGACAATAGGTGCAGGAGGAGGCCATTCGGCCCTTCGAGCCAGCACCGCCATTCATTGTGATCATGGCTGATCGTCCCCAATCAATAACCCGTGCCTGCCTTCTCCCCATATCCCTTGATTCCACTAGCCCCTAGAGCTCTATCTAACTCTTAAATCCATCCAGTGATTTGGCCTCCACTGCCCTCTGTGGCAGGGAATTCCACAAATTCACAACTCTCTGGGTGAAAACGATTTTCCTCACCTCAGTCTTAAATGACCTCCCCTTTATTCTAAGACTGTGGCCCCTGGTTCTGGACTCACCCAACATTGGGAACATTTCTCCGGCATCTAGCTTGTCCAGTCCTTTCATAATTTTATATGTTTCTATAAGATTCCCCTCATCCTTCTAAACTCCAATGAAAACACGCCTAGTCTTTTCAATCTTTCCTCATATGACAGTCCCGCCATCCCAGGGAATAATCTCGTGAACCTACGCTGCACTGCCTCAATAACAAGGATGTCCTTCCCAAAATTAGGAGACCAAAACTGTACGCAATACTCCAGATGTGGTCTTACCAGAGCCCTATACAACTGCAGAAGAACCTCTCTACTCCTATGCTGAAATCCTCTTGTTATGAAGGCCAACATTCCATTAGCTTTCTTCACTGCCTGCTGTACCTGCACGCCAACTTTCAGTGACCAGTTGGAAGGATTGGGGATGGGCAAAGATTGGGGAGGGGGTGGGGGGGGGGGGGGGGGTGGTGGAGAGGAGTCAGTCTACCCCATGACTGAAGGAGGGGGAGTTGTACAGTTTGATAGCCACAGGGTTGAAGGATCTCCTGTGGCGTTCTGTGCTGCATCTTGGTGGGACCAGTCTATTGCTGAAGTGCTCTTCCTGAAGCAGTGGACTGAGTTGGACTGGGCTGTGTCCATCACTCTCTTTTGCAATTCAGTTATTTTGCAGCCATTCCATTGCTCACTACTGCCATGACCAACGATCATAAGATTATAAGACAAAGGAGCAGAATTACGCCATTCGGCCCGTCGAGTCTGCTCTGCTATTCGATCATCGTTTTGTTCACAGATACAGCGTGGAAACAGGCCCTTCGGCCCACCGAGTCCGCGCCGACCAGCGATCCCCGCACACTAACACTATCCTACACACACTAGGGACAATTTACAAATTTTACCAAGCCAATTAATCTACAAACCTGTACGTCTTTGGACTATGGTAGGAAACCGGAGCACCCAGAGAAAACTCACGCAGGTCACGGGGAGAACGTACAAACTCCGTACAGACAGCGCCCGCAGTCGAAGCTCCCCCCACCATTTCCGGTGTTACCATTGGCATTAATCTCCAGCATGTATTCGACCATACCTTGTTCCTGGCCATGGATCTGTGCTGGCTCTTTGCAGAGTCATTGTGCCACTATTCATAAGCTCTTAAGTTTTATGAACTGAATTAGGCCATTCAGCCCATCAAGTCTTCCCCACCATTCAATCATGGTTGGCGTATCTTTCCATCACAACCCCATTCACCTGCCTTCTCCCCATTACCTTTGATGCCCTTATTAATCAAGAACCTGTCAATCCCCACTTTAGAAATACTCAATGAGGCTTGAGGCCCTGCAGCTGCGGGCCAGGCAACATCTCTGGAGAAAAGGAACAGGTGACGTCCTGACCCAAGACCTCACATATTCTTCTCTCCAGAGATGCTGCCTGACTCGCTGAGTTAGTCCATCTTTTTGTGTCTGCCTCACTGCAACTAACTCATTCAAGTGTCACACAACCATCGCCCTGCCAAAGTTAGTCATCAAACCTATCTTAATGCCCAATAATTAATCTCCAGGCGACTGAAGGGTGATGAGATAGAGCAGCAACCTCAAGTAATGATTCAATGGTCAATGGGTCAATGGTTCAATGGTCAATGGGTCAATGATTCAATGGTCAATGGGTCAATGGTCAATGATTCAATGGTCAATGGGTCAATGATTCAATGGTCAATGGGTCAATGATTCAATGGTCAATGGGTCAATTATTCAATGGTCAATGGGTCAATGATTCAATGGTCAATGGGTCAATGATTCAATGGTCAATGGGTCAATGATTCAATGGTCAATGGGTCACTGGTTCAATGGTCAATGGGTCAATGGTTCAATGGTCAATGGTCAATGGTTCAATGGTCAATGGTTCAATGGTCAATGGGTCAATGGTTCAATGGTCAATGGGTCAATGATTCAATGGTCAATGGGTCACTGGTTCAATGGTTCAATGGGTCAATGGTTCAATGGTCAATGGTTCAATGACTCAATGGTCAATGGGTCAATGGTTCAATGGTCAATGGGTCACTGGTTCAATGGTTCTTTATTGTCGCATGTGACCTGCACAGTGAAATGTTTGCGTTCGTTTTTGGTGCCATTTGCAAAAGAAAAAGAAAAAGTCTAAAGTCCATAGCCTAAAGTCCATGAAGTCCAAGTACGTGCTGGCGGTACAGGAGCGCACCTTATCTAAGTAAGCCGCAGGTAAGCCGCAGGTAAGCCCAGGTAAGCCGCAGGTAAGCCGCAGGTAAGCTCCAGGCTGCTGCACGGCCTCGATTGTCGCCCTCGACCGCTCGGCACGCCAACCCCGTCCCTCTCCTCGCCCGCCCAACCCCCTCTGTGCCTCTGTTACTCTGGGATTTGTTACTCTGGGGTTTGTTACTCTGGGGTTTGTTACTCTGGCTCAGACTGACGACAGGCGCTACATGTACGGAGTTTGCACGTTCTCCCCGTGACCATGTGGGTTTTACCCGGGTGCTCCGGTTTCCTCACACACTCCAAAGACGTTCAGGTTTGTAGGTTAATTAGCATGTTGTAAAAATTGTCCCTAGTGTGTGTCGTTTAGTTTAGTTTAGTTTTAGAGATACAGTGTGGAAACAGGCCCTTCGGCCCACCGGGTCCGCACCGACCAGCGATCCCCACACACTAACACTATCCTACACACACTAGGGACAATTTTCATTTATACCAAGCCAATTAACCTACAAACCTGTACATCTTTGGAGTGTGGGAGGAAACCAAAGATCTCGGAGAAAACCCAGGCGGGTCACGGGGAGAACGTGCAAACTCCGTACAGGCAGCGCCCGTAGTCGGGATGGAACCCGGGTCTGTGGCGCTGTGAGGCAGCAACTCTACCGCCGCGCCACTTTGCCACACGTGGCGTGCCGTGTAGGTTAGTGTAGGGGGTGAGGTTTGTACATTCACTTGCTCGGTATAAATGTAAAGCTGTCCTTAGGGTATGTAGGGTAGTGTTATTGTGTAGGCATCGCTGGTCTGCATGAACTCGGTGGGCCGAAGGGCCTTTTTCCACACCGTATCTCTAAAGTATAAAGAGCTGAGATTGACTGAACTTGTACCTCGAACAAGGACGGCAGGGTGCCAGCGTAGAGCCATGGAAGCCACCAGCACCGGGACAGTATTGTCAGCAGTTTTGGGCCCCATATCTGAGGAAGGATGTGCTGGTTCTGCAGAGGGTCCAGAGGAGGTTTACAAGAACGATCCCAGCAATGAGTGAGTGTTTGAAGGCACTGGGCCTGCACTCACTGGAGTTTAGAAGGATGAGGGGGGGAACCTCATTGAAGCTTACCGAATAGTGAAAGGCCTGGATAGAGTGGATGAGGAGAGGATGTTTCCACTGGTGGGAGAGTCTAGGACCAGAGGTCACAGCCTCAGAATTAAAGCACATTCCTATAGGAAGGAAACGAGGAGGAATATCTTCAGTTCAGTTCTGTTTTATTTGTCATATGTAGGTTAACACAGGGTCAACGGTACAATGGGTCCATCAGCAATGAGATTACAGAAAGTAGTGAATTAGCCAGAAGGTAGTGAATCTGTGGAATTCTTTGCCACAGAAGGCTGTGGAGGCCAATTCAATGAATATTTTTCAGGCAGAGATTAAAAGATTCTTGATTGGTACGGGAGTCCGAGGATATGGGGAGAAGGCAGGAGAATGGGGTTAGGAAAGAGAGATAGATCAGCCATGATCGAATGGCGGAGTCGGTATGATGGGCCGAATGGCCTAATTCTGCTGCTGTCACTCCCGAAACACGACATCATGGGGAAGGGCAACGTTTCGACATCGAGCTCTGTTGTGCAAAGCCGAACGCAATTGAGCTGGGCCAGGATTTAATATGTTGATCACATCAACATTGTTGTCTACTTGCCTATAAAAATAACAGACAGATTGCAGTGTGCATGTTCTCATTTGGAAGATGCTGCAGGATTGCCAAGGGAACTCATTTATTGAATCATCTGGATGGAGAAAGATCTGAACAGCATTTGGGACTGGGAGGAGGTGGGGGGGCGGTGGGGAGAGAGTGGGGGGAGAGAGTGTTGAATATGGTCGCACGGTTTGGCACTTGCTGAGAACAGGAGGTACCAGCAAACATCACAGGACAAAACATTTGAAAAATATGAAGTGCTTTCTCATTATCTGCCGAGTGTCGTTAAATGGAGCATACTTCAATCTCCACTTCACATAACAGATGTCATCCTTGATACCAGTAGGACGAAGGCGAATGGAATAAAAGCTTTCAATCCCAGCCAGTGATGTCAAGCGCTGACAGTCAGGGAAGGTATTGTGCCTCTCGCGCTGCCAGCAAATTTATCTTTTGTGCAGATTATGTCTTCACACCATCCTCCCTCTCCCTTCCACTTTACCTTCTCCTCACGAAGTCCATCTCCGCACCTACTGTTCAGTGTTATTTATTTATCGTAGTTTATTGTCACGTGTACCGGGGTACAGTGAAAAGCTTTTTGTTGCGTGCTAACCAGTCAGCGGAAAGACCATACGTGATTACAATCGAGCCGTTTACAGTGTGTAGATACATGATAAGAGAATAACGTTTAAGGGAAAGCCAGCAAAGTCCGATCAAGGATAGTCCGAGGGTTCCCGATGAGTAGATAGTAGTTCGGGACCGCTCTCTAGTTGGTGGTAGGATGGTCCAGTTGCCTGATAACAGCTGGGAGGAAACTGTCCCTGAATCTGTGGAGGTGTGCGTTCGTTTTCACACTTCTGTACCTCTTGCCCGATGGGAGAGGGGAGAAGAGGGAGTGGCCGGGGTGCGACTGGTCCTTGATGATGCTGCTGGCCTTGCCGAGGCAGCGTGAGGTGTGGATGGAGTCAGTGGAAGGGAGGTCGGTTTGTGTGTGATGGTCCACAATTCTCTGCAATTTCTTGCGGTCTTGGATGGAGCCGTTCCCAGTTATTCCCGTTATCCTGTACTGTACACTGGGGATGGCTCGATTATAATCATGCACCGTCTTTCTGCCTTTCCTGATGTGGAAATGGCCATTCGGCCCCTTGAGCCTGTTCCTCCATTCAACAGATTTACAGATACTGCGTGAAAAGAGGCCCTTCGGCCCACCGAGTCTATGCCGACCAGCCATTACCCAGTATACTAGCACAATCCCACACACTAGAGACATGAGTCAAAGCTGCCCACGTTTGGCCCATATCCCTCTAAACCTATCCTATCCATGTACCTGTCCAAATATCTTCAAAATGTTATTTTGTCTTTTTAGTTCCATTAGGAGAAACTGGCCCTTTAATCCACCAATGTCCATGCAGACCAGAGATCCCCTCACACTATCCTACACACTAGGGACAATTTACATTTTATCTTTCCCAATGCCAATCAACCTACAAACCTGTACGTCTTTGGAGTGTGGGAGGAAACCGGAGTCGCCGGAGAAAACCCACGTGGTCACGGGGAGAACGTACAAACTCCACACAGACAGCGCCCGTAGCCAGGATCGAACCGGGGCCTCTGGCGCTGTGAGGCAGCAACTCTACCGCTGCTTTGCAACCGAATGGTCGATCCCATCTCGAGCACGGACAATATTCATGTTAATAAACGATAGAACTAGAATTAGGCCATTCGGCCCATCGAGTCTACTCTGCCATTCGATCGTGCCTGATCTATCTCTCCCTCCTAACCCCATTCTCCTGCCCTCTCCCCATCACCTCTGACACTCGTACCAAGCAAGAATCTATCTGTCACTGCCTTCAAAATATCTGTTGACTTGGCCTCCACAGTCCTCTATGGCAAAGAATTCCACAGATTCACCACCTACCAGTGGTGGGTGCCTGGAACGTGCTACCAGGGGTGGAAGTGGGCCGAAGGGCCTGTGCATATGCTGTACTGTTCTATGTTCTATGTTCACTCCAACCCCCCAGGTTCGCAATGCCTGGTCTGCAGATCTGGGAGAACCATTCCTCTTGTTCAACATCTGTACAGGCACACCACCGCCTCTGCTCCCTTAGAAGGCTCAGGAAGTTCGGCATGTCCCCAACAACTCTCACCAACTTCTACAGGTGCACCGTAGAAAGCATTTTATCGGGATGCATCACAGCACGGTTTGGGAACAGCTCCATCCAAGACCGCAAGGAATTCCAGAGATGTGTGGACGCAGCCCAGACCATCACACACAAACCAACCTCCCTTCCATTGACTCCATCCACACCTCACGCTGCCTCGGCAAGGCCAGCAGCATCATCAAGGACCAGTCTCACCCCGGCCACTCCCTCTTCTCCCCTCTCCCATCGGGCAAGAGGCACAGAAGTGTGAAAACGCACGCACACCTGCAGATTCAGGGACAGTTTCTTCCCAGCTGTTATCAGGCAACTGAACCATCCTCTCACCAGCTAGAGAGCGGTCCTGAACTACTATCTACCTCAATGGGGACCCTTGGACTATTTTTGATCAGACTTTGCTGGCTTTACCTTGCACTCAATGTTATCCTGTATCTACACACTGTGGGCGGCCCGATTGTAATTGTGTGTTGTCTTTCCACTGGCTGGATAGCACACGACAAAAGCTTTTCACTGTACCTCAGTACACGTGACAACAAACATGAAGTCAATTCAAACCATTTCAATCCTTAACACTCAGGCAGGCGGTTTAATCACAAGTCAATGCGGGAGGGGGGGGGCTGCAGGTGAACAGAGCAAAAATAACCCCGGAGCTCGGAGCCTCCGGCCACAGGCCCGGTGGACGGTGAGATCGGGAGCTCGCAGGTCCCTGGTGGCAACTTCTCCCGCCCGAGATGCGGGGTTGAAAATGACCTGGAGCGGGGCCTTACATCGCCCCGCGCGGCTTTAACGGCCGCGGGACTCGCCATCGCCCGCCGGGGGCTCCAACATCAAGACCCGGAGCGCGGCCTTGCATCGCCCGGCGCGGCCTGAATGGCCACGGGACTTGCCATCGCCCGCCGGGGGCTTTGACTCTGACATTCGGGAGGAGAATGGGGAGAGCAGGGGGCAGATAAGACTTTGCCTTCCATCACCGTGAGGAGGAGATTCACTGTGACGGATGTCTGTGTGCACTGTGTTGGTGTGTGTCTCGGTTCTTTTCTTGTTGTATGGCGGCCAAAACCAAATTTCGTTTGACCTTCATTTGAGGTTCAAATGACAATAAACGGTATTGTATTGTGTTGTTGCAGAGCTGCAGAGAGGGGGGAGAACGATTCCCCGACATGTGCGGAGGGGGTGATGCAGCTTGCGAGGAAGACGTTGCACAAATCTGACGCTGCTGTGACTCGCAGTGCGAAGTCTATTTATACCACGGCTGAGGCTCCGTGTGAAAATCACAGTGATTAACTCGGAGGGAATCCAGCGGAGACTCCATGAACTCTACATGCCCCCGGGGCAGATGCACGGAACTGGTGAAGATAGACGCAAGATGCTGGAGTAGCTCAGCGGGGCAGGCAGCGTGTCTGGAGAGGAGGGACGTTCAGGCGACGTTTCAGGTCGAGGCGCGCGCTGGTAACCATGGCAATTGACCATCTTAACAAGGTGGACACTCAGGGGGAGGGTCTGTCAGCAATGTGTAGGAAGGAACTGCAGATGCTGGTTTAAACCAGAGACAGACACAAAAGTGCTGGAGTAACTCAGCGGGGCAAGGAACATCTCTGGAGTTGATGTCATTTCTCAACTAAAGCTGTCTCAAGTCTGAAGAAGGGTCTCGACTTGAGACAGCTTTAGTTCTCTCTCCCCTTCTCTCCAGAGAGGCTGCCTGTCCCGCTGTGTTTCTCCAGTTTATTGTGTCTATCTTAGATAATATTTTTGGGTCTGGGCCCTTCATCAGCTCTCCTTTGATTTTCCCAACATTTGTGGGTTTGGCAGGTAGTCGGCCCTCTGTGAATTGTCCCCGAGTGTGTCGGGAGTGGAAGAGAAAGTGGGATAATATAGAACTAGTGTACGGGGGCATCGCTGGTCTGCACGGACTCGGCGGGCCGAAGGGCCTGTTTCCATGCTGTATCTCTAAACTAAACATAACAGCAGCCATTTATCCTAGCAATTCACATATCCTATGAATGCTGGATTAATGCAACATGTGGATGTGGATGTATGTGTGTGTGTGTATATATATTTATATATATGTGTGTATATGTGTGTGTGTATGTGTGCGTATGTGTATATGTATGTACATGCGAGTGTGAGCCTGTGCGCATATATGTATGTGTATATTTGTATGTTCGTGTATGTGTGTATGTGCGTGCGTTTGTGTGTGTGTGTGTCTGTGTGTGTGTGTGTGTGTGTGTGTATATGTATATGTGTATGTGTGTGTGTGTATGTGTGTGTGTGTGTGTGTGTGTGTTTGTGTGTACGTGTGCGTGTGTTTGTGTGTAAATATATGTCTGTATGTATGTGTGTACTGGTGTGTATGTGTCTGTGTGCATATACGTGTGTATGTGGGTATACATGTGTGCATGTGTGTGTATATGTGTATCAAGTCAGTCAGCTTTAGACTAGAGATACGGGGTGGGAGATTGCAACCTTCACGTGGTCCGCCCTGTTTCGACTAATGCAATCAACTCGACGTGCACAAACGGAAGATCAAACAGAACAAGGTGTCCAACAACTTTAGGCTGTGCACGCCACACGCAAGAAGAAGACTAGAGATACAAAGATGAAACAGGCCCTTCTGCCTACTGAGACCGCACCGACCAGCGATCACCCCCATAGACTGACACTATCCTATACACGAGGGACAATTTACCATTTAACAAAGCCAATTAATCTGCAAATCTGTATGCCTTTGGAGTGTGGAGACAACAGGCAATAGGTGCAGGAATAGGCCATTCGGCCCTTCGAGCCAGCACCGCCATTCAATGTGATCATTGCTGATCATCCCCAATCAGTACCCCGTTCCTGCCTTCTCCCCATATCCCCTGACTCCGCTATTTTTAAGAGCCCTGTCTAGCTCTCTCTTGAAAGCTTCCAGAGAACCCGCCTCCACCGCCCTCTGAGGCTGAGAATTCCACAGACTCACCACTCTCTGTGAGAAAAAGTGTTTCCTCGTCTCTGTGGAGTATAATGGAAAGAGACCAAAGCACCTGGAGAAAACCCACGTGGTCACAGTCAGAACGTGCAAACAGCAAAACCAACAGCGCCCAAGGTCAGGGTTGAACCTGGGTGGCTTTACCCGCTGCACCACTGGACCGTCCCTAATGAGTGTCTGCGTCTGCCTGTTATGAGTGAATACCAGCCTCGGTAGGGTGCAGACACGTCCAGTACTACTATTAACTTTGGCACAAAGGCACAAAGTGCTGGAGAAACTCAGCGGGTCAGGCAGCATCTGTGGAAGGAATGGACACAGATTACAATTTGGGTCATGGACAGGGGTGGCGAGGGAATGGGACAAAGCCTGGCAAGTGATAGGTGGATACAGGTGAGGGCGGCTGATTGGAAGATGGTGTGGTTCCTGTTTGAAAGCTTCCATTGGCTTCCTCCAAGGTCAGAGTGGGGTATATGTCACCAGCGGCGCAGCGGAGGCGTTGCTGCCTCACAGCGGCAGAGACCCGGGTTCCATCCTGACCTCGGGTGCTGTCTGTACGGAGTTTGCACGTTCTCCCCGTGACCTGCGTGGGTTTTCTCCGGGAGCTCCGGTCTCATCCCACACTCCAAAGACGTACAGGTTTGTAGGTTAATTGTCTTGGTATAACTTTAAATTGTCCCTGTCAATCATCCCTGTCCCGCCTGCAACTGGTCCAAAACGCCGCAGCGAGACTCCTGACGGGCACCCGAAAAAGGGACCACATCACCCCGATCCTGGCCTCTCTCCACTGGCTTCCAGTGCAGTTCCAAGCTCCTTCTTTGTGCCTACAAAGCCCTTAATGGGCTTGCCCCCACCTACATCAAAAATCTGCTAACCCACCACACCCCCTCCAGGTCCCTCAGATCAGCCGACTCGGGGTTACTGAACATCCCGCGGTCTAGGCATAAGGATAAGGGGGAAGTCTTTTAGGACCGAGATGAGAAAAACATTTTTCACACCGAGAGTGGTGAATCAGTGGAATTCTCTGCCACAGAAGTAAGTTGGGGCCAGTTCATTGGCTATATTTAAGAGGGAGTTAGATGTGGCCCTTGTGGCTAAAGGGATCAGGGGGTATGGAGAGAAGGCAGGTACGGGATACTGAGTTGGATGATCAGCCATGATCACATTGAATGGCGGTGCAGGTGCGAAGGGCTGAATGGCCTACTCCTGCACATATTTTCTATGTTTCTATGTTTCTAAGCTCACTGTACCTCGGGTCAAGTGACTGTGGAACAGCATCCCTCTTCCCATCAGAACCGCCCCCTCCATCAACTCTTTTAAGTCGAGACTTAAAACTTATTTCTACTCTCAAGCCTTTCTTGAGGTCCCCTGAGGGAGCGCTGTATGTATGTATTTATGTATGTACTGTTGATCTCTGTACCACTGTATTTAGCACGTTAGTACCTGCACTAATATAAAGCACTTTGGTCAACGAGAGTTGTTTTTAAATGTGCTATAATAATAAAATTGACTTGACTTGGCTAAAAGATAATGCTAGTGTGTGGGGATCACTGGTTGGCCCAGACTTGGTGGGCTGAAGGGCCTGTTTCTGCTCTGTATCTCCAACCTATACAAATTAAACTGAACTAAACTACAATCAGTTCGTATTCAATGTAGAGGCAGGCAAGACTGGCTAAGCCCGGCTTTTAATCTGTGTACAGACACAGAAATCTGGAGTAGCTCAGCGGGCCAGGCAGCATCTCTGGAGAAAAGGAATAGGTGACGTTTTGGGATGAGATCCTTTTCACCCTGAGAATCAGGGGAAAGGGAAACGAGAGACATAGGCATAGAAACATAGAAACAGAAAAATAGGTGCAGGAGTAGGCCCTTCGAGCCAGCACCACCATTCAATATGATCATGGCTGATCATCTAAAATCAGTACCCCGTTCCTGCTTTATCCCCATATCCCTTGATTCCCTTAACCCTAAGAGCTAAATCTAACTCTCTCTTGAAAACATCCAGTGAATTGGCCTCCACTGCCTTCTGTGGCAGAGAATTCCACAGATTCACAACTCTCTGGCTGAAAACATTTTAGGACTCGTCTAAGTCCTAAATGGCCTACCCCTTATTCTTAAACTGTGTGACCCCTGGTTCTGGACTCCCCCAACATTGTGAACTGTAGAGAGATATAGAACAATTTAATGAAAGTTGTGCACAAATCAACGATGATTAAGGAAAGGTGGAGCCCACAATGGTCCCTTGTTGGCTGTGGGCACGGTGATAACGAGTGATACAGACGGTGAAACTCAACAGGACGACAGTGAGACTAGTACGACGACTAGGGTGGAGGAGGGACGAAGACCTATTCCTTCTCTCCAGAGATGCTGCCTGTCCCGCTGAGTTACTCCAGCATTTTGTGTCTATCTTCGGTTTAAACCAGCATCTGTAGTTCCTTCTTATCTGTGTATTTGTGTGAAAAGAAAATGGGGGGGTTGGGAATTAATTAGAAATAAATCCAATGGCTTGGTACATGTTGGTCAAAGTAATCGAACACAGTGAATGAGTGGGTTAACCTATGATGAGCGTTTGACGGCACTGGGCCTGTGCTCGCTGGAGGTTAGAAGGATGAGGGGGAACCTCATTGAAACTTACTGAATAGTGAAAGACTTGGAGAGAGTGGATGTGGAGAGGATGTTTCCACTAGTGGGAGAGTCTAGGACCAGAGGTCACAGCCTCAGAATTAAAGGACGTTCTTTTAGGAAGGAGATGAGGAGAAATGTGTTTAGTCAGAGGGTGGCGAATTCTTTGCCACGGAAGGCTGTGGAGGCCAAGTCAGTGGATATTTTTAAGGCAGAGAGAGATAGATTCTTGATTAGTGCGGGTGTCAGGGGCTATGGGGAGGAGGCAGGAGAATGGGGTTAGGAGGGAGAGATAGATCAGCCATGATTCTGCTAGGCAGCGGAGAGTATTGGTAGATGGAAATTGGCAGGTTCTATGGTCGAGGAAGAAACGGAGGGCTTTCTCCCGCCCCTGACAACAGTCTGAAGAAGTGTCTCGACCCAAAATGTCACCCATACCTTCTCTCCATAGATGCTGCCTGTCCCTCTGAGTTACTCCAGCATTTTGTGTCTACCTTCGATTTAATCCAGCATCTGCAGACCTTTCTCACACAGCCATGATTGAATGGCGGAGTGGACTTGATGGGCCGAATGGCCTAATTCTACTCCTATTCTTTATGACCTAATGACTGGGAAGGTGCTTCCTTGGGGAAGAAGGACATTGAGACTAATGCCCCTGTCCCACTAAGGAAACCTGAACGGAAACCTCTGGAGACTTTGCGCCCCACCCAAGGTTTCCGTACGGTCCCCAGAGGTTTTTGTCAGTCTCCCTAATGGTCGAAAGTGGGTTTCCGCTTCTTCAAAACCTCCGGGAATCTCCAGGAACCGCACGGAAACCCTGGGTGGGGCGCAAAGTCTCCAGAGGTTTCCGTTCAGGTTTCCTAAGTGGGACAGGGGCATAATTAGAGAGTTGCCATGCTGTGAGAACGGTGAGGATGAGAAAGAGTTTCTTCCCAGAGGCTATTCGGACTGTAAACTCCAATCTCACCAGGGACTAACCTTACTGAACCAAGTTACTGTAGTGTGGTGTCATTTTCTTGTTTCCTCCCACAAATACGTAATATGTGAATATGTGATTCTGTTCCATTCTGTTTTGTAGTTGGATTTTTGCACAATCCGCGAGCATTGCTGCTTTTCATTTCACTGCTCATCTCGTATGCGTATGTGACGAATAAACTTGGCTTGACTTGAGAAGCGGTTTGTCATTACGTTTATTAGACAACTTACAGGTGATGAGACCACTTGGGCAGTTCCTGCCTGTGTCCGGTACATAACATTAACACCTCTTCACCAACATGTCACAGACGGATTCGTCGATCATAAATAATACCAGTGCAAAACAAAATGTTTGTTTTGGTCCAAAAACAGACAAAGAGATTCTCAGCTCGGTTTAGAGAGTTGTCAGTGCTGTGTCTGCTGTAGGGGGATTAGTCAGGCTCATTCTCCATGCAGGTCATTAATACATGCCCGCAAGTCATAGACTCTCTGGGCAAGATGCCCGGCGTCAGCTGGTGAGGATGTACATGTAAACAAGCTCACGCACACGCACACATACAGATGCACACGTACACATATACACACACAGGCACACACACAGGCACACACACATATAGTCACACACATATACACATACATACACATACACACATACAGATGCACACTTACACATATACACACACACATATACATACACATGTATATCCACAACCACACACATATACACATGCACACGCATACAGGTGCCCATGTGCACACATAGACGCACACATATACATAGATATACACACATACACAAACACACACACACATGTATGCACACACTCACACATACATACACACACGCACACAAACACACATACATAAACATACGCACACCGACACATGCATCACCCCTGTACACACATGTGCACGAGCACACACACATTGACACAGAAACACACATACATACACAGACATGCACGCACATACAATGAAACATGCAAACGTACACACACACTGAAACATACAAACACACACAGACTCTCACACACACACATACATTCACACACACACATACACTGAAATATACATACACACACAAATACACACAGACATAGACACACAGACACAATTCAAAGAGCAATAATAACACAAATGCAACCAAACCTCCCGCATGTTGCAGTGACTAGATCACATGCGATGCCATGTCAGCGTCCCTGAGCCTAGTTGCCCACAAGCACAGCCCGCTGGCCAGTGGGCTCTGTCACCCCTCAGGTGTATAAAACCATGAGAGGAATAGATCAGGTACATGCACAGGGTCTCTAGGCCAGAGTAGGGGAATCGAGGACCAGAGGACAGAGGTTCAAGGTGAAGGGGGAAAGATTTATTAGGAATCTGAGGGGTAACTTTTTCACACAGAGAGTGGTGGGTGTATGGAACAAGCTGCCAGAGGAGGTAGTTGAGGCTGGGACTATCCCAACGTTTAAGAAACAGTTAGACAGGTACATGGATAGGACAGGTTTGGAGGGATATGGACCAAGCGCAGGCAGGTGGGACTAGTGTAGCTGGGACATGTTGGCCGGTGTGGGCAAGATGGGCCGAAGGGCCTGTTTCCACCATGATTCTATGACAGATTCCCATTAAACCTTTCCCCTTTCACTTTAAATTGTGCATTTATGTTTGGTATTTTAAAGAAGCACACATCAAAGGTTACGGCTAAAGGGTAATAGGTTAAGATGGATTATCAAAGCTCTGTTTGTAATTATAGATGACAACATATTACAAAACCTGCTAAAATTGGGTGGCCTTTAAAGTACATCCAGCCTCTTAACAGCAATGTGATTGAGATTGACAACATACCTATGAGACCACACTTTAGATTTCATTTTTTAGTTTTAGAGATACAGTGCAGAACAGGCCCTTTGGCCCATCAGGTCCGTGCCGGCCTGTGATCCCCGCACACTAACACTATCCTTCACACACTAGGGACAATTTTACACATACGCCAAGCCAATTAACCTACACACCTGTACGTCTTTGGAGTGTGGGAGGAAACCGAAGATCTCGGAGGAAACCCACGCGGGTCACGGGGAGAACGTACAAACTCCGTACAGACAGCGCCCGTAGTCGGGATGGAACCCGGGCCTCCGGCGCTGTGAGGCAGCAACTCTACCGCTGCGCTCCCGTGGGGCACTGTAGTCCTGGTCACCCAGCTACACGAAGGATGTCGCGAAGTTGGAATGGGTGCGGCAGAGATTCACCAGGATGTTCGAAGATAGGCACAAAAAGCTGGAGTAACTGAGCGGGACGGGCAGCATCTCTGGAGAGAAGGAACGGGTGACGTTTTGGGTCGGCGCCCGTCTTCACCAGGATGTTACCTGGGCTCGCGGGCTTGAGTTAAGGGGAGCGGCTGGATAGGCTAAGTCTTTTTCCTTGCGAGCCTAGGAGCGTGAGGGGCGACCTTATTGAGGTGTACAAATTCTCGGGGGGCAATGCCTTCAGGTGGGATGAGAGCCCAACGGGTCCGCACCGACCAGCGATCCCCGCACACTAACACTATCCTACACACACCAGGGGCAATTTACAATCTGAACCAAAGCCAATTAACCTGCAAGCCTGCAAATGTGGGAGGAAACCGGAGCACCCGGAGAAAACCCACGCAGGTCAGGGGGAGAGCGCACAAACTCGGGTATAGACATTGAACCCGGGTCTGGAGTACCTCAGCGGGACAGGCAGCATCTCTGGAGAGAAAGAAAGGGTGACTTTTCGGTTCAAGACCCCTCTTCAGAGTCAGGGGAGAGGGAGACGAGAGATATGGGAGGGTAAGGTGTGAAAAGGGCACATCAAAGGGGACGATGGTCAAGGAAAATGTTGAGCGGTTCATTGTCAGCTGAGGGGCAGGTGGCAAGAGGCTTACAGTCAGGAGTATTTAATCAGGAGAACCGTGAAACTAGTCAGAGAACTAGGGTGGGGGAGGGATGGAGAGAGCAGGAAGGCAAGGGCTACCTGAAGTTAGAGAGGTCAATGTTCACACCGCTGGGGTGTAAGCTGCCCAAGTGAAATATGAGGTGCTGTTCCTCCAATTTGCGCTGGGCCTCACTCTGACAGTGGAGGAGGCCCAGGACAGAAAGGTCAGTGTGGGAATGGGAGGGGGAGTTCAAGTGTTGAGCAACCGGGAGATCAGGTGGGTATAGGCGGTCTGAGCAGAGGTGTTCAGCGAAACAATCACCGAGCGTGCGCTTGGTCTCGCCGATATATAGGTTACAGCACCTCATATTTCGCTTGGGCAGCTTACACCGCAGTGGGTAATAATATTGACTTCTCTAACTTCAAGTAACCCTTGCTTTCCCTCTCCCCCCATCCCTCCCCTGCCCTAGTTCTCCGACCGTCTGACTGTCCTCCTGATTACTTTTTACGTCTGTATGTTTCGGTGTCACCTTCCCCCTGCTAACAATCGTCCATTCTACATCTTCCTTGACCTGCGTCCTCTTTGATGTCTCGTTTTCACACCCCACTCTTCCTTGTCTCTGTGCCTCCCTCTCCGCTGACTCTCCAGAGATGCTGCCTTGTCGAGAATGCTGAGTTACTCCAGCATTGTGTGTGTGTGTGTGTGTGTGTGTCTATCTTCAGCGTAAGCCAGCCAGCATCTGCAGTTCTTCCTGCATAATTCCAAGCGGAGGACAGCTTAGCGTTGCCCTTCCAGGATATTTCCCCGTTGTCAGGCATCCTGGAGAAAGCGCGCCTTATCGCCAGGCCTGGGCACCATTCATCAGATTGCCAGTGATGGAGAGCCTTTAAAAGGGCAATCCGTCCCTCCAGGATAAAGCGAGCTCGCTTCTCAATCTGCTTGCTGGCTGGATAACGCGCTCGCAAGCTAACACCGAATCCCCAGGGCCGGCATCCAAATGCCACGGCCGTGATTAAAATTCTCCACCCCTCACACCGGTCTGAACGCCTCTCCTGCCTCATTATGTCCCCGAGCCTCAGGTGGCGGCAAACGCAGTCGCTCCCTCGCATCCCAGCTGATCCCCGCTGATCCCAGCTGATCACGCTCCCGGCCTCTCCAGCCCACTGCCCGGCGGCTTGCCGCCCAATCTCCGGGTCAAAGTCGCGGGTTCAAACCGCGCTCCAGGCCTTGAGTGGCGAAGATCCCCGCCACTCGCCCCAAGCTTCAGACCAGGACATGACAACACATTTGAACAGGTGCGTGGATGGGAATGCAAGGCTAGGCAAGGCTATCAATGCCACATGCGGGCAAATGGGACGAGCTCAGATAGAGCATCTTGGTCAACATGGATGAGATGGGCCGAATGGCCTTCCTTGCTCTTTGACTGTGACTCTTTTCACTTTAGTTTCGTTTAGAGATACAGTGCAGAAACAGGCCCTCGGCCCACCATCTCCGTACAATCTGACACGTGGGACCAGTCCCATTTGCCTGCATTTGGCCCATAGCCCAACCCTTCTCCAAACTCTAGAAGGACAATGATGCAGACATCTATGGTGTTGTGAGGGGAGAGGGGAGAGAGGGGGAGAGAGGGGGAGGGAGGGGGAGAGAGAGAGGGAGAGAGAGAGGGAGAGAGGGAGAGAGGGAGAGAGAGGGGAGAGAGAGAGGGAAAGAGGGAGAGAGGGAGGGAGGGAGAGAGGGGGGAGGGAGGGAGAGAGAGAGGGAGAGAGAGAGGGAGAGAGAGGGAGAGAGGGAGAGAGAGAGGGAGAGAGAGAGGGAGAGAGGGAGAGAGGAGGGAGGGAGGGAGGGAGAGAGAGGGAGGGAGAGAGGGACAGAGGGAGGGAGAGAGGGAGAGGAGGGAGAGAGGGAGAGGGAGAGAGGGAGGGAGGGAGATAGGGAGAGAGGGAGAGGAGGGAGGAGAGGGAGGGAGAGAGGAAGGGAGAGAGGAAGGGAGAGAGGGACAGAGGGAGAGAGGGGCAGAGGGAGGGAGAGAGGGAGAGAGGGGGAGGGAGGGAGAGAGGGGAGAGGCCAGGTTGTTGATGTGTGAGCTCCAGTGGGAATGGCAGAGTGGGGAAGTTGCCACTTTTCATTTCACTGCACATCTCGTATGCGTATGTGACGAATAAACCTGACTTGACTTGAGTGTCTCCGAGCTGCATGAAGCCGTGCAGCGTGTGTGAGGGGGGGGGGTGGGTGTGTGGGGGAGGGGGCGGGGGCGGGGGCGGGGGGGGAGGGTGCGGGGGCGGGGGAGGGGCGGGGGGGGGAGGGGGGGGGGTGGGGGCGGGGGGTCAGCGCTCCAGCGGCGGCTCCATCTCCAGGCCGCAGCGGCACTCCTCCACCAGCGCCACGCCCACGCTGACCGCTCGGCCGCCCTGGCACCGCAGGGGCACGGCGGTGTGGCGCAGGCGGCTGGGCGAGCACCGGGAGCAGGAGCGGTGGAGCCCCGGCCCAGAGCCCGGCACGAAGAACGAGCGGCACTGCCCAAAGCACAGCCGGTTCCGGACGGACACGGGCCGGCACCACGGCTGCGACACCTTCTGTTGGAGCAGAGAGAAAAACCGGCATCAGTGACGGCGGCGTCCAGCAGTCATAGAGTGATCATGGCCCTTCGGCCCAACCTGCCCACACCTGTCCCACCTACACTAGTCCCACCTGCCTGCGCTTGGTCCATATCCCTCCAAACCTGTCCTATCCATGTACCTGTTTAACTGTTTCTTAAACGTTGGGATAGTTCCTGCCTCAACTACCTTCTCTGGCAGCTTGTTCCATACACCCACCACCCTTTGTATGAAAAAGTTACCCCTCAGGATCCTATTAAATCTTTTCTCCTTCACCTTAAACCCACGTCCTCTGGTCCTCGATTCCCCTACTCTGGGCAAGAGACTCTGTGCGTCTACCCAATCTATTCCCCTCGTGAGGTGGGTGCGGGGAAACAGTCTGAACTGAGGGTCAACACATTAGGCTTTGGACTTGAGGGACACAATGCAAAACAGGCCCTTCGGCCCACCGAGTCCGTGCTGACCAGCGATCACCCCGCGTGCTTACACTATCCTACGCACACTCGGGGCAAGTTACAATTTTTTTCCAGAGGCAATTAACCGGCAAACCTGCACGTCGTTGGAGTGTGGGAGGAAACCGGAGCACCCGGAGAAAACCCACGCGGGTCACGGGGAGAACGTGCAGACTCCGCAGCAGCTGTGGCCAGGATGGAGCCCGGGTCTCTGGCGCCGTGAGGCAGCGACTCTACCGTGCGCCCCCGTGCCGCCCATAAATGCTGGTCTTGCCAACGGCAACCACCATCTGACACATTAATAATTGAATAATATTCGACCCAGTTGTGAAATGCTGCTGCATGTCCTAAAGTTATGAATGGCACCTGGTACCTCCTTTACAGTCATACAACAGGGAAGCAGGCCTTCGGCCCAACTCATCCATGCCGACCAAATGCCCCATCTATTTCTCGTCCCACCCGCCCGCATTTGGCCCATATCAACAACTTCTCCTATGACTCCTCACACTTCCTCCAAGTCTAAGGCGTAGCTATGGGCACCCGCGTGGGCCCCAGCTGTGCCTGCCTCTTTGTAGGGTGCGTCGAACCATCCCTGTTCCAGGCGTACACCGTCCCTATCCCAGAACTCTATCTCCGCAATATTGACGACTGCATCGGTGCTGCCTCCCGCACCCATGCAGAACTCACAGACTTCATCCTGCACTCACATTCACTTGGACCATCTCCGACATCTCCTGACCGTTTCTAGATCTCACCGTCTCCATCACAGGAGACCGACTAACGACTGATGCCTATTACAAACCCACTGACTCCCACAACTATCTCGACTGCACTTCTTCCCACCCTGCTTCCTGTAAAGACTCTATCCCCTACTCACAATTCCCCCGTCTACGCCGCATCTGCGCCCAAGGTGAGGCGTTCCACACCAGAACATCCGAGATGTCCTCATTCTTTAGGGAATGGGGGTTCCCCTCTCCCATCCTAGATAAGGCCCTCACTTGTGTCTCCTCAGTACCCCGCAGCTCCGCCCTTGCTCCCCCTCCCCCAGTCCTTAACTTCCACCCCATCAGCCGTCGCATACAACACATAATCCTCCGACATTTCCGCCACCTCCAACGGGATCCCACCACTAGCCACATTTTCCCATCTCCACCCCTTTCCGCCTTCCACAGAGAGCGTTCCCTCCGCAACTCCCTGGTTAACTCATCTCTTCCCACCCAAACCACCCGCTCCCCAGGTACCCCAACAGTCTTATCAGGTGAGGCAGAGGTTCACTTGCACCTCCTCCAACCTCATCTACTGTTTCCGCTGTTCCGGGTGTGAATTGCTATATATCGGCGAGACCAAGCACAGGCTCTGCGATCGTTTCGATGAAGAACTCCGCTCAGTCCGCCTGCACCTACCTGATCTCCCGGTGGCCAAACACTTTAACTCCCCCTCCCATTCCCACTGACTAAAAAGACAATACGGGTATCCCACTTTTTAAGAAAGGCAGGAGAGAGAAAACAGGGAATTATTGACCAGTTAGCCTGACATCGGTGGTGGGGAAGATGCTGGAGTCAATTATAAAAGATGAGATATCCACACATTTGGATAGCAGTAACAGGATCTGTCTGAGTCAGCATGGATTTACGAAGAGGAAACCACGCTTGACTAATCTTCTGGAATTTTTTGAAGATGTAACTAGGAAAATGGACAAGGGAGAGCCAGTGGATGTAGTGTACCTGGACTTTCAGAAAGCATTTGATAAGGTCCCACATAGGAGATTAGTGGGCAAAATTAGGGCACATGGTATTGGGGGTAGAGTGCTGACATGGAGAGAGAAGTGGTTGGCAAACAGGAAACAAAGAGTAGGGATTAACGGGTCCCTTTCAGAATGGCAGGCAGTGACTAGTGGGGTACCGCAAGGCTCGGTGCTGAGACTGCAGCTATTTACAATATTATAATGATTTGGAAGAAGGGATTCAAAGTAACATTAGCAAATTTGCAGATGACACAAAGCTGGGTGGCAGTGTGAACTGTGAGGAGGATGCTATGAGAATGCAGGGTGACTTGGACAGGTTGGGGGAGTGGGAAGATGCAAGGCAGATGAAGTTTAACGTGGATAATTGTGAGGTTATCCACTTTGGTAGCAAAAACAGGAAGGCAGATTACTAACTAAATGGCGTCAAGTTGGGAAAAGGGGAAGTACAACGGGATCTGGGGGTCCTTGTTCATCAGTCTATGAAGGTAAGCATGCAGGTACGGCAGGCAGTGAAGAAAGCGAATGGCATGTTGGCCTTTATAACAAGAGGAATATAGGAGCAAAGAGGTCCTTCTGCAGTTGTACAGATCCCTAGTGAGACCACACCTGGAGTATTGTGTGCAGTTTTGGTCCCCTAATTTGAGGAAGGACATTCTTGCTATTGAGGGAGTGCAGCGTAGGTTTACAAGGTTAATTCCCGGGATGGTGGGACTGTCATATGCTGAGAGAATGGAGCAGCTGGGCTTGTACACTCTGGAGTTTAGGATGAGAGGGGACCTTATTGAAACATATAAGATTGTTAAGGGTTTGGACACGCTAGAGGCAGGAAACATGTTCCCAATGTTGGGGGAATCCAGAACAAGGGGGCACATTTTAAGAATAAGGAGTAAGTCATTTAGAACGGTGACAAGGAAACACTTTTTCTCACAGAGAGTGGTGAGTCTGTGGAATTCTCTGCCTCAAAGGTTGGTGGAGGCCGGTTCTCTGGATGCTTTCAAGAGAGAGCTGGATAGGGCTCTTAAAGATTGGGGATATGGGGAGAAGGCAGGAACGGGGTACTGATTGGAGATGATCAGCCATGATCACATTGAGTGGTGGTGCTGGCTCGAAGGGCCAAATGGCCTCCTCCTGCACCTATTGTCTATTGTCCATTGTCTATTGTCTTTCTGTCCTGGGCCTCCTCCACTGTCAGAGTGAGGCCCAGCGCAAATTGGAGGAAGAGCACCTCATATTTTGCTTGGGGCAGTTTACACCCCAGCGGTGTGAACATTGGGGGGATTGTTGGGGTGGTGCGGACTAGGTGGGCCGAAGGGCCAGGTTTCGGGCTGTATCTCTAAACTAAAGTTGCCCTCGAGGTCCATCTCTCCCCTTGCTCAAGATTCAGTAGCCCAGAGGTCAGTTTTACTAGTCCAGTATTCCAACTACCTTTTACATTCAGTAGCCACAGGTCCATATCACTAGTGCAGTCACTGTAACCACCTTTAGATTCAGTAGCCAACAGGTCTGTCTTACTAGTCCAGTAACTTTAACCTCCTCTAGATTTATTAGTCCACAGGTCTATATCACTAGCCCAGTAACTTTATCCTCCTCTAGATTCAGTAGCCCACAGGTCTATATCACTAGCCCAGTGAATTTAACCTCCTCTAGATTCAGTAGCCCACAGTTCTGTGTCACTAGCCCAGTAACTCTGGCCACCTCTAGATTCAGTAGCCCACAGGTCTACATCACTAGCCCAGCAACTTTAAACTTCTCTAGATTCAGTAGCCCACAGGTCAATATCACTAGTCCAGTCACCCAAACCACCTCTAGATTCAGTAGCCCGCAGGTCTGTGTTACTAGCCCAGTGCCACTACCAGATCCCCATCTCTGTCCCACTCTCTCCTGCTCCGTTTCCTCCCTGACTCTCCTTCCCCGCGCTCTTCCTGCTTTCCCGACCCCGCTCCGTGCCGGCGATCAGCCTCGTTAACCCCCCCCCTCCCCCTCCCCCTCCCTCTCCCCGTGTAATTCCGTCCCCTCTCCCTGCCACGGGCTTCCAGACTTGGGCGCTGGGCCTGGCGTCTCCGTTGCAGCTCGATGGATCCCATCTGCTCAGCCGCATGTGCAGCTTGCACCTTAAAACTCCTCGCACCGAGAGCCCTGGCGTGACAAACGCTTCCTTATTGAGCTCTGAACGGGATCAAACGAGCCCGAACTAAGTATGTAGGAAGGAACTGCAGATGCTGGTTTAAACCAAAGATAGATACAAAATGCTGGAGTAACTCAGCGGGACAGGCAGCATCTCTGGAGAGAAGCAATGGGTGACTTTAGATCAGACTGAAAATTATTCTGCCTTCTGATTAATTTTACCGACTGTCTGCATCCTAGTCACCCTCCCCTCAGCTAACAATGCGCCATTCTATATTTCCTTACCAATGTCTGCTTTGATCTGTCTTTTTCACACCTTACCCTTCCATATATCTAGTCTCCCTCTCCCCTGACTCTGAGTCTGACGAAGGGTGTCGACCCGAAACGTCAGCTGTTCCTTCTCTCCCGAGGTGCAGCCTGTCCCACTGAGACAATGGACAACAGACAATAGGTGCAGGATTAGGCCATTCAGCCCTTCAAGCCAGCACTGCTAGTCAATATGGTGCAGCCTTGTCCCGCTGAGTTACTCCAGCTTTTTGTGTCTACCTGCGGCTGAACTAAGGCCAGTCAGTGACAAGGCACATGCTCCTTGTTTGAGAGCTGGGGCTTGCTGGAGACCTTTAAACGGTGTCAACAAGTGCAGCAGGGGGGTGGATTTCACCCTTGCCCAAAAATCTTCCAGGAGGCATAAGGATGGCCGGGGCTAGACTGGTGCTGTTGCCAGCTCAGGATGGCAATGGAGCCAATCTCTCACCCACTCGCTCTGTGGTTCCCTCTGCGGCGGATCTTCCCCTGCCTGCCTCTCCTCTCCCTGCTGTTGTCCCACCCGCCCGTGGCCCAACCAGCCCACCGCCCACCCAACCCTGCCCCTTATAATCTACTGCCACTGCCCTCTCTACCACCCTGCCCACCCACCCTGCCCCATCCATCTACTCCCACTGCCCTCTCTACCACCCTGCCCACCCACCCTGCCCCAAACCATCTACTCCCACTGCCCTCTCTACCACCCTGCCCACCCACCCTGCCCCATATAATCTACTCCCACTGCCCTCTCTACCCCTGCCCACCCACCCTGCCCCTTATAATCTACTCCCACTGCCCTCTCTACCCCCTGCCCACCCGCCCTGCCCCTTATAATCAACTCCCACTGCCCTCTCTACCACCCTGCCCACCCACCCTGCCCCTTATAATCTACTCCCACTGCCCTCTCTACCACCCTGCCCACCCACCCTGCCCCTTATAATCTATTGCCACTGCCCTCTCTACCACCCTGCCCACCCACCCTGCCCCTTATAATCTACTCCCACTGCTCTCTCTACCACCCCACCCCTTCTAATCTACCATAGATGTGGAGAGGATGTTTCCACTAGTGGGAGAGTCCAGGACCAGAGGTCACAGCCTTAGAATTAAAGGACGTTCCTTTAACAAGGAGATGAGGAGGGATTTCTTTAGTCAGAGGGTGGTGAATCAGTGGAACTCTTTGCCACAGAAGGCTGTGGAGGCAAAGTCAGTGGTTATTTTCACAGCAGAGATAGATAGATTCTTGATTAGTACGGGTGTCAGAGGTTATGGGGAGAATGGGGTTAGATTAGCCATGATTGAATAGACCTGATGGGCCGAATAGCCTGATTCTGCTCCTATCACTTATATGACCCTCTCACTGACCTATCTACCACCCTGCCCACCCACCCTGTCCCTAATTATTTAGCCTCCAACTGACCTCTCTCTACCAGCCTGTGTCCCACCCATGTTCATAGATGGTAGGAGCAGAATTAGGCCATTCGGCCCATCGAGTCCCCCATTCAATCATGGCTGATCTATCTCTCCCTCCCAACCCCATTCTCCTGCCTTCTCCCCATAACCCCTGATAGTCAGCCCCTGCCCACCTATCCTGCCCAGAAAGATCTACCCACTCTCTGGCTTCTCGCTACCACTCTGCCCCTCCACTCCCCTGCCAGCCCATTTTAATCCCAGGTCCCCGTAAAGTTACCAAGCCGCAGCGAGGTTTAGAATAACATGGTTTGAAAGTTTTATAGGACGTAAGCAAGTCCTTGAGGCTTCAGAATACACTGTCCACATTTTTATAAATTTAGTTTTATTTAGATACAGCGCGGAAACAGGCCCTTCGGCCCACAGAGTCCGCGCCGACCAGCGATCCCCGCACCCTACGCACACTAGGGACAATTTACAATGACACCAAAGCCAATTAGCCTACAAACCTGCACGTCGTTGGAGTGTGGGAGGAATCCGGAGATCCCGGAGAAAACCCACGCAGGTCACGGGGAGAAGGTACAAACTCCGTACAGACAGCACCCGCAGTCAGGTTCGAGCCCGGGTCTCTGGCGCTGTGAGGCAGCACCTCTACCAGCCCCTGCCCACCCGCCCTGCCCCTAATTATCTGCCCCTCTCGCTGGCTTCTCTCTACCAGCCTGGCAGAGAGAAGCCCCTCCTCTCTCTGCCGATATTAATTCAGATCCCCATATCATTACCAGACCACAGTGAGCCAAAGATGCTTGCAACGTTTTATGGGATGGAAGGAAATCCTTGAGGCTTCAGAATACAGTCTCACTCGGAAATAAGACTTGTCAAGCCCAGAAACGTGGTGACTCGTGTGAACTGCCTAAGTGTGGTCTGCTGTAGGGTTTTACAGGGTTGTACGCTAAAACAAAGCTTCTCACTGTACCTGGGTACACGTGACAACACAGTATCACTGACATTGAATCATTGAATCATTCCATTCTTTCCCCTTCTCTCTCCCTCCCCCCACCTCTCTCGCTCTCTTCCAATTTTCAATTTCAATTTTAAAAACTTTATTGGCATGATAAAATACATCGTTATATTGCCAAAGTATAAAACATAACATACATATTTAAAATGCATAAATATAAATACAAGTATACAGTGCATGGATAGATATGTCCCTGTACATATACTCGCACCTTCATTGAATGCTACACGTTCCTGCAGCTGTAAGCAGTATAACATGATAGCAAACTCTTCCTCTCTCTCTCCCTCTCCCTCTCTCTCTCTCTCTCTCTCTCTCTACCTCTCTCTATCTCTCTCTCTCTCTCTCTCTCTCTCTCTCTCTCTATCTCTCTCCCTCTCTCTCTCTATCTCTCTCTATCTATCTCTTACTCTCTCTCTCTCTCCCTCTCTTTCTCTATCTATCTATCTATCTTCTATCTATCTATCTATCTCCCACCTGTCTCTCTCTTCCTCTCACTCTCTCACTCTCTCTCTCTCTCTCTTTCTCTCTCTCCCTCTCTCCCACTCTCCTTATCTCTCCATCACACTCGCTCTCTCTCTCCCTCTCTCTCACCCTCTCCCCCCCCTCCATCTCTCCATCACTCTCCCTCTCTCTCCCTCTCTCTCTCACCCTCTCCCTCCCCCTCCATCTCTCCATCACTCTCCCTCTCTCTCCTTCTCTCTCTTCCTCTGTCTCTCCCATTCTCCCTCTCTCTCCATCTCTCCATCTCTCTCACTCTCTCACGCTCCTACTCTCTCTCTCTCTCGCTCTCTCTCTCTCCCTTCTCTCCCTCTCTCACTTTCTCCCACTCGCCCTCTCTATTCTCTTTCCCTTTCTCTCTCTCAGTTCGGTTCCCTCCATCTCACATATATTCTCTCTCTCCACGGCCCAGGCTGGAGAGAGAGAGAGAGTTTCTCTCCTCTCTCTCTGTCCATTAACTTATGCGCATCATTCCCTTCCCCGAACAGGGCCACAACAGAAATAAATCTGTAAGTGCATCTCTTTCAAGATATCAAGTGCGTGTTCCCCTTGCCCTAAACCAAAATCCAAATCAATGAACAACAGCCCCGTAGGGTCTCGACCCGAAACGTTGCCCATTCCTTCCCTCCAGAGATGCTGCTGCTGCCTCACTCGCTGAGTTACTCCAGCATTTTGTGTCTATGTATAATATTCTCTGATCTGACTGGGTGGCATGGAAAACAAAACTTTGCTCCCTCCACACCACTTTCAGTCTGAAGAAGGGATCAGACCTCAAATGTCACCTACCCATTTTCTCCAGGGATGCCACCCGTCCCTCTGAGTTACTCCAGCATTATGTGTCTATCTTCAGTGTGAACCTGCATCTGCAGTTCCTTCCAATGCAGTAAGCATAGGAAGGAGCTAGAGGAGTAGAGAGGTTCTTCTGCAGTTGTATCGGGCTCTCGTGAGGCCACATCTGGAGTATTGTGTACAGTTTTGGTCTCCTAATTTGAGGAAGGACATCCTTGTGATTGAGGCAGTGCAGCGTAGGTTCACGAGATTGATCCCTGGGATGGCGGGACTGTCATATGAGGAAAGATTGAAAAGACTAGGCTTGTGTTCACTGGAGTTTAGAAGGATGAGGGGGGATCTTATAGAAACATGTAAAATTATAAAAGGACTGGACAAGCTAGATGCAGGAAAAATGTTCCCAATGTTGGGCGAGTCCAGAACCAGGGCCACAGTCTTAGAATAAAGGGGAGGTCATTTAAGACTGAGGTGAGAAAAAAACGTTTTCACCCAGAGAGTTGTGAATTTATGGAATTCCCTGCCACAGAGGGCAGTGGAGGCCAAATCACTGGATGGATTTAAGAGAGAGTTAGATAGAGCTCTAGGAGCTAGTGGAGTCAAGGGATATGGGGAGAAGGCAGGCACGGGTTATTGATTGGGGACGTTCAGCCAAGATCACAATGAATGGCGGTGCTGGCTCGAAGGGCCGAATGGCCTCCTCCTGTACCTATTTTCTATGTTTCTATGTATGCTGGGGACGTTACTACTGTAGAAGGGCTCGGTAACATAGAGAAGATTCTGTTAGTTATTAATGTTGGACATGTTTGTCTGGAACGTCAGAGGCTGAGGGGCAACTTAACAGAGCTACATAAAATTATGAGAGGCACAGATAGGGTAAAGAACCTTTTTTCCCCAGGGTGGAAATATCAAGGACGAGACAACATCGTTTTAAAGTGAGAGGGGGAATGTTTGGAGGAGATGTGCGGGCAAGTGTTTTACACAGAGGGTGGTGGGGGCCTGGAACATGCTGCGAGGTGGAGGCAGATGCGATAGTTTAGTTCAGTGTAGTTTTTTGTCCCGTGTACCGAGGTACAGCGAAAAGCTTTTGTCGCGTGCTAACCAGTCAGCGGAAAGACAACACATGATTACAATCGAGCCATCCCCAGTGCACAGATAATTGATAAAGGGAATAACATTTAGAGTAAGATCAAGTCCAGTGAAGTCTGATTAAAAATAGTCAGTGCGTCTCCAATGAGGTGGATGGTAGTTCAGGACCGCTCTCGAGATAGGAGCAGAATTAGGCCATTCGGCCCATCAAGTCTACTCCACCATTCAATCCTGGCTGATCTATCTCTCCCTCCCAATCCCATTCACCTGCCTTCTCCCCATAGCAACACGCAACAAAGAGATGTTCACTGTCCCTCAGTACACGTGACGATAATAAACTAAACTAAACTAAACTAAAATAAACATGAGTTCTTAAATTCATGAGCCCAAGGAGAAGAATTAGACCATTCGGCCCATCAAGTCTACTCTGCCATTCAATTATGGCTGATCTATCGATCCCTCCTAACCCCATTCTCCTACCTTCTCCCCATAACCCCTGACACACGTACTGATTATGAATCTGTCAATCTCCATTTTAATAATACCCACTAACTTGGCCTCCACCACCATCTGCAACAAAGAATTCCACACATTCACCAGCACTGGCGAAAGAAATTCCTTCTCATCTCCTTTCTAAAGGTACGTCCTTTTATTCTGCCTCTCGTCCTAGACTCTCGCACTAGTGAAAGCATCCTCTCCACCCACTCCATCCTCTTGCCTGACGGGAGAGGGGAGACGAGGGAGTGACCAGGTGAGACTGGTGCTAGATTATACTGCAGGCCTTGAGGCCTATGTTCTACCTCACACCCACCTGTATGAAAGGCACACTTCTGCAGCTGGAGCGGGTGAGTTCGTGTTCGGTCAGGGGCAGGATAATCTCCTCCTCAGCGCCTCTCGCCCTCGCCATCACTCTCCGCCAGGCCTCCTCAGCCGTCCTCTCCCTTTCCCCGTCGTCGGTGTTGCCCGGCAACATCTCTTCCGTCGGGCCCTCCGCTGAGGCCCAGGCCCTGTCGCCTGAGCCCCGCCGGCCCGGATCGTTCCCGGTCCGTCTGGATATCTCCCACCTTGCAGAGATAGGCTCGTCTTCTCGGCCCATCCTCATCTGAACACCTCCCGCCGTCTCCCCGACCCCGTTAGACGCCGTCCTCCGAATCTGCAGCCCCTCTCCCTCCCTCCCTTCTCCCCCCATCGGAAGGTCGCCAAGGGAACCCTCCATCCGGACGGACCCCAGGGTGACGGAGGGCCGAGGAGAATCGCGGAGCCTCTGCAGGTCCAGGAACCTCGACCACTGATGGCTGGCCTGCTGCAGTTGCCATGGCGACGGCCGCCGGGACGCCATCTTGTCCGAGCCCAGGCTCCCTCCTGGCATCGGTTCCTCACCGTCCGCAGACGAATCAGCTGAAGAAACCACGTCTTCATTGTCGTCCAGGCTTCCCTGGGCCAGAAAGGTGCTGAAGCCCCAAACTCTAAGAGATAGGCAGAGAATCAGCTGGGTATACAGCACCAACATCTTTACTCTGTCTCCTTCTAACTAACTCTGTTCAAGGCTGTAGGGACAGGTCCTTGCCGTCAAATCTGATCATCTCCCATCCGTCCACTCTTTATACTTTGTTGGGCAACCCCGGTTACGGGATCATTACAGGAAGCTGCCCTCTCACACCCTGCCTAACTTCCTCCATTTTATTGAATCCATCAATCAAGTGGGTGGAGAGAGCGGACAGGCCAGCAGATACTCCATCTGCTCAAAAATTCAGTGCTAACACCTGCCGTTTGAAGTCAGGGAGCTGTTCACTGCCAGAAGCATTTGCATCTAGAATGGACAAGGCAAAGGCATTTGTGTATGAGCATGACCAACCATATTCAAAACCGTAGGTAGACAAAACTGCTGGAGAAACTCAGCGGGTGCAGCAGCATCTATGGAGCGAAGGAAATAGGCAACGTTTCGGGCCGAAACGTTGCCTATTTCCTTCGCTCCATAGATGCTGCCGCACCCGCTGAGTTTCTCCAGCATTTTTGTCTACCTTCGATTTTCCAGCATCTGCAGTTCCTTCTTGAATATTCAAAACCATCATCAGTTTTGATCGTTTGATTTTTTTTTTAGTTTAGAGATACAGCGCGGAAACAGCCCACCGAGACCGCGCCGACCGGCGATCCCCGCACACTAATAGCCCCGTCCCACGGTACGAGTTCATTCCAAGAGCTCTCCCGAGTTTGCCCTGATGTCCAGTTTACGGTAATGGCCGCTCGTCGGTACTCGGGGCTCTCGTGGACATTTTTCAAACAAGTTGAAAAATCTTCACGCGTCTTCCCGCGCTTACCTGCCGTTAGCGAGTCTTCCCGGGTAGCTGCCGTTAGCGTTACGAGCCGCTAAGAGACGTCCCCGAGCTCCGACGTACCCGCTACGTTCATTCTCCGTGCTCACCACGAGTTTGATTTTTTTTAAACTCGGGAGAGTTCTTGGAATAAACTCATACCGTGGGACAGGGCTTTAACGCTATCCTACTCACACCATAGGGACAATTGTACAGTTACACCAAGCCAATTAAAACCCACACGGTCACGGGCAGAACGTGCAAACTCCGTACAGACAGCACCCGTAGTCGGGATCGAACCCGGGTCTCCGGGGCTGCGAGCGCTGTAAGGCAGCACCTCTACCGCTGCGCCACCGTGACCACCCATTCATCTCCAGCCTATTTGCAGGGACACCCTGGTACAACCCTCGACTGGTGCTGGAAATTCTTCTCACTGCCGCCATTGGGAAGAAGGTACAGGAGCCTGGAAAACATTGGCCACCAGGTATAGGAGCAGCTTCCTCCCAACAGCCATCAGGCTCTTGAACACGCCACAACACCAACCTGACCAACTATGGTCTTCTATGGACTGTGTCTCTGGTGCACTGCCCCTTTTGGTTTTTGCACTGATTGATAAAATCACCAATGTTTTTGCACTATTTTGATGATAATAGACGATAGGTGCAAGAGTAGGCCATTCGGCCCTTCGAGCCAGCACCGCCATTCAATGTGATCATGGCTGATCATCCCCAATCAGTGCCCCGTTCCTGCCTTCTCCCCATATCCCCTGACTCTGCTATTTTTAAGAGCCCTCTCTAGCTCGCTCTTGAAAGCATCCAGAGAACCGGCCTCCACCGCCCTCTGAGGCAGAGAATTCCACAGACTCACCACTCTCTGTGAGAAAAAGTGTTTCCTCGTCTCCGTTCTAAATGGCTTACTCCTTATTCTTAAACTCTGACCCCTGGTTCTGGACTCCCCCAACATCGGAAACATGTTGTTAACGAAGAAACTGCAGATGCTGGAGAATCGAGGGGTCCACAAAATGCTGGAGAAACTCAGCGGGTGCAGCAGCATCTAAGGAGCGAAGGAGATAGGCGACGTTTCGGGTCGAGACCCTTCTTCAGACGTCTGAAGAAGGGTCTCGACCCGAAACGTCGCCTATTTCCTTCGCTCCTTAGATGCTGCTGCACCCGCTGAGTTTCTCCAGCATTTTGTGTAACCATCGGAAACATGTTTCCTGCCTCTAGCGTGTCCAAGCCCTTAACAATCTTATATGTTTCAATGAGATATCCTCTCATCCTTCTAAACTCCAGAGTGTACAAGCCCAGCTGCTCCATTCTCTCAGCTAATGACAGTCCCGCCATCCCGGGAATTAACCTTGTAAACCTACGCTGCACTCTCTCAATAGCAAGATGGCTGTGGTTATTACAGCAGAATTGGACTCAGTGGGC
The DNA here is from genome assembly GCA_035221665.1 of Okamejei kenojei. Taxonomy (NCBI): domain Eukaryota; kingdom Metazoa; phylum Chordata; class Chondrichthyes; order Rajiformes; family Rajidae; genus Okamejei; species Okamejei kenojei. The sequence goes on along the minus strand of CM069166.1, from coordinate 15,969,925 downwards.
TGAAGGGCCTGTTTCCATGCTGTATATCTAAACTAAACTAAACTGTAGGCCGCTCCCACTTGTGCCATCTTTCCCCTGCTGTTCAACATTTCCAGCCAATACGTCCACTGTATCCCACTCGCACTCTGAGCCCTTCCCTCATTTGCCTCTTGGCCCTTTGGGCCTGGTTTTCTGGAGCATGACCAAGCCCAGAATGTCCAGTGGCCCGCCCCGGTCACCCTGCAATCATCATCGTGTGCCATTAATTGTCCCTCTGTAAATTGCCCCCTAGTGTGCAAGGAGTGGATGAGAAAGTGGGATAGCATAGAACTAGTGTGAACAGGTGATCGATGGTCAGCATGGACCCGGTGGGCCAAAGGGCCTGTTTCATAGTTCATAAGACCTAGGAGTAGAATTAGGTCAGTCGGCCCATCAAGTCTACTCCACCATTCAATCATGGCTGATCTATCTCTCCCTCCTCACCCCATTCTCCTGCCCTCTCCCCATAACCCCTGACACCCATACTAATCAAGAATATATCAATCTCTGCTTTAATAATATCCATTGACTTGGCCTCCACCACCATCTGTGGCAATGAATTCCACAGATTCACCACCACTGCCTAAATGTATTCCTTCTCATCTCCATTCTAAAGGTACATCCTTTTATTCTGTGGCTGTGCCCTCTGGTCCTAGACTCTCCCACTAGTGGAAACATCCTCTCCACATCCACTCTATCCGGGCCTTTCACTATTCGGTAGGTTTCAATGAGGTCCCCCCTCATTCTTCCAAACTCCAGTGAGTACAGGCCCAGTGCCGTCAAACCCTCATCATATGTTAACCCGCTCTTTGCTGCGATCATTCTTGTGAACCTCCTCTCGATCCTCTCCAACACCAGCACATCCATCCTCGGAGATGGGGTCCAAAACTGCTCACAATACTTCAAAGATAAGCACGAAAACCTGGAGCGGGTCAGACAGGTCAGACAGCATCATCATTACATCCCCCTGCTGTATCTGTGCTGTATCTCAAAAAAAATGTAAACATTTAAAAATTGAATAACGCAATAAGCTCAGGTAACTCACCCGGCACGGGGGAGCTGAGATTCCCCCCCCCCCCCCCCCCCGATACAGGAGCTTGATCGCCCCGATGAGGAAGGCCCGGCGCAGGCTACGGGAGTTAGATCGTCACGGCAACGGAAGATTAGAGGCCCCCGACCGCTGGAGGACAAAGAAGGGAAGAGATTGAACTTTTTTTCGCCTTCCATCACAGTGAGGAATGTGGAGGAGTCACTGTGGTGGATGTTTATGTTAAAATGTATTTTGTGTGTTTTGTTGCTTTTTATTGGTACGACTGTATGGCAAATCAAATTCCTCGTATGTTGCAAAACATACTTGGCTAATAAAGTATGATCAGACAAGAGACAATAGGTGCAGGAGTAGGCCATTCGGCCCTTCGAGACAGCACCGCCATTCAATGTGATCGTGGCTGACCATCCCCAATCAGTACCCCGTTCCTGCCTTCTCCCCATATCCCCTGACTCCGCTATCTTTAAGAGCCCAATCTAGCTCTCTCTTGAAAGCATCCAGAGAACCGGCCTCCACCGCCCTCTGAGGCAGAGAATTCCACAGATTCACCACTCTCTGTGATAAAAAGTGTTTCCTCGTCTCTGTTCTAAATGGCTTACTCCTTATTCTTAAACTGTGGCCCCTGGTTCTGGACTCCCCCAACATCGGGACCGTGTTGCCTGCCTCTAGCGTGTCCAAACCCGTAACAATCTTATATGTTGTGATGATTATGATTATGATTATGACGGAGTATTACTGTATATTTTACAAATAAATTATATTGTTGGAGAAACAATGACGTGGCCATTGTCTCCTTTTATTCAATTTCTGTTGTGTGAAAGTCACCGCACATTGGGTGGGACAGTGGTGCAGCGGCAGAGTTGGTGCCTTACAGCGAGCGCTCGCAGCGCCGGACACCCGGGTTCCATCCCGTCTGTACGGAGTTTGTACGTTCTCCCCGTGACCGCGTGGGTTTTCCCCGGGTGCTCCGGATTCCTCCCACACGTACAGGCGTGTGGGTTGCGCAGGAAGGAACTGTGGATGCTGATTTAAACTGGAGATACACAATTACAATGGTCCCAAGCCAATTAACCTGCAAACCTGAGACAGACACAAAATGCTGGAGGAACTCAACGGGACGGGCAGCATCTCTGGAGAGAAGGAATAGGTGACGTTTTGGGTCGAGACCTTTCTTCAGACTGGATCTTTGGGTCTCGACCCATTTCGGTGGCACCCACATTGTCACTCAAGTTAAGTCAAGTCACTTTTATTTCTATAGCACATTTAATAAACAACTCTCGTTGGAAAAAGTGCTTTACATTGGTATAAGAATAGTATAACAAACAACAGTGGTTCATAGATTAAATACAATCATCACTACATATATACAGCCCTCGCTCAGAGGACGTCAAGAAAGGCTTGGGAGCAAAGATGAGTTTTAAGTCTCGACTTAAAGGAGTCGATGGAGGGGGCAGTTCTGATGGGAAGAGGGATGCTGTTCCACAGTCTAGGAGCTGCAACCGCAAAGGCGCGGTCGGTCGCCCCTGAGCTTCTGCCTAGACCGCGGGATGTTCAGTAACCCCAAGTCGGCCGATCTGAGGGATCTGGAGGTGGTGGGTGGGTGAGCAGACTTTTGTTGTAGGTGGGGGCAAGCCCATTGAGGGCTTTGTAGACATAAAGGAGGATCTGGAAATTTATTCGGGATAGTGCTAACGTGTGGGGATCGCTGGTCGGCGCGGACTCTGTGAGCTGGTGCGCCTGTTTCCACGCTGTATCTCTAAACTAAGCTACTAAACTAAACACAGCTACCAGCAGCAGGGGGAACAAGTTCAAATCTCCACCGAGGTGGTCCCAGACCAGGACCACCCTATCTACTGCGGGTTTGTTTCCAAACACCTGCCAGCCATCCATTGCTTTCTGATGTTAAATCTGAAATGGTGAATTAAACTTTGAGCCTCGGTGTGAGAAAGGGGATTATTCAAGTCAATGGGTTTCCCGCCTAGCGGAAAATAGGGTCATCAGGTCAATAATTGAATCAATTCCATTCAAAGCTACCTTTAAGAAAAGGTGATAACTTTCGTAATGAGTTCACCTAAAAATGTTATTTATTTCACAGTTCCAGAGTCCGGCCCAGTGGAAGGTGCGATCTCCTGCAAGTCCTTTTGTCTGATCCAATATTCCCTTTTAAAGAACAACTTCAGGCTGAAACCAGGGAGTCTCTGAATATTAAAGACCTTTTAAATCTACATGATAAAGATATCTCTGTCGGGGTGGGAACACAGTTGCATCGCAGGTCAGAGATTTGGCGTTCAGGTCCCACTTCAGTCAGCCGAGCATCGGGTTTAGGCCGACGATACACTCCAGCACCCAGAGCTGACGTTTAGAAACAAGGAACTGCAGACTAAAGTGTGTAGGAAGGAACTGCAGAGGCTGGTTTACACTGAAGATAGACTCAAAATGCTGGAGTGACTCAGCGGGACAGGCAGCATCTGTGGAGAGAAGGAATAGGTGATGTTTCGGGTCGAGACCCTTCTTCAGACTGAGAGTCGGGGCAAGGGGCATCTCTGGAGTTGACGTCTCAGGTCAGGGCTCTATTTCAGAGCTAAAGTTTGATGGACCATAGTGTCATATAGTAATACACTGTGGAAACGGACCCTTTGACCCAACTCGCCCACACTGGCCAACAGTGTCCCATCAACCCTAGTCACACTTGCCTGCGCTTAGTCCATATCCCTCCAAACCTGTCCTATCCATGTACCTGTCCAACTGTTTCTTAGACGATGGGATAGTCCCAGCCTCAACTACCTCTCTGGCAGCTCGTTCCATACACCCACCACCCTCTGCGTGAAAAAGTTACCCCTCGAATTCCTATAAAATCTTTTCCCCTTCACCTTGAACCTATGTCCTCTGGTCCTCGATCCTTTACTCTGGCTAAAAGACTCTGCGAATCTACCCGATCTATTCCACTCATAATTTTATATACCTCTATAAGATCTCCCCTCATCCACCTACACTCCATGGAATAGAGACCCAGCCTACTCAACCTCTCCCGAAAGCTCACATCCTCTAGTCCTGGCAACATCCACGTCAAATATTAAAAACTGTTTGTTCTCAAAGAGAGAACAAGAGATTCTTCCCTCATTGCTCTAATTACCATTCATTCCCCAACCCCTACAGAAACACATAGATACATGAATAGGAAAGGTTTAGAGGGATATGGGCCAAATGCAGGCAAATGGGATTTTCTTTTAATGGGGCATTTTGGTTGGCATAGACAAGATGGGCCGAATAGCCTGACTCTCTGCTGTCTTGCTGTATGATTCTCAATGACAATATCTGGCCGTTATCATAAATGGCTGCTCCCTCCATATGAAAGTAGCATCCAAAATAATTTGTCTGAAGAAGGGTCTCGACCCGAAACGTCACGCATTCCTTCTCTCCAGAGATGCTGCCTGTCCCGCTGAGTTACTCCAGCATTTTGTGTCTATCTTCAGCCCACTTCCTTCCTCAGCATCCTAAACTATTTACTGCAGCAAAGTAAGACACAATAGACAATAGGTGCAGGAGTAGGCCATTCGGCCCTTCGAGCCAGCACCGCCATTCAATGTGATCATGGCTGATCATCCCCAATCAGTACCCCGTTCCTGCCTTCTCCCCATATCCCCTGACCGAAATCTTTAAGAGCCATATCTAGCTCTCTCTTGAAAGTATCCAGAGAGCCGGCCTCCACCGCCCTCTGAGACAGAGAATTCCTCAAACTCTGTGTGAAAAAATGTTTCCCCATCTCCTTTCTAAATGGCTTTCTTAAACTGTGGCCCCTGGTTCTGGACTCCCCCAACATCGGGAAGATTCAAGATCCAAGATTCCAGATTCAAGAGAGTTTATTGTCATGTGTCCCTGATGGGACAATGAAATTCTTGCTCTGCTTCAGCACAACAGAACATAGTAGGCGTAAATAAATACAGAACAGATCAGTGTGTCCATATACCATTGTATAAATATATACACACATGATTAATAAAACAGATAAAGTGCAAATAAACAGATAATGGGCTATTAATGTTCAGAGTTTTGTTTGAGTTGAGTTTAATAGCCTGATGGCTGTGGAGAAGTAGCTGTTTCTGAACCTGGACATCACAGTGTTCAGGCTCCTGTACCTTCTACATGAAAGTAGCGGGGAGATGAGTGTGTGGCCAGGATTGTGTGGGTCCTTGATGATGCTGCCAGCCTTTTTGAGGCAGCGACTGTGGTAGATCCCCTCGATGGAAGGAAGGTCAGAGCCGATGATGGACTGGGCAGTGTTTACTACTTTTTGTAGTCTTTTCCTCTCCAGGGCGCTCAAGTTGCCGAACCAAGCCACGATGCAACCGGTCAGCAAGCTCTCTACTGTGCACCTGTAGAAGTTAGAGAGAGTCCTCCTTGACAGACCGACTCTTCTCAGGAAGCAGAGGCGCTGATGTGATTTCTTTATAATTGCAGCAGTGTTCTGGGACCAGGAGAGATCTTCAGAGATGTGCATGCCCAGGAATTTGAAGCTCTTGACCCTTTCCACCATCGACCCGTTGTCATAAACGGGACTGTGGGTCCCCATCCTACATGTTACCTGCACAAATACTTTGCTGTTTAATAAAGTCTAATTATTTTACTGTGTATTTTTATTGTGGTTCTGTGTTGTGGGAATTGGGATCACTTGCCTTTACTGATCTGCAACTGGAGAGTTTTCTGGAGCAGAGGGATCTAGGAGTGCAGGTACATATCTCCTTGAAAGTGGCATCACAGGTAGAAAGGGTTGTCAGACAGGCTTTCACTACATTGGTCTTCATCAGCCATTGCGATCACATCAGTCACTATACATCCTTGAGTATAGAGGTTGGGAGGTCATGTTGCAGTTACATAAGACGTTGGTGAGGCCACATTTAGAGTATTGTGTTCAGTTTTGGGCACCATTTTATTGGAAAGATGGAAAAGCTGGAAAGGGTGCAGAGAAGATGTACGAGGATGTGGCCAGGACTCAAGGACCTGAGCTATCGGGAGAAGTTGAGCAGGCTTGCACTATTGTTTGGAGTGCAGGAGGATGAGGGGTGATCTTATAGAGGTGTAAAAATCATAAAAGGAATAGATCAGGAAACACACAGAAACTTTTGTCCAGAGTAGGGAATCAAGAATCAGAACACAGAGGCCTAAGTTGAGGGGGGAAAGATTTAATAGGAACCTGAGGGGTAACTTTTTCACACAAAGGGTGGTGGATGTATGGAACGAGCTGACAGAGGAGGTGTTTGAGACAGGTGCCATCACGTTTATGAAACAGGTAGACCGGTACATGGATAGGACAGGTTTGGAGGGATTTGAGCCAAACGCATGTGGGACTAGTGTAGGTGGGACATGTTGGTCGGTGTGAGCAAGTTGGGCCGAAGGGTCTGTTTTCATGCCATATGACTATGCCAACCATATGCCAAATAGTGATTACCCTTCGTTGAAGTTCTTTATCAGCCTGAAAACACTTTTGAGGTCTGGAACGCGCGTGTTCAGTACATCCGAAGAAGGGTCTCAACCCATTCCTTCTCTCCAGAGATGCTGCCTGACCCGCTGAATTACTCCAGCATTTTGTGTCTATCTTCGAAGTAAAGTAGCATCTGCAGTTCCTTCTCACACATAAAGTTTATTTCGATTTTTTTTTAAGTACCTTATTAACCTGAAAACACTTTGAGGTATTTTGAGGCCTGGAACACACATTAGGAATGTAATGCTGAGACTCTATAAGGAGCTGTTCAGCCTGTATTTTGAATATTGTGAGCAATTTTGTGCACCATATCTAAGGAAGGATGTGCTGATTCTCAAGAGGGTACAGAGGGTTTGATGGCACTGGGTCTGTACTAACTAGAGTTTAGAAGCATGAGGGGGAACCTCATTGAGACATACAAAATAGTGAAAAGCCTGGATAGAGCGGATGTGGAGTGTATGTTTCCACTAGTGGGAGAGTCTAGGACTAGAGGTCACAGCCTCAGAATTAAAGGACGTTCTTTTAGGAAGGAGATGAGGAGAAATGTATTTAGTCAGAGGGTGGTGAATCTGTGGAATTCTTTGCCACAGTAGGTTGTGGAGGCCAAGTCAATGGATAATTTTAAGACAGAGATAGACAAATTCTTGATTATTATGGGGTTCAGGGGTTACAGGGCTGCCAACTCTCACGCTTTGAGCGGGAGAATCAATCATTTGGACAAATTTTCACGCTGATCACAAATTTCTCGCACTCTGCCGTGAGAAATTATGTGATCAACGATAATTTCAAAACTGGATGGGCCGCGGGTGTTGGAGAGCCGGGGCTGATGCAGCGGCGGGAACAGATGCCGGGAGAGGGGCCTGCGAGTGTTTGCGAGGCCTGCGAGTGTTTGCGGGGCTGCCGAGTATTTGGCGGGTCTGGCGAGTGTTTGCGGGTCTGGCGACTGTTTGCCGGGCCGGCGAGTGTTTGCCGGGCCGGCGAGTGGGAGAGTCTGGGACTAGAGGTCACAGCCTCAGAATTAAAGGACGTTCTTTTAGGAAGGAGATGAGGAGAAATTTATTTAGTCCGAGGTGATTGATTAATACGGGGTTCAGGGGTAACAGGGCTGCCAACTCTCACGCTTTGACTGTGAGAATCACTCATTTGGACAAATTCTCACGCTGATCACAAATTTCTCGCACTCTGTCGTGAGAAATTATGTGATCAACGAAAATGTCAAAACTGGATGGGCCGGGGCTGAAGCAGCGGCTCCTCCCTCCCCCCTCAAACTTGATGGGCCGAATGGCCTGATTCTGCTCCTATCACTTATGATCTTGTTTCGGAAGTTTGCAAAAAAGTTTTAAAAGTTTTGTGAAGTTGGCAAACTTTCCAGCAGGCGCGGTGAAGGCGCTCGCCCGGGCGGGCGGTGAGGACCGGGTCCAAGATGGCGGCGCCCATGGTGCGGGGCCTGGTCGGTGCCGCCGCCGCCTACTCCGCCGCCTACTCCGCCGCCTACTCCGCCGCCGCCTACTCGCGCTGCCCCGCCGCCGCCTACCACGCGCGCCCCCTGGGCCTGGGCCTGGGCCCGGTGTCCCGGCCGCTGGGCCCCGACAGGCCCGACAGGCCCGACAGGCCCGACAGGCCCGAGCGCAAGCGGTTCGCGGCGGCCGGCTCGGCCTCGGGGGTGGCGGCCGCGTCACTGTGGCCCGGGCCCGGGGAGCTGCGGCGCCTCGTCCGGCACCAGACCGACTGGCAGCCGCCGCTCCACGCACTGTGCGCCCGCGTACAGGCCGCAGACACACAGCGGCGCCAGCGGGAGCGGCACAGGTAGGGGGGGGTGGGGGTGGGGGGGTGTAGGGTGGGGGAGGGGGTGGGGGGGGGTAGGGTGGGGGTGGGGTGGGGGGGGGGTTGGGTGGGGGGGGGTGGGAGGGTGTGGGTGGGGGGGTGTAGGGTGGGGGGGGTGGGTGGGGTGTAGGGTGGGGGGTAGGTGGGGGTAGGGTGGGGGGGGGTGGGGGGGTAGGGTGGGGGGGGGGTGGGGGGGGGTAGGGTGGGGGGGGGGGTGGGGGGGGGGGGGTAGGGTGGGGGTGTAGGGTGGGGGGGGGTGGGGGGGGGTAGGGTGGGGGTAGGGTGGGGGGGTGTAGGGTGGGGGGGGTAGGGTGGGGGGGTGTTGGGGGGGGTAGGGTGGGGGTAGGGGTGGGGGGGGTGTAGGGTGGGGGGGGGGGGGGGGGTGGGTGGGGGGGGGGGTAGGGTGGGGTAGGGTGGGGGTGTAGGGTGGGGGGGGTAGGGTGGGGGGGGGTAGGGTGGGGTGTAGGGTGGGGGGGGGGGGGGTGTAGGGGGGGGGTGGGTGGGGGGTAGGGGGGGGGTGTAGGGTGGGGGGGGTAGGGTGGGGGGGGTGTAGGGTGGGGGGGGTGTAGGGTGGGGGGGGGGTGTAGGGGTGGGGGGGGGGGTAGGGTGGGGGGGGTGTAGGGTGGGGGGGGTAGGGTGGGGGTGTGAGGGTGGGGGGGGGGTGTAGGGTGGGGGGGGGGTGGGGGGGGGTGGGGGGGGGTTGGGGGGGGGGGGTAGGGTGGGGGGGGGGGTAGGGGTGGGGGGGTGTAGGGGTGGGGGGGGTAGGGTGGGGGGGTGTAGGGTGGGGGGGTGTAGGGGGGGGGGGGTAGGGTGGGGGGGTGTAGGGGTGGGGGGGTGTAGGGGTGGGGGGGTGTAGGGTGGGGGGTGTAGGGTGGGGGGGGTGTAGGGTGGGGGGGGGGGTAGGGGGGGGGGGTAGGGTGGGGGGGTTGTAGGGTGGGGGGGGTGTAGGGGGGGAGTGTAGGGGGGGGGTGGTAGGGTGGGGGGTGTAGGGTGGGGGGGGTGTAGGGGGGGGGGTGTAGGGTGGGGGGGTGTAGGGTGGGGGTGTAGGGGGGGGGGTGTAGGGTGGGGGGGTGTAGGGTGGGGGGAGTGTAGGGTGGGGGGGGGTGGGGGGGAGTGTAGGGTGGGGGGGTGTAGGGGTGGGGGGGGTGTAGGGTGGGGGGGGGGTGTAGGGTAGGGGGGTGTAGTGTAGGGTGGGGGGGGTAGGGGGGGGGTGTAGGGTGGGGGGGGGGGTAGGGTGGGGGGGTGTAGGGTGGGGAGTGTAGGGTGGGGGGGTGTAGGGTGGGGAGTGGGGGTGTGGGTAGGGTGGGGGGTGTAGGGGGGGGGGTGTAGGGTGGGGGGGGTGTAGGGGGTGGGTGTGTAGGGTGGAGGGGGGTGTAGGGGGTGGGTGTAGGGTGGGGGTGTAGGGTGGGGGGGTGTAGGGGTTGGGTGTAGGGTGAGGGGGTGTAGGGGGTGGGGTGTAGGGTGAGGGGGTGTAGGGGGTGGGGGGTGTAGGGGGGTGGGGGGTGTAGGGGGTGGGGGGTGTAGGGGGGGTAGGGGGGGGGGGGTGTAGGGTGGGGGGAGTGTAGGGTGGGGGGGAGTGTGGGGGGTATGGTGGGGGGTGTAGGGGGGGAGTGTAGGGTGGGGGGGGTGTAGGGTGGGGGGGTGTAGGGTGGGGGTGTAGGGTGGGGGGCTGTAGGGTGGTGGGGTAGGGAGGGTGGGGGGGTTAATGTGAGAGTGAGGGGTTGGGTAGGGTGGGGGGGGGGTGGTAGGGGTGGTAGATATGAGTTGCCGGTGGGGTGAGAGGAGAGGGGGTGAGGTGGTGGTAGCAGAGGGAATGGTGTTGTGGGGAAGGGTGAGTAAGGGGTGCATTGGAGAAGGAGGTGGGCCGGAGGGAGGGGTGGCGGGGTAGGGGTTGTGGGATAGAGGGAGGGCGGAGGGTGGAGGAGAGGTGGGAGGGGAGGTGGAGTGGAGGAGGAGAAGAGGCGAGAGAGAGGGGTAGAAGAGGAGGTGGGGAGAGAGGGAGATGAAGAGAAGGGGAGAAGAGGTGGGTAGGGCTAGCAGAGTAGTGGGAATAGTGTGTGGACAAAAGTGCTGGAGAAACTCAGCGGGGTGCTCTGCACCCGCTGAGTTTCTCCAGCACTTTTGTCTACCTTCAATTTTCCAGCATCTGCAGTTCCTTCTTAAAACAGTGGGAATAGTGTTATAGGAAAGGGTGGGGGAGTGAAGGAGAGGGGGAGGGTAATTGTGTGGGGGAATAGTGGTGGAGGCAGGAGAAGTGGTCGAGAGAGGGGGAGGGAGTGTGGTGGGACAGAAGGAGGGAGAGGGAGGAATGGAGTGAAGGAGTTGAGAAAGGGTGGAGGAAGATCAGGTGGGCTATTGGGGGGGTTGTCGTTGAGGACGTTTTATTAGAGGCAGCTTCTTATTCTACCTGCGTATGGCGTGCACAGCCTAAAGTTGTAGGACACCTTGTTCTATTTCATCTTATTTGATTGTACACACCGGGTTGACTGCATTCATTGAAACAGGGCGGACCACGTGAAGGTTGCAATCTCCCACCATTAGAGGCAGCGAGTTCCAGGGAAGGAATTCCAAAGTGTTGGTGCTTGTTAACTGAAGAGACAATAGACAATAGGTGCAGGAGTAGGCCATTTGGCCCTTCGAGCCAGCACCGCCATTCAATGTGATCATGGCTGATCATCCCCAATCAGTACCCCGTTCCTGCCTTCTCCCCATATCCCCTGATCCCTTTAGCCACAAGGGCCACATCTAACTCCATCTTAAATATAGCCAATGAAGTGGCCTCAACTACTTTCTGTGGCAGAGAATTCCACAGATTCACCACTCTCTGTGTAAATTTTGTTTTTCTCATCTCGGTCCTAAAAGACTGCTCCCTTATCCTTAAACTGTGACCCCTTGTTCTGGACTTCCCAAACATTAGGAACAATCTTCTTGCATCTAGCCTGTCCAACCCCTTAAGAATTTTGTAAGTTTCTATAAGATCCCCCCTCAATATTCTTGGGTGCTTGTGATGCGCGCTAACTGCAGGCTGCCAGTGGTAGAGGGTGGACTCTGATGGTGGGTCCTTGCCTTTCAACAACTGCTTGAAGGACAGCGGTTCCTCTTCCTCCAGCAGGTGTGAAATGCACATCGGCAGCTGTTAATGAAAGTGGTGTGAGGTTTATGGCAGCCCCAACGATCCACATTTCCTCACCGGCCCCCTACTCCGACAGACATGTTTCCTAGCTGGTTTAGTTTTCCATTTGCAATCCCATGCACAATATTCGCTGCAAACAGCACAGTCCTCTTTCCTTTGGAGAGTGCAAGCACAGACAGGATGTGTTGCAAGGGTCTGGGCATCAGCGAGCAGTAATTATAAACAAGAGAATAAGTCCTCCTTGAGCTTCAACCCACAAACAGGAAGCTGTAGCTGAGGAAGGAACTGCAGATGCTGGTTTAAACTGAAGATAGAGACAAAATGCTGGAGTAACTCAGTGGGACAGGCAGCATCTCTGGAGAGAAGGAATGGGTGACGTTTCGTTCGAGACCCTTCTTCAGACTTGAGACCGCTTTAGTTCAGTTTATAGACAGGCCCTTCTGCCCACCGAGTCCATGCCAACCAGTGATCCCCGCACACTAATACTATCCTACACACGCTCGGGACAATTTATAATTATACCAAGCCAATTAATCTACAAACCTGTACGTCTTTGGAGTGTGGGATGAAACCGGAGCACCCGGAGAAAACCCACTCGGTCACAGGGAAAGAATGTCGAGACTCTGTACAGACAGCACCCATAGTCAGGATGAAACCCGGGTCTCTGGTGCTGTGAGGCAGCAACTCTACCGCTGTGCTGCCTGTGGGCTGTTTTCTGCAAACGGGTAAAGGAGCTACAAAAAGGGCATTTAACTTTCGTCTAGTTTGGACACACAGCCTGGATGCAGTCCCTTCGGCCCACCAAGTCCACACCAACCAATAATCCTCCGTTCCATGTTATCCCACTTTCTCATCAACTCCCTACACACTAGGAGGTTTTTTTAAACCTGCTCGTCTTTGGGAAGTGGGAGGAAATAAATGCACCTGGAGGAAACCCACATGGTCGCAGGGAGAACGTGCAAACTCCACACAGACAGCACCTGAGGTCAGGATTGAAACCCTTTTCTCTGCCAGCTGCGCTACTTCTCTGACCTTTTAAACCTTTCCCCATCTCCTTTAACCCAATCCCACCCCCGCCATTTCACGCTGCATCATCCCTGCCTGTCAATGCCGGACAAGGTTGCCAATATATTTGAATTGGCTTCAGGAATGAAAGATTAATTCCAGAGCTATTGCTGTGAGCAGCCTGGGGAAGGTATTACATTTAGTTTAGCTTAGTTTAGATATACAGCTCGGAAACGGGCCCTTCAGCCCTCTGAGTCCGCACAGACCAGTGATGCCCGCACATTAACACTATTAACGCACATTAGATACAGTTTACACTTACACCAAGCCAATTAACCTACAAACCCGCACGTCTTTGGAGTGTGGGTGGAAACCGAAGATCTCAGAGAAAACCCACACAGATCACGGGGAGAACGTGCAAACTCCGTACAGACAGCACCCGTAGTCGGGATGGAACCCGGGCCTCTGGCGCTGTGAGGCAGAACTCTACCGCTGCGCCACCGTGACGCCCCGTATGGCCAAGTTCTATGTAGAATCCTGTTTTTAATTTTCTTTGAACGCACCCAGGAGATGTGGAATAGACTCTCGGACATGAGAATTCATGTGAGGCAATATGTCTGTGGACCTATCCAACCAGGTTTAGCTTCATGCTCAGTTATCCTAGCTTCCTATAAAATTCCTCAAACGCTCGCGTTTTAGGAAAAGACTGCCTCTCACACTAGCCTGGATGCTCCCCCTCTCCCTGCAGACAGAATGGTCACTGTGAAACAAAAGCCACTGTTTGGCCTTTGTTTAGCCTCACAGCGCCAGGGGCCCGGGTTCAATCCTGACCACGGGTCCTGTCTGCACGGAGTTTGTACGTTCTCCCTGTGACCTGCGTGGATTTTCTCCAGGATCTCAAATTTCCTCCCACATTCCAAAGACGTACAGGTTTGTAGGCTAATTGGCTTTGTAAAATTGTAAATTATCCCTAGTGTGTAGGATGGTGTGTGTGCTGGGACTTGCACCATAGCACAAAAAGACACAAAGTGCTGGAGTAACTCAGCGGGTCAGGCAACATCTCTGGGGAACATGGATAGATGGCATTATGGAACGGGACCTTTCTTCAGACTCCTGCAGTCCAAAGAAGACTCCCCAATGGAAACGGCACCTTTTCCTTTTCTCCAGAGATGCTGACTTACTCCAGCCTTCTGTGTCCTCTTGTGTCAACCGAGCACCTGCAGTTCCTTGTTTCTGCACCATAGTACAGTGGGAGTATTCACCTCTCTGTACACAAGCTGGGCTTGTACACTCTGGAGTTTAGAAGGATGAGAGGGGATCTCATTGAAACATATAAGATTGTTAAGGGCTTGGACACACTAGAGACAGGAAACATGTTCCCGATGTTGGGGGAGTCCAGAACCAGGGGCCACATCCGCTGCTCCAGATGCCAGATGATCTATATCGGTGAGACCAAGTGGAGGCTTGGCGATCGTTTCGCCGAACACCTCCGCTTGGACCGCAATAACCAAGCCGACCTCCCGGTGGCTCAGCACTTCAACTCCCCCTCCCATTCCGTATCCGACCTCTCGGTCCTGGGCCTCCTCCACGGCCAGAGTGAGCAACACCGCAAGTTGGAGGAACAGCACCTCACATTCCGCTTGGGGAGTCTGCATCCTCTGGGCTTGAACATTGAATTTTCTCAATTCTGTTAACCCTTGCTGTCTCCTCCCCTTCCCACCTCTCCCTCAGCCCTCGGGGCCCTGGCATTCCCTCTCTCTCTATCTCCCTCCCCCACCCTAGTCGCACTAGCTTCTCATTTTCACACCACAAACAGCTTACAATGACTTGTTCCCTTTATCATCGATACTTTTTTGCATATCTTTCATTCATTGTTCTTTATCTCTCCACATCACCATCTATATCTCTCGTTTCCCTGATCCCTGACCAGTCTGAAGAAGGGTCTTGACCCGAAACGTCGCCTATCTCCTTCGCTCCTTAGATGCTGCTGCACCCGCTGAGTTTCTCCAGCCTTTTGTGTAGCCACAGTTTAAGAATAAGGAGTAAGCCATTTAGTACGGAGACGAGGAAACACTTTTTATCACAGAGAGTTGTGAGTCTGTGGAATTCGCTGCCTCAGAGATCGATGGGGGCAGGTTCTCTGGATGCTTTCAAGAGAGAGCTAGATAGGGCTCTTAAAAATAGAAACATAGAAACATAGAAAATAGGTGCAGTATCCTGTACCTGCCTTCTCTCCATACCCCTGATCCCTTTAGCCAGAAGGGCCACATCTAATTCCCTCTTAAATATAGCCAATGAACTGGCCTCAACTACCTTCTGTGGCAGAGAATTCCACAGACTCACCACTCTCTGTGTGAAAAATGGTTTTCTCATCTCAGTCCTAAAAGACTTCCCCCTTATCCTTAAACTGTGACCCCTTGTTCTGGACTTCCCCAACATCGGGAACAATCTTTCTGCATCTAGCCTGTCCAGCCCCTTAAGAATTTTGTAAGTTTCTATAAGATCCCCCCTCAGTCTTCTAAATTCTAGCGAGCCAGGGGATATGGGGAGAAGGCAGGAATGAGGTACTGATTGGGGATGATCAGCCATGAATGGCGGTGCTGGCTCAAGGGGCCTAAATGGGGATAGTAAACTGGCTTTCAACAGCAGACCTGGGAAACACATTACATCTCGAGAATGCAACATTAGGGAATAATAAAGCAGTGTTTCAAATCAAGAAGCATTTTGAGAGGAAGGATGTGTTTCCAAGATCCACCCACAAAGCAAAACTCAGGCATGTAACTGGGGATACGGGCTGCTTACATGGGTGAGTGTGGCCTCGTCATCACCAGCAGTGGCAACTCACCCCTTCTCAAGGCCAGTACCAACTGGTCCAGTCACAAATGTGAACGGAGCAGGCTACAGACGATAGCCTGGTCAATGGAGGGTGATGGGTGCCCGGAAGGCGGATCCATAGAGTGGCTGCCTCACAGCACCAGACACCAGGGTGAAGGGACCCGACCCGAAACCTCACCTATTCCTTCTCTCCAGAGATGCCTGTATGGAGTTAGTACATTCTCCCTGTGACCGCGTGGGTTTTCTCCGGGTGCTCCGGTTTCCTCCCACACTCCAAACACGTGCAGGTTTGTAGGTTAATTGGCTTCTGTAAATTGTCCCCAGTGATGGGATAGAACTAGTGTACAGGTAATTGCTGGTCAGTGAGGGTAGGGATAGTGTGTGGGGATGTTAGGAGAACACAAAGCACATTTAACTAATTTGACATCTCTGAAATGCCAAATGTCATTCCAGCAAAACACACAGTGCCTGAGGTGTACAGCGGGTCAGGCAATATCTGTGGAGGGAATGGACAGATGACATTTTGGATCTGAACCCTTCTTCAGACCGGTGGGGTGTTATGGGGGCTGGCGGAGGGGGTAGGGTGGGATTAGAACAGCTGGAAACGATAGGGGTGCAAGCTAAAGTCTGGCAAGTGATAGGTGGATACAGGTGAGATGGGTGGAGGGGTGGAGGTGTGAAATGGCGGAAGGATGGAGTACATGACGAAGGACAAAGGTGAAAAGAAGATGAAAGGGTGTCAAATGAGGAGAAAAGAGAAGTGAAATGGGACTGGTATAATGTGTGTAGCTAGAGGGAGGGGCTGCATGCAAGGGGAAAGAGGAGATGAAAGGAATGACACCCTGTATCAGGACGCTCTAATACTGCCCGAGTTGAGTAAACAATAGACAATAGGTGCAGGAGTAGGCCATTCGGCCCTTCAATGTGATCATGGCTGATCATCCCCAATCAGTATCCCCGTTCCTGCCTTCTCCCCATATCCCCTGACTCCACTATTTTTAAGAGCCTTATCTAGCTCTCTCTTGAAAGTATCCAGAGAACCTGCCTCCACCGTCCTCTGAGGCAGAGAATTCCACAGACTCACCACTCTCTGTGAGAAAAAGTGTTTCCTCGTCTCCGTTCTAAATGGGTTTACTCCTTATTCTTAAACTGTGGCCCCTGGTTCTGGATTCCCCCAACATTGGGAACATGTTTCCTGCCTCTAGCATGTCCAAACCCTTAACAATCGTATATGTTTCAATGAGATCTCCTCTCATCCTTCTAAACTCCAGGGTGTACAAGCCCAGCCGCTCCATTCTCTCACTGGGTGTCCCACTGAGTTTTGGTTAGCATTGATGAGCTGCGTGTTACACTTGCTGTAACAGGCTGGTAAACGTTTCCACCCATGCATCATATTCCTGCCACAGGAGGAAGCCATTTCAGCTCAGTACGTTGGTGGGGGCAGTCCCACCCCACCCCATTCTCCCCGCATTCATAGTCATACAGCACAAATAGGCCCTGACTCTACTGCGGGCAAGCACATATTAAACCAGTCCCATTTACCAGGGTGGCGCAGCGCCAGAGCATCACATTCGATCCTGAACACAGGTGCTGTCTGTACAGCGTTTGTATGTCATCTCTGTGGGTTTTTCTCCGGATGCTCCGGTTTCTTCCCACGTTCCAAAGACGCACAGGTTTGCAGGTTGATTGTCTTCTGTAAATCGCCCCTAATGTGTAGGATAGTGCTAGTGTCCAATGGTTAGCGCGGGTTCGGTAGGTCGAAGGGCCTGTTTCCGCACTGTATCTCTAAACTACACTAGTCCATAGGGCGGCACAGCGCCAGAGTCCCGGGCTCGATCCCGACTACGGGTGCTGTCTGTACAGAGTTTGTTTGTTCTCCCCTGCGTGGGTTTTCTCCGGGTGCTCCGTTTCCTCCCACACTCCCAAAGAAGTGCAGGTTTGTAGGTTAATTGGCTTTGGTGAAATTGTAAATTGTCATTAGTCCGTAGGATTCTGTTGGTGTGCGGGGGTCGCTGGTCGGCGCGGCCTCGGTGGGTCAAAGGGCCTGTTTCCGCGCTGTGTCTCTAAGGTCTAAAACCTTGCTGCTTCAAGTGCTCATCAAGAGGCTTTTAAAATTTTGAGAGAATCTCTGTATCACCTTCCAATGCAGAGCATCCACACTCCCATCAACTCCTCCTGGCCAGCCCAGGCACAACGCAAACACATTACTCATTGCAATATTTAGTCTTTGAATTTCTCCCTCACACCGCAAGAGGCCATTCAGCCCATCAATTCCACGGTAGCTCGGAACAGTCCCGTCATGGAGGAATTGGGCCAAAGGGCCTGTGTTTGCTCTCCACATCCCAAAGACATGCGGGTTTGTCACTTAATTGGATCTTCATAACAAGAGGATTTCAGTATAGGAGTAGAGAGGTTCTTCTGCAGTTGTACAGGGCTCTGGTGAGACCACATCTGGAGTATTGCGGACAGTTATGGTCTCCGAATTGACGAAGGACATCCTTGTGATAGAGGGAGTGCAGTGTAGGTTCACGAGATTGATCGCTGGGATGGCGGGAGTGTCATATGAGGAAAGATTGAAAAGACTAGGCTTGTATTCACTGGAGTTTAGAATGATGAGGGGGGATCTTATAGAAACATATAAAATTATAAAAGGACTGGACAAGCTAGATGCAGGAAAAATGTTCCCAATGTTGGGCGAGTCCAGAACCAGGGGCCACAGTCTTGGAATAAAGGGGAGGTCATTTAAGATTGAGGTGAGAAGAAACTTTTTCACCCAGAGAGTTGTGAATCTGTGGAATTCCCTGCCACAGAGGACAGTGGAGGCCAAATCACTGGATGGATTTAAGAGAGTTCGATAGAGCTCTAGGGGCTAGTGGAGTCAAGGGATATGGGGAGAAGGCAGGCACGGGTTATTGATTGGGGACGATCAGCCATGATCACAATGAATGGCGATGCTGGCTCGAAGGGCCGAATGGCCTCCTCCTGCACCTATGTTTCTGTGTTTGTAAATTATCCCTTGGTAGTGGATGAGTAAGTGGGAAACGGAACGAGAGTGAACGGGCGATGGATGGTGGGCCTGTTTCCAGGCTGCATCATTCAACTGATCGAAGCTGGAATGGAGGTGCTTTAAGGCCTGGGAGGGAGCAGGATAATGAAGATAGACACAAAAAGCTGGAGTAACTCAGTGGGACAGGCAGCATCTCTGGAGAAAAAGAATGGACAGCGATGAGATTGATAATTTGGATTAGAAAAGTAATTCAACGTGGGTTGTGGTCGACGGTCAGAGAGGGTGATACTGGGCGGGCTATGGGCAGACATGGATTTACAGAGGAGTGCTGAAAGTTGTTGGATTGATTGAAGTGTCGCGATGACGCATCTCGCTCTCCTTCCCCTGCCAGGCAAAAGTTGATTGCGGCAAACATGGCCAAGATGCCGAAGATGGTTGAAGAGTGGAGGCGGGAGAAGCGGGAGGCCAAGGTGAAGCAGCGGGAGGAGAAGGCCAGGCGCGACCGGCTGCTGGCCGAGGCTCGCGAGCGATTCGGCTACAGCATCGACCCGCGCAACGCCAAGTTCCAGGACATGGTGAAGGAGCTGGAGAAGGAGGAGAAGAAGAAACAGAAGCTGATAAAGAGGCGGAAGAACATGGAAGCGGGTGCGAGCGAAGCGGTGATGGCAGCCGCCACACCTTTAAACCGTGTTCTCACCTCAACCCAGAATCTGGAATAACTCCAACCCATTTCCATGAATCTGCATGAACCAGTATAAGTAAATGAGAGGGTTTAATGTATCTGAGTCGTTCCATTCCTGGTGGCCCCGGGCATTTGTAATTTAAATTAATTTGGTCCTGGCACCAGATGACCATATTTATTGGCAATTAACCAGAGACGGTTCCTGGTAGCTGTCTCCCTTGCGTAACAGGTTGTACAACTAACCTACAGTCTCAGAAATTGCCTAATGAATCCAAGAGCTAATTGGGGAGTGAGGGGAACCAGGTATGTTGCTTTTCTCTGGAAGTCGTGTGGATTTAGACAGCCCAGTGTTGATCTCGGTCACTGGCAAGTTGGCATCAGAAACAAAGACAAGATGATAGATGCAGTCAGAACTTAATGGTGCAGCTTATGTAATGAACCAGTGATCCTTGGTAGTAACAGCTACAGAGACAAACGCACAACATTGTGAACAGACTTTCACTTTATTGAGTTAAATTGACATAAATTAAAATGATTAAATGATTTGAATCAATTATTTTGCCTCATGTACTTAAGTCACGTGTAAATGCAAACCTTTGCAGCTTATCCACAAGATTATTTGACGCATTTTAAGTCATCTGGGGACTCCTAAGAGTCAGAGGTAAAACGTGTTCCTCTTCCACATTGAAACATAGAAAGTGGGTGCAGGAGTAGGCCATTCGGCCCTTTGAGCCCGTACCGCCATTCAATGTGATCATGGCTGATCATCCACAATCAGTACCCCGTTCCTGCTTTTTCCCCATATCCCGTGATTCCATTAGCATCGTAGAATTGAACATACCAGATAACCTCAGCAAGTTATGACCTCTGATGTTCACTCCCTCGAGTCCAATGGAATGAATTTGTCCCTTGGTACAACTTGCTTGTGATAGTATACCATATATATTAGTGCTATTTTGGGGATGAATTTCTAGGCAAGAATAATCTGTAGTGTTTAAATGCATCGACACGATGATGATTCAAGAACATTGTGGTGCAGGCCTAACCTATTCCAGCATACTTGGAGAAGATATTTTACTTGAATTGAAAGCCAGGTGAAACAGTGCTGATTTGCTTTCTATAGCTTGACCAAGTTACCTCAAATGAGAATCGGCAGGTTGGAATAGCTGGGCCAGTGGCACAGCTCTTCTCCATGGTCTTGGGTGAGGTGGGAGCACTGTGCTTTAGAGGAGGAAATATTAAAATTGGAACTTTTGGTAAATCCAGAATCAGTCTGAATTTTGACCGGTTAAACCGTGCTGAAATAAACAGTAAATGTCTGAGACAGTGAAAGGTTGGTTGCACTAACAGTTGGCTGAATTTTCCATCAAAGGCACAGCTCTCTGCGCAGTAGCAGCATGTTGCTGCTGGCAGCTTCATTCCCCGTGCAAGCTCCCAGAGATACCAAGTGATCATCAACTCCAGTTAGACACAAAAAGCTGGAGTAACTCAGCGGATCAGTCTGAAGAAGGGTCTCGATCCGAAACTTCACCCATTCCTTCACTCCAGGGATGCTGCCTGTCCTGCTGAGTTACTCCAGCTTTTTGTGTCTATCTTTGGTTTAAACCAGCATCTGCAGTTCCTTCCTACACACAGACCATCAACTCCACACGGGAGAAGGGTCAAATAGTTCAGTTTGAGGGTGGAAGCTGTGAGCGTTTTGTGGTAAAATATCTAGCAGACTCTTCGTAGAGAAGTGTCAGATATTAAGATTAAATTTAGTTTAGAGATACAGCGCGGAAACAGGCCCCTCAGCCTTAACTCGAAGAGAGATATGTTCCTCGCCTTTCCTCAGGTTCCTGCCAACCTGCTCCAAGATCCAGGTCCGTCACAGAGTGCTGAAGTAACTGCAGGTCAGGCAGCATCTCTGGAGAACAAGGATAGGGGATGTTTTTAGTTGGGACCGTGCTTCAGTCTGAATAGGTGATAAGTCACCTATCCATGTTCTCCAGGGATGCTGCCTGACCCACTGAGTTACTTTGCTACTATTTTTGGTATAAACCAGCATCTGCACTTCCTTGTCCCTGACCCAGCCTTCCTTTCAGATTGAGCCACACAGTATGGAAACAGGCCCTTCAGCCCAGCAAGTCTGTGTCCGCCATCAAGCATTAATCCTGTGGGGTTTTTTTCTCTACAATTAACTAAGCACCTCAAGGTAGCAGATAGAAATCTTATGCATTGACATAAATATGTGTAAACTAGTTTCACGATGTTCGGTTCAGAGAGACAGCATGGAAAAAGGCCATTCGGCCCACACCGACCATCGATCAATTTACAGAGGCCATTTAACCTACAAACCCACGTGCCTTTGGGAAGAGGGAGGAAATCCACGTGATTACAGAGAGAGCAAGCAAACCACACACACAGCACCCGTAGTCAGATCAAGCCCAGACTCTGGCACTGTGCACACTCTTAATGCTAACCTATTAACGCCAGCATTATTTTGCATTGTCCCACGGGCATTCTTGCTGAGATGTGGGGATAGAACTCAATAGAATTAAAATGGAAGGCTCAACCTGCAAGTGCAGCTTCTCAGTACATTCCAGCCTCGAGCTGAGGCTGAGGCAGTGTGTCCTCCATAGTTCCAACAAGGGGAGTAGACCTGGTTGGAATAGACATTGCAAGCCCTTGATATGAAACGACTTGGGAAAGGCAAGACATTGGTGAATCTGTGGACTTCATTGCCAAAGAAGGCTGTGGAAGCCATCAATGGATATGTTTAAGGTGGAAATTGATGGGTTCTTGATCAGTGCGGGTGTCAGGGGTTATGGGCAGAAAGCAGGAGAATGGGGTTAGGAGGGAGAGATAGATCAGCCATGATTGAATGGCGGGCCAAATGGCCTAATTCTGCTGCTATGACTTGTGAACATGGGCACAATGAGATGTCTCTCATTCATTGCCACAGAAGACTGTGGTGGCCAAGCCAATGGATATTTTTTAGTTGTCCCTCCTCTGATCCATCTTGGGAGGTAATCAGATAGTTGCATTGATAACCAAGTGATGACTTAACATCCTCATTAATGGACAGAAGGTCGCACATTGGGTTATGACCTTCGGAAAGCAGATTACTGGTTTAGCTGTTGGCCGGTCTTGGTCTAGGTCTAGCCAGGAATCACTGAGTGGAAATGTATAGGAAGGAACTGCAGATGCGGGTTTAAAGGAAATCAGGCTTCCTGACTTCTCAACACGTAGAAGAGCTGGAGTAACTCAGTGGGTCCGGCAGCATCTCTGGAGAAAATGGGATAGGTGAAACAATGGACACAAAGATGAGGGAGCTGGTGAATTTCTTCAAAGTAGTCTGAAGAAGGGTCTCGACCAAAACGTCGCTTATCCATGTTCCCCAGACATGCTGCCTGACCTGCTAAGTTATTCCAGCACTTTGCATCTTTTTACGGGATAGGTGACATTTCAGGACAGGACCTGATGGTCATGGTGATGAGCCACAGACCCACTGAGTTACTCCAGTACTTTGTGTCTTTTTTTGGCCAACCAGCATTTGCAGTTCCTTGATAGACACAAAAAGCTGGAGTAACTCAGCGGGACAGGAAGGATCCCTGGAGAGAAGGAATGGGCGACGTTTCGGGTCGGGACCCTTCTTCAATTCCTGACCTGCTCAATGGGCCTTGGGATCAGGCCCTGCCCAGTTCATCGGAGACGAATGGGGAGCTGTTGCCAGGCCTTACAGTCAGAGACCCGGGTTCAATCCTGACTACGGGCGCTGTCTGTACGGAGTTTGTACGTTCTCCCCGTGATCTGCGTGGGTTTTCTCTGGGATCTCCGGTTTCCTCCCACATTCCAAAGACGTACAGGATAGTAGGTTAATTGGCTTCGGTAAAGATTGTAAATTGTCCATAATTTTCTTTGGAGCATAGGAGGTTAAACAGTGACCTTATTGAGGTATAGGATAGTGTTAGTGTAAGGGGATTGATGGTCAGCACGGCCTCGGTGGGCCGAAGGGCCTGTTTCCACGCTGTATCTCTTAACTAAACTAAACTAGACTGGGCCAACGAGTGGCAATGTTAGCAAGCCCCTGATGGATATTTGTACACACTGGAAGCAGACAAGACCAGGATTGGGATGGACTCTGATGTTCACCGTGTGTGGAAGCTTTGGTAATCGCTCAGGTCTGCCTACAGAATCCGCTCTTTACAATTCTTAAATTACAACATATAAAAGCAAAGTCGAAGCCAGCCAAAGGAACGGATGTACCAGGCACTTCTGTTTTTTCTGGCTTCGTTTAAACACTGAATATTGGAAAAGTCCACAATTTTCCAAAGGTTTTCAGCAAAATTTTCCAGGATGGGTCAGATCTGACGCCAATATTAAGCCACATCCAGCTAATGCAGCAATCAACGATTGTACATGCAACGATTTGAGCGACAATGAAATATAACACCTCAATTTGAATGTAAAATATAAAATCTCTTAAGTGGCAGCATATAAAATAATTTGTGTAATTAGCCAAACCAGTCTCCCAATATTCCACAGTCTATCTACAGATTCTAAATTTAGAAACATTCCAAATTACATCAAAAACATTAAAATTATGCATTTGTACTATTAAGTAAACTTCTAACCCGAGTGGCCTAAACTAGGCCTCCATAAACTGGCAGGGGAAGGCACAGCTACCTGGTATTACCAGGAAATTGAAGAAAGGACAAGCTAGTTTCCAGGGCTCTTTTCCCCCTCCTTTGGTTTGGCCAGCCCCCTCCAGGAATTCCAGCTCTTTCCCGCCTGGAATGAGAATCCACGATGCCCTTCAGGTCCAGTGGAAAACAAAATGGCAGCCGCTCCATCCCCATGGTTACACTCCCCACGCTCTTTCCTCAAATAAAAAATGGCACAGGGCAACTTCCAGCTCCCCCAACGTTTCTATCTCTGGTGTTCTCTGGAGCGAAGCTGCCCGTTTAATTCTATGTCCCTGCTCCTCCCGTCAGCCCCTCCCTTTCCCCGTTTTAATCGCCGAGTCCATTGTTGTTTTTTTGCACTGGATCATCTTCGCGTCTAGAGAGCAGTTCCTTCCAGCCCATTCTCATCTTTCTCTGCTTTCAGTTTGGAAAGAGCAGCGTGTATCCGGAAGAGAGTCCTGGATTCCATGGAGTAGTCCTTGTAGTTTTGTCTAAGAGAGCGAGAGAAGAGGAGCAGGTCATAAGTTCATGGGTTCCAGGAGAAGAATTAGGCCATTCAGCCCATCAAGTCTACTCTGCCATTCAATCATGTCTGATCTACCTCTATTTCTCAACCCCACTCTCCCCATAACCCCTGACACCCAGTCAATAGGATCATGGGATTATCACAGCAGAGCATAAAGTGTTTGTTTGCCAGCTCCTGGAACAACCAAATCATCCTCATTCCTGTTGTCCCAGGGCCCTGCAGGATGCAGAAGAGATTGACCAGGATTTTTCCCGTAGACTTGAGTTATAGGGAGAGGTTGGACACGCTGGGATTGTTTTCTTTAGAACGTAGGAGGCCGAGGGGTGACCTTATTGAGGTGTACAAGATCAAGAGGGGCACGGATCCTAAAATAAGCAAGTAAGAGTTGTGAGATTTAAAAGGGATCTGAGGGAAAATCTTACACTCAGGGGGTAGAGAGCTGCCAGAGGAAGTTATAGGAGAATACAATTATGATTTTTAAAAATACATTGGGACTGGTATATGGATAGGAAAGGTTTCGAGCAAGGGGTGGGGAACCTGCGGGCTTAAGGCCACATGCGGCCTTCTAGGCCATTAGGTGCGGCCTGCTGAATGAATCCAAATTTTGTAGAACAAATCCTTTTATTTTTATTAATATGTTTTTGTTCGTCTTTTATTATTTTTATTTTAATCTTTAAATGAACATATTTAAAATACCTAAGAGTAAAGGAAGATTCAACTAAATAATCCTCCCCGACTGACGTCCACGATTAAAACATTAGCGAGTCACGAGGGCTATTTTAACAAAATAATGTACATTTTGAAATGTATCTAATTGAAGTTTCCTGGATGCGGCCTTATTAGATTACAGCTAACTTAATGCGGCGTTCCAACATGAAAAGGTTCCCCACCCCTGGTTTAGGCAAATAGAGTCATAGTAATACAGCACAAAAACAGGACCTGCACCCCAACTAGTCCAAGCCAAGCAAGAAACCTTCCCTATCCATGTACCTGTTCAAATATATTTTTAATATACCTGCCTCAACTACCTCCTCTGGCAACGCACCACCCTCTGATTGAAAAAGGTGCCCTTCAGGTTCCTATTACATCTTTCCCTCTCCCCTTAAACCTATGTCCTCTGGTTCCTGATTCCCCATCCAGTCAGTAATGAATACCACAAAATGTTTTATGGCGGACAAAAATGCTGGAGAAACAAACGCAGTGGGTGAGGCAGCATCTATGGAGAGAAGGAATAGTTGACGTCTCGACCAAGAAGGGTCTCGACCCGAAACGTCACATATTCCTTCACTCCATAGATGCTGCCTCACCCGCTGCGTTTGTTTCTCCAGCATTTTTATCTACCTTCGATTTTTCCAGCATCTGCAGTTCCTTCTTAAACATGAAATGTTTTATGGTCATCACATCTTGAAAAATGCATCCAAAATGTACGGGAGAATTTGCAGAAGATTGGATTTCCGTTAATCAGCTCATTTGTATCCAAAAGGACATGCACATGTGCCACCAGGGGCGTCGCACGTTGGCAGCCTCGCCAACAGCCTGTCTGTCTTGTTTTTGTTATTTTTAGTGTGTTTTGAAGGTACGTGTTAATGTTCTCTGGTTTATTTTATGTGGGGGTTGGGGGAGGGGGGAGGGGGAAACTTTTTCAATCTCTTACCTTAACGGAAATACGATTGTTTTCCCGATCGTATCTCTGGTCGCTCTGCGGACTAACATCGTGGAGCTGGAGGCCTTGCTCGGGACTGACTTTGGAGATATGGATTTGCCATCGGAGCCTGCGATCCCTTGCCTGGGATCGACGCTCGAACCGCTGCCTGCGGATTTCACCATCGCGGAGCTCGCAGTCTCGGGTCGAGACCAAGTTGGGAAGCTCCAAAGTCGCAGAAGGTTCAACTAGCCCCGACTCGGGATGGATCGCCCGGCGCGGGGGAGCTGAGATTCCCCCCCCCCCGTTGCGGGAGCTTGATCACCCCGATGCAGAGGGCCCGACTGCCAGCTACGGGAGCCAAGATCGCCCCGTCAACGGAAGGCTCGAGGCCCCCGACCACGGGAGAACCTTCCATCACAGTGAGGAATGTGGAGGAGTCACTGTGGTGGATGTTTATGTTAAAATGTATTTTGTGTGTTCTGTTGCTTTTTATTGGCATGACCGTACGGCAAATCAAATTCCTCGTATGTTGCAAAACATACCTGGCTAATAACGTATGATTATGATTATAAATGGTGGGAGTGCAGCAAAGGTTCACCTGAACAGTTCTTGCCTTGGTAGGTCCGATCAGAAAGGAGAGCTCTAGGCCTTTAGTTCATTGGGACCTACAAACTACTGAGCAGCCTTGACAAGGCAGATGCTGAGAGGATATATTCCGTGATGAATAGATTGGGAAAATGCCCAGACCAGGGGAATCAGGAACCTGTGGACAAAGGTTTAATATAAGAGGGGAAAGGTTCAATAGGAACGTGAGGGGACAGCTTTCTTCACACAAAAGGTGGTGACTGTATGAAACATGGTGCCAGAGGAGGAAGTTGATGGAATTGCAATAAGAGCAATTATAATACATTTGGACAGGTGCATGGATGGGATTAGAGGAAAAAGGTAGATGGGGGATCCCGGTCAGTGTGGCAAGTTGGGCCGAAGGGCCTGTTTCCATGCTGTATGAGTATGAGGTGTCCATCTCTGGAAATCACCACCTCAAGACACAGGGTAACCTATATATCACGAGAGGAATAGATCGGGTAGATGCACAGAGTCTCTTGCCCAGAGTAGGGGAATCGAGGACCAGAGGACATCGGTTTAAGGTGAAGGGGAAAAGATTTAATAGGAATCTGAGGGGTAACTTTTTCACACAAAGGGTGGTGGGTGTATGGAACGAGCTGCCAGAGAAGGTAGTTGAAGCTGGGACTATCCCATCGTTTAAGAAACAGGAGCATGGTACATGGATAGGACAGGTTGGGAGGGATATGGACCAAACGCGGGCAGGTGGGACTAGTGTAGCTGGGACATGTTGGCCGGTGTGGGCAAGATGGGCCTGTTTCCACACTGTATATCATTCTATGAATCTATGGCTCTATTTAGGAGTGAAATGAGGAGGGATATCTTCATCTAAAGGGTGATGTGAGTTTGGAGTTCTCAGCCATGAGTCTGTGGAGACACAGCTTCCGATTTTGCTGTAGGTAGCACAGTGGAGTGTGGTGTAGAGCCGCTGCCGACAACGCCAGAGACCCAGGCTCGGTCCTGACCTCAGGTGCTGCCTGTGTGGAGTTTGCACGTTCTCCCTGTGACCGCATGGGTTTCCCCCCACATCCCAAAGACGTGTGGGTTTGTAAGTTAATTGGCCCTCTATAAATTGCCCTTCTTGTGGATGTGAAAGTGGAATAACATAGAACTAGTATGAGCGGGTGATCGATGGTCAGCATGGGCTGGGTGGGCCGAAGGGCCTGTTTCCGTGCTCTAGAGCAAACTACGCTAAAAGACAGTGAGCGACAGAATTCTGGACGTTATAGGAATCCGAGGCTATGGAAGCAAGGCATGAAAATGGTGTTTGAGGCAAAGGCGAAGCCACAATCTTGCTGACTGGCACAGGGGGCTGGCACCAGGCCAAATGGCTTCCCAGGTCCTTCAAGGTTCCAGGCATCGCAATCTGTCAGCCCCATAGTGTGGTTTTACCATCGGGCTGTGAAACACGGGCAGATGGCGCCACCTGGTGAACAACTCACCGCAGAGCAGCAACTCCACCACCCTGGCGATACACTCCCTCCTCCCGCCTCCCCTCTCCCATCGGGCTAAAACAACAATAGATCCTTTCACCAGGGTCCGCAAGGTGGAGGGGTTGGGAGATTTTCTGCCCGGTCGGAGAGGTGAGAAGAATCAGATTCTGAATCCTGAATTTCCCCGCTGGTAGCAGACCACGGGACAGTCCTCTCAGAAGCTACCCTGATCTCCCAACCCTTTCTCCAAGGTCGGCAATGAGGAAAGATTGGGAGATCGCCACCCCACTCTTGGCTCATGGGAAGACCATTTAGTGGTCTGATAACAGCAGGGAATTCAGGATTCAGGATCAGCTTCTGTCCCGCTGTTACGCAACTACTGAACTGTCCTCCCATAAACTAACAATGTAGTCCTGATCTTCCAGCCTACCTCACTGTAGACCCTGGATCTTTTCCCCGTACCTGTAACACTAGACACCGTAACACTATATTGTGCACTCAGCTATTTTTATTTTTGCACCACCTGTTGTACTAATGTATGAAAGTAGACAAAATTGCTGGAGAAACTCAGCGGGTGCGGCAGCAATTTTGTCTACCTTCAATTCTCCAGCATCTGCAGTTCCTTCTTGAACATACTAATGTATCAGATAATTGTACAGGGATGGCACGATCTGGACCTGGATAGTACACAGAAAAAAGCTTTCACTGTATCTCTGTACATGTGACTATAATAAACTGCACCGACACCAATAAAAGCTAAACACAAAGTGCTGGAGTAACTCAGGGGCAAGGCAGCATCTGTGGAGGGAAAATATATATAATTTATCCCGTATCCGTGCACTGTGGATGCCTCCATCTCACTACAATCAATCGGTCTATCGGATTATCTATAATTGGATATCAGCCACGATCACAATGAATGGTGGTGCTGGATCGAAGGGGCCAAATGGCCTCCTCCTGCACCTATTTTCTATGTTTCTACTATTCCCTTTCTCCCGTATCTGTACACTGTGGGCAGCTCGATTGTAATCATGTATTGTCTTTCCGCTGACAGGTTAGCACGCGACAAAAGCTTTTCACTCACTGTACCTCGGTACACGTGGCAACAAACTAAACCAAACTGTCGTATCTGCCTCCACCACCACCCCTGCAGCATGTTCCAGGCACCCACCACCCTCTGTGTAAAACACTTGCCCCGCACATCTCCTCCAAACATTCCCCCTCTCACCTTAAAACTACACGTGACAATACGCTAAGCTAAGCTAAACTAAAGATAGACAATAGACAATAGGTGCAGGAGCAGGCCATTTGGCCCTTCGAGCCAGCACTGCCATTCAATGTGATCATGGCATTTCTTCCCCATTCAGTACCCCGTTCCTGCCTTCTCCCCATATCCCTTGACTCTGCTATTTTTAAGAGCCCTATCTAGCTCTCTCTTGAAAGTATCCAGAGAACCGGCCTCCACCGCCCTCTGAGGCAGAGAATTCCACAGACTCACAACTCTCTGTGAGAAAAAGTGTTTCCTCGTCTCCGTTCTAAATGGAGACGAGGAAACTCCCCTTATTCTTAAACTGTGACCCCTGGTTCTGGACTCCCCCAACATCGGGACTGGTTTCCTGCCACTAGCGTGTCCAAACCCTTAATAATCTTATATGTTTCAATAAGATTCCCTCTCATCCTTCTAAATTCCAGAGTATACAAGCCCAGCCGTGCCATTCTCTCAGCATATGACAGTCCCACCATCCCGGGAATTAACCTGGTGAACCTACGCTGCACTCCCTCAATAGCAAGATTGGCAATGTTGTGTGTCGGGGCCATGCTTCACACCAATAAGACGATTCCCTTGCTGCCTATACTAAGACACAAACCCACCGAGTCCGAACAGACCAGCGATCCCCGCACATTAACGCTATCCTACACACACCAGGGACAATTTTACCAATCCTCAAACCTGTACATCTTTGGAGTAGAGCACCCGGGCAAAACCCACGCGGTCACGGGGAGAACGCACAAACTGCGTACAGACAGCGCCCGTAGTCAGGATCGAACCCGGGGCTGTGGCGCTGTGAGGCAGCAACTCTACCGCTGCGCCACCGTGCCAGACCCCAGGGTCCATCATGCATTTCCCCGCCTATCTGACAATCAATTTATTGTCTGGTTGATCAGTGGATGGGTGGAGATAAAGTGAGATAAGGAGAGGAGTGAGATACAGTATAAAGGGGAGCAAAGCCCATACAAACCAGGTGGTGGAGCACTGGGCTTGCTGGAGTCGTATGCAGGGGCCAGCTTATCTCTAGGTAAGTCTTTGTTACCGAATAGTCAAAGGCTTGGATAGAGTGGATGTGGAGAGTATGTTACCGTTAGTGGGAGAGTCTAGGACCAGAGGTCACAGCCTCAGAATAAAAGGACGTTTCTTTGGAAAGGAGATAGGGATGAATTTCTTTAGTCACAGGGTGGTGAATCTGTGGATTTCATTGTCACAGACGGCTGTGGAGGCCAAGTCAATGGATATTTCTAAGGCAGAGATAAATAGATTCTTGATTAGTGCGGGTGTCAGGGGTTATGGGGAGAATGGGGTTGAGAAGGGAAGATAGATCAGCCATGATTGAATGGTGGAGTAGGCTTGATGGGCTGAATGGCCTAATTCTGCTCCTATCACTTGTGAACTTTGGGCTACAGGGGTTTGGTGACCGGTCAGGAGAAGGGAGCGGTGCTCGAGTCCTGGCCAGACGGGACATTACTGAATGTAGAGCAGGATCAAGGCAAAGCTACAAAGGACAGTGTGGAATAGACGGTTCCATCTGCACTTTGTTTATTGTTCAAGTTGGCAAAGATTTAAGATGTACCTCAGGGGCATTTTTTCCCCCACAGAGGATAGCCCGTATCCAGAAGGTCATAAGGAATAGGAGTAGAATTAAGCCATTCGGCCCATCAAGTCTACTCCGCCATTCAATCATGGCTGATCTATCTCTCCCCCCTAACCCCATTCTTCTGCCTTCTCCCTATAACCTCTGACACCCGTACTAATCATTTGAATGAGCTGCCAGTGGAAGCTCTATAAGCGGATACGATTGCAATATTTAAGACATTTGGACAAATACATGGATAGCAAGGGTTTTGAGGGCTCGGGGCCAAATGCTGGCAAATAGGGCTAGTCCAGTTCGGCATGGGCAGGCTGGGCTGAAGGGCCTGTGTTTGTGCTGTAAAGCTCTATGACTAACGGCTGCCGCGTAAACCAGTGTACAGTGGTGCAGGGGGTAGTGCTGCTGCCTCACAGCGACAGAGACCCGGGTTCAATCCTGACCTCTGATCCTGTCAGTGTGAATAGTTTGCACGTTCTGCCTGCGACCACGTGGGTTTTTTTCCCGAGCGCTCTGGTTTCCTCCCACATCCCAAAGACGTGCGGGTTTGTAGGTTAATCGGCCCTCCGTAAAGTGTGTCGGGGGTGCATGCAGACGTGTCTGTGATAGAACGAGTCTGTGACTGATGGTCGGCATGGACACGGTGGGCTGCATCTCTAAACTAAAACCAATCGGATGGTCACCAAAGTGCACCTGATTTCCAGTGCCCTGAACAGAAGGAAGTCTGTCACGTACACATGTGCGATTGAGGCAGTGCAGCGTAGGGTCACGAGATTGATCCCTGGGATGGCGGGACTGTCATATGAGGAAAGATTGAAAAGACTAGGCTTGTATTCACTGGAGTTTAGAAGGATGATGGGGGATCTTATAGAAACATATGAAATTATAAAAGGACTGGACAAGCTAGATGCAGGAAAAATGTTCCCAATGTTGGGCGAGTCCAGAACCAGGGACCACAGTCTAGAATAAAGGGGAGGTCATTTAAGAATGAGGTGAGAAAAAAACTTTTTCACCCAGAGAGTTGTGAATTTATGGAATTCCCTGCCACAGAGGGCAGTGGAGGCCAAATCACTGGATGGATTTAAGAGAGCGTTAGAGAGAGCTCTAGGGGCTAGTGGAGTCAAGGGATATGGGGAGAAGGCAGGCACGGGTTATTGTTTGGGGACGATCAGCCATGATCACAATGAATGGCGGTGCTGGCTCGAAGGGCTGAATGGCCTCCTCATGCACCTATTTTCTATGTTTTTATGTGCGTCCAGACCCACCCTTCAGAACCCAGCAAGTGCCCACTCCTTGACCCTCGAGCAGAGCTCTGCGGCAGTAACACCAACACACCCCGAGATACTCACTTTGCGCGTCTTAACCATTTAATGGCCTCTTCTTTCCGGTCCTGTTGAATGAAGAGCAGGCTGAGCTCCAGGAGCGCATTCGGGCTCAGGTAGTGATCGTACTTGATCTTCTTCGCACTGCGAGGAGAGGGGGCGGAAGATGAGCGATGGATCGTGGCTGCCTTCACCTCCCCCCCCCCCCCCCCCCCCCCCCCCCCCCCCCCCCCCCCCCTCACTCACTCATTCTCTCCAACTTACTGTTCATAAATGTAGACAAAACACTGCTCCGCTTCCAGAACCTTCCCCAGGTGTCTCAAACACAAGCCTTTCAACAGCTTCACCACACACTTGTCATCTGCCAGGTATTCATTAGCTGAGGAGAGAGAGACACACAGAGAAGCTTCAAACTAAGGCTCATCCCGTTGTGGATATAAGACTCTTGTCTCTGGAACTGCATCACCAACAGCAGAGGTCCCCAGCACAGATCCCTGCAGAACTCCACTGCTCACTACAGTAATGACATTTTACAGGCCAGTAATGTAATAACACACAGATAAATATATAATAATCAATAATACAATTAATTAATAAACCGGGGTACTGGGTACTGTCCCATTCACCTCTACCCCATTGCGGACATTGGGCTTTGTCTCTGGAACTGATGCGCTACAAGGCTGAGAACGATATCTGCACTCTGGACAACACATTGTATTTGAGTTTGACCGGTATTTGAGTCTGTGTATGGTATGTTTGGATGACAAGCAAATCAAAGCTTTTTACTGTATTATCATAATCATCTTAACCTAATTATTGTCACGTGTGCAGTGAAAAGCTTTGAGGAAGGGTCTCGCCCCGAAACGTCACCTATTCCATTTCCCCACAGTTGCTGCCTGACCCGCTGAGTTAAGGGCCTGTCCCACTTGGGCCGTCACTTATGCGACAGGCTGGTAGCGACGGTCCCGCGAGAGTCACGCGCGTCATCATGCGCTCGCACAGCCGTCTGGAGCGCGTGACGTCATTTGAAGATGGACGAGACTCTTGAAGATGGTCGAGGCTCTTCTTCAGTCTGAAAGAAGCGTCTCAATCCGAAACGTCACCCATTCCTTCTCTCTAGAGATGCTGCCGGTCCCGCTGAGTTACTCCAACATTTTGTCTAACTTTGGTGTAATCCTGCATTTGGAGTTCCTTCCTGCGACATTGTATGTAGCCCGGGGATAGGCTGGTGACAGCAACCTCTGGGTGGAAGCCACAATGCAGAAAGGAGTGTATTGACATTGAGACCTGCTCACCAGTGCTACACCGAGGGAGTGCTGCACTGTCAGAGGCACAGCCTTTGTGACCACACATTAAACCAAGGGCAGGGTGTCAATAGACAATAGATGCAGGAGTAGGCCATTCGGCCCTTCGAGCCAACACCACCATTCAATGTGATCGTGGCTGATCATCCCCAATCAGTACCCCCCGTTTCTGCCTTCTCCCCATATCCCCTGACTCCACTAGTTTTAAGAGCCCTATCTAGCTCTCTCTTGAAAGCATCCAGAGAACCGGCCCCCACCGCCCTCTGAGGCAGAGAATTCCACAGACTCACCACCCTCTGTGAGAAAAAGTGTTTCCTCGTCTCCGTTCTAAATGGCTTACCCCTTATTCTTAAACTGTGGCCCCTGGTTCTGGACTCCCCCAACATCGGGAACATGTTTCCTGCCTCTAGCGTGTCCAAATCCTTAATAATCTTATATGTTTCAATGAGATCCCCTCTCATCCTTCTAAACTCCAGAGTGTACAAGCCCAGCTGCTCCATTCTCTCAGCATATGACAGTCCCGCCATCCCGGGAATTAACCTTGTGAACCTACGCTCCAATCTGGGCAGTGGGCAGGTGCTATAGACCTGCACGGGAAGGTAGATCGTGCAGGTCCCGCCCACACGAGTCTCGGGCAGATGGGGCTCGTCAGCCTGGGAAGGCCGTCCATCTAGGAGAGGGAATACTCTGATTTAAAACCTCCACTGCCTTGTGGCCATATCCAGTCATGGAAAAGGCTCCTGGAGTAAACCTCAAGAAAATCCGGAGTCGGAGCCCCTAAGGCAGTTCGTCGTTGTCTACAACCTCGCTCTGGCAGCTCCTGCGACGGCGCTGGTGCTGGTGACAAACTGTAACGGCCCTGCTATTCCTTTGGATCGACGTGGAGAGGGGGGGATGTGCTGCATGGCCAACAGCCTGTCTGTCCTCCATATGACATCGCCCAGGCTTGCATCTGACCAGGATACATCACCCACGGTCAGTCATGACCGAGAGGGGCCTACTACTACTACTACTCCCTCAATAACAAGAATGTCCTTCCTCAAATACGGAGACCAAAACTGCACACAATACTCCATGTGTGGTCTCACTAGGGCCCTATACAACTGCAGAAGGACCTCTTTGCTCCTATACTCAACTCCTCTTGCTATAAAGGACAACACATCATTTGCTTTCCTCACTGCCTGCTGTCCCACGCTCCTGGATGTAAAATCTCCTGTGAGACGGGTGAGAGACCCAACTCGCCCAACCCAGTTAACTATCTCGTTCCCCACATCACCATCTGACGTAACACCCCACTGATATTCAGTGCCAAGATTCCTAGCAACTGACTGCAAATTTCTAAGGCTTTCGGAGATTTCCGTGAGCAATAAAATCAGTTTTTCATTGGTCTTTGCGTGCCTGACATGAGGCAAGATCTCCGGCCCAAAAGTCCCCAGAACTGAACACAATGGATACTTTCAGAGTATGTACACTAATATTTGCCAAACCAGAACACCATGAAGGGACTGCAGATGCTGGTTTATACTGAAGATATCTTAAAAAACTCTTAAAAATAGCGGAGTCAGGGGATATGGGGAGAAGGCAGGAACGGGGTACTGATTGGGGATGATCAGCCATGATCACATTGAATGGCGGTGCTGGCTCGAAGGGCTGAATGGCCTACTCCTGCACCTATTGACTATTGTCTATTGACTCAGAGACAACAACCTGGCTGCTCAACCCCCGCTTGAGGTCTAACTATTCCTTTAGTTTACTTATTTTTCATTCACAAGAAGAAGAAGGTCACTTCTTCCCAAGACAACAATGGACCATTGTGGGCTCCACCCTTCTTTGGTCATTTTTATTTGTGCTGACCTCTCCCGACCTCTAGTTCCCCCCCCCCCCCCCCCCCCACCCCCCCCCCCCCCCCAACCCTCTTTACTTTGTGTCTACCACTGAAGTTCTTGCACGCCTTGTTCTCTTTCACCTGGGTGGAACTATGCTTAAATGCAAATATCTAAGTACGTTTTTTGGCCAAGTATTCACATACAAGGAATTTGCCTTGGCGCTCCGCCCACAAGTAATAACATGACATACAGTGACAGTTACGAATGACTCAGAAAACACTAAACATTAATAATAATAAAACATTAATGATAAACTAGAGACAGTTTGGACACGCTAGAGGCAGGAAACATGCTCCCGATGTTGGGGGAGTCCAGAACCAGGGGCCACCGTTTAAGAATAAGGAGTAAGCCATTTAGAACGGAGACGAGGAAACACTTTTTCCCACAGAGAGCGGTGAGTCTGTGGAATTCTCATTTCCATTATCTACAAGTCTCTTAAACACCGCTATCATATCTGCCTCCGAGAGATGAGGGGTAGGGTGAGGGGTGAGGGTGGGGGGGTGAGGGGGTGAGGGGTGGGGGTGGGTGAGGGGGTGAGGGGTGGGGGTGTGAGGGGTGAGGGTGGTGGGTGGGGGGGGTGAGGGGTGAGGGGCGGGGGTGGGGATGAGGGTGAGAGGTGGGAGGGGGGGTGGGGGTGGGGGTGTGAGGGGTGAGGTTGGGGGGTGGGGGGGTGGGAGGGGGGGGGGTGAGGGTGAGGGGTGGGTGAGGGTGAGGGGTGAGGGTGAGGGGTGAGGTTGGGGGGTGGGAGGTGAGGGGTGAGGGTGGGGTGAGGGTTGAGGGGGTGAGGGGTGAGGGTGGGGGTGAGGGTGAGGGGGGGGTGAGGGGGGTGGGGGGTGGGGGTGAGGGGTGAGGGTGAGGGGTGGGGATGAGGGGTGAGGGGGGTGGGGGGTGGGGGTGAGGGGGGTGGGGGGTGGGGGGTGGGGGTGAGGGTGAGGGGTGGGGATGAGGGGTGAGGGGGGGGGGGTGGGGTGAGGGGTGGGGGTGAGGGGGTGAGGGTGGGGGGGGGGTGAGGGGTGGGGGGTGGGGTGTGAGGGGTGGGGGTGGGGGGTGAGGGGTGGGGTGTGAGGGGTTGGGGTGAAGGTGAGGGGGTGGGGGTGAGGGAGTGGGGGTGAGGGGTGGGGGTGAGGGGTGGGGTGAGGGGGTGAGGGTGAGGGTGTGGGGTGAGGGTGAGGGTGAGGGGTGGGATGCTTTCAGCTCACATTTCAGTTTACGGTAAAAGATAGACTCAAAGTGCTGGAGTAACTCAGCGGGTCAGGCAGCATCTCTGGAGAAAAGGAATAGGTGATGTTTCGGTTCGAGACCCTTCTTCAGACGTGACCCGACCCCAACCGCTATCATATCTGCCTCCTGAGGGGGTGAGGGTGAGGGGTGGGGGGTGAGGGGGCGAGGGGGAGCGGTGGGGGGCGGGGGAGGTGGGGGTGAGGGGTGAGGGTGGGGGTGAGGGGTGAGGGTGGGGGTGGGGAGGGAGTGTGGGGGTGGTGGGGGGTGAGTGTGGGGGTGGGGTGAGGTGGGGGGTTGAGGGTGGGTGGGGGTGGGGGTGGGGGTGGGGTGGGGGTGTGGGGGGAGGGGTGGGGGTGAGGGGGTGGGGTGAGGTGAGGGGTGGGGGGGTGGGGGGTGGGGGTGAGGGGGTGGGGGTGAGGGGGTGGGGGGGTGAGGGGGGGGGGGTGTGTGTGAGGTGGGGGGAGGTGGGGGTGAGGGGGGTGGGGGGTGGGGTGAGGGGGGGTGGGTTGAGGGGGGTGAGGTGGGATGCTTTCAGCTCACATTTCAGTTTACAGTTCACTCAAAGTGCTGGAGTAACTCAGCGGGTCAGGCAGCATCTCTGGAGAAAAGGAATAGGTGATGTTTCGGTTCGAGACCTTCAGACGTGACCAGACCCAAGGCGTCACCTATTCCTTTTCTCCAAAGATGCTGTCTGACCTGCTGAGTTACTCCAGCTTTTTGTGTCTATCTTCAATTTAAACCAGCATCTTGCCCAGAGTAGGGGAATCAAGGACCAGAGGACATAGGTTCAAGGTGAAGGAGAAAAGATCGAATAGGAAACTGAGGGGTAACTTTTTCACACAAAGCGAGCTGCCAGAGGAGGTAGTTGGGGTTGGGACTATCCCAACCTGTAAGAAACAGTTAGACAGGTACATGGATCGGACAGGTTTAGAGGGATATGGGCCAAACGCAGGCAGGTGCGACTAGTGTAGTTGGGACATGTTGGCCGGAGTGGGCAAGTTGGGCTGAAGGGTCTGTTTCCACACACTATGACTCTATCTGCAATTCCCTCCTACTCAGTTTAGTGAAATACTGGCATGTTCCTATTCAGGAATCCCATCGCCCGAGAATGAAACTCATGGTGGCCTTGAACTACTGTTACGTTTAGCTTTATTGTTGGCATGAGTACCAAGTTATAGCGTAAAACGTTGTCTTGCATGTTATCCAATTAAATCAGATAATATTATACATAAGTACAATGAAGTCAAACTCCAGTACAGTAGGTTGAGCAAAGGGGAAGATCCAGAGTGCAGAATATAGTTCTCAGCATTGTAGCGCATCAGTTCCACAGGCAAAGCCCAATGTCCGCAATGGGGTAGAGGTGAATGGGACAGTACCCAGTACCCCAATTTATAAATTAATTGCATTATTAATTATTATATATTCATCTGTGTGTTATTACATTACAGGTCTATAAAGCTGAGAATTCAATTATCCTAGTGACCATTGCAGCTGTTTCTGATATATATACATGACCCAGACGTAAATATAAGATGGACAAATATGCTGGAGAAACTCAGCGGGTGAGGCAGCATCTATGGAGAGAAGGAATATGCGACGTTTTCGGGTCGAGACCCTTCTTCAGACTGATGTCGGGGAAGGGGGGGGAGACAGTGGGCTGTGGGAGAGCTGGGAAGGGGAGGGGAAGGAGGGAGAAAGCAAGGACTACCTGAAATTGGAGAATTCAATGTTCATACCGCTGGGGTATAAACTACCCAAGCAAAATATGAAATGCTGCTCCTCCAATTTGCGGTGGGACTCACTCTGGCCATGGAGGAGGCCCAGGACAGAAAGGTTGGATTTGGAATGGGAGGGGGAGTTGAAGTGCTGAGCCACCGGGAGATCAGGTTGGTTAATGCAAACTGCGCTGGGGTGTTGGGCGAAGCGATCGCCAAGCCTGCGCTTGGTCTCACCGATGTAGAGCAGCTGACACCTTGAACAGCAGTTGCAGTAGATGAGGTTGGAGGAGGTGCAGGTGAATCTCTGCCGCACCTGGAAGGACTGCTTGGGTCCTTGGATGGAGTCAAGGGGGGAGGTAAAGCGACAAGTGTGGCATTTCCTGCGGTTGCAAGGGAAACTACCAGGGGAGGGGGTGGTTTGAGTGGGAAGGGAGTTGACCAGGGAGTTATGGAGGGAGCGGTCTCTGTGGAAAGCAGAAAGGGGAGGTGATGGGAAGATGTGTGCAGTGGTGGGATCCCGTTGGAGGTGGCGAAAATGTCGGAGGATTATCTGTTGTATGTGACGGCTGGTAGAATGGAAGGTGAGGGCAAGGGGGACTCTGCCCTTGTTATGAGTAGGGGGATGGGGAGTGACAGCAGAGTTACGGGGTATAGAAAAGACCCTGGTGAGATATTGATCAGCTGCAGAAATGGGCAAAGAAATGGCAGATGGAGTTTAACCAGAGCAAATGTGAGGTGGTGCACTTTGGGAGTTTGAATGTAAGGTGAGAGGGTACACAGTTAATGGCAAGACCCTTCACAGCATTGATGCACACATGGATCTTGGAGTCCATGTTCATTGCTCACTGAAGGTGGAAACACATAGATAAGGTGGTAAAGAAGGTGGGAAAGTGTGTTGTGCTGGCCTTTATTTCTAGGGGCATTGAATGTAAGAGTCAGGAAGTCATGATGCAGCTCTATAGGGCTTTGGTCAGGACACATTTGGATTATTGCGTGCAGTTCTGGTCACCCCATTACTGGATGTGGGAGCTTTTTTACCAGAACGATTGCCCAGATTGGAGCATTTCAGCTACAGGGATAGTTTGGATAGACTTGGATTGTTATCTCCGAATGCCAGAGGTTGAGGGGAGGCTTGAAAAATAAAGGCTTGTATAAAATTATGACAGGCGTAGATTGGGTAGATAGTCAGAATATTTTTCCTGAGGTTGAAATGTCCAACACGAGAGGGGTGAGGGGTGATGTGTGGGGGTGTGAGGATGCTTTCAGCTCACATTTCAGTTTATGGTAAAAGTAACTCAGCGGGTCAGGCAGCATCTCTGGAGAAAAGGAATAGGTGATGTTTCGGGTCGAGACCCTTCTTCAGACGTGACCCGACCCAAGGCGTCACTTATTCCTTTTCTCCAAAGATGCAGTCTGACCTGCTGAGTTACTCCAGCTTTTTGTGTCTATCTTCAATTTAACCAGCATCTTGCCCAGAGTAGGGGAATCGAGGACCAGAGAACATAGGTTCAAGGTGAAGGAGAAACAATTTAATAGGAATCTGAGGTTTATCAGAATGATACCCGGATTAGAGCATTTCAGCTAAAGGGAGAGGTTGGATAGACTCGGATTGTTATCTCTGGAATGCCAGAGGTTGGGGGGACGCTTGAAAAAAGTGTATAAAATTATGACGGGCGTAGATTGGGTAGAACCTTTTTCCCCCCAAGGGTTGAAATGTCCAACACGAGAGAGCACAGTTATAAGGACAGAAGGGGAATGTTTAATGAAGTGTGCAGAGCGTTCTTCCAAGGGTAGCGGTGGAGGCCAATACAATATTGGCGTTTAAGAGGCTTTTACGTAGGCACATGGGAATTGAGGGATATGGATTATGTATGGCCAGATGAGATCAGTCTAACTTGGCATCATTTTCAGCACAGTCTTTGTGGGCTGAAGGGCCCGTTCCTGTGCTCTGGTGCTCAATGATCTTTTAACACTTCCTCCTTCGTGTGGGCGGAGCACCAAGGCAAATTCCTTGTATGTGAATACTTGGCCAACAAACGTACTTACTTACTCATCTACAGCCCAGTCCTGTGTTCTATATGTTCTGTTACTGGTGTATGTGACAATTCCACCATTGGAGCATCTGATGGGATATCAGGAAAAAGCCTCATCGATCCCATGGCATCACTGGAAGGGCACAGATATGTGCAGGTGCCCAGGTTAACATTCCTCCCCGATACAGGGCGGCACGGTGGCGCAGCTACGACCTCACAGCGCCTGAGACCCGGGTTCCATCCCGACTACGGGCGCTGTCTGTACGGAGTTTGTACATTCTCCTCGTGACCAGCATGGGTTTTCTTCGGGATATTTGGTTTCCTCCCACACTCCAAAGACGTGCAGGTTTGTAGGTTAATTGGCTTGGTAAAAATTGTAAATTGTCCCCAGTGTGTGTAGGATAGTGTTAGTGTGCGGGGATCGCTGGTCGGCGCGGACTCGGTGGGCCAAAGGGCCTGTTTCCGCGCTGTATCTCTAAACTAAACTAAACTAAACTAATCCGGAATATGGGACACTGCTGAGGGTAAAGTTGCCCGTTCAACATTAACACTTGGGATGACCCAGCGGCAGGGAATGTGATTGGGTCCGGCTTTTACTTACGTGAAGCCTGCTCCAGCGATGCCTCAGATTCACAGATTGTCTCCAGCATTTCCTCCGTTAGCTTCCACTGCTTCCCAATGACCGTAAAGCCGTTCCACATGTACATCATCTCCTGAATCGGGGAGGAAGGAGACAGAGAGAAAGGTGGAATCAGCTGGGGTGAAGAATGGTCCATGCGAACCAACAAGTCCATTTCGTACAGGGTTAAGGGCCTGTCCCACTTGGGCGTCATTTGCGTGTAATTTACGTGACAGGTCAGCAGTGACCGTGGCAAGGATTTTCCCATTCGGCCCTTCGAGCCAGCACCGCCATTCATTGTGATCATGGCTGATCGTCCCCAATCAGTACCCCGTTCCGTCTCCCCGTAATTAAGGGGTTGGACAGGCTAGATGCAGGAAAGATTGTTCCCGATGTTGGGGGGAAGTCCAGGACAAGGGGTCAGCTTAAGGATAAGGGGAAATCCTTTAAGACCGAGATGAGAAAGACTTTCCACACAGAGAGTGGTGAGTCTCTGGAACTCTCTGCCACAGAGGGTAGTGAGGTCAGTTCATTGGCTATATTTAAGAGTGAGTTGGATGTGGCCCTTGTAAGGGATCAGAGGGTATGAGAGAAGGGCAGGTACGGATACTGAGTTTGGATGATCAGCCATGATCATATTGAATGGCATGGTGCAGGCTCGAAAGGGCTGGCCTACTCCTGCACCTAATTTCTATTCTATGTTTTCTATGTAACCCCTGACTCCGCTATCTTTAAGAGCCCTATCCAGATCTCTCTTGAAAGCATCCAGAGAACCTGCCTCCACCGCCCTCTGAGGCAGAGAATTCCACACACTTTGCAGATAGGTTAATTGTCCCCTGGTGTGGTAGAATCTGAGGGGTGGGGATAGAGAATGTGGGGAGAATAAAATGGATGAGAGTTAGTGGGCGGTGGATGGTC
Source organism: Okamejei kenojei (assembly GCA_035221665.1). Classification (NCBI taxonomy): domain Eukaryota; kingdom Metazoa; phylum Chordata; class Chondrichthyes; order Rajiformes; family Rajidae; genus Okamejei; species Okamejei kenojei. Next base: position 15,928,117 of record CM069166.1, on the reverse strand, counting down.
AGCACAGTTTAGTTCACTGTCACGTGTACAGAGGTACAGTCAGGTTTTTTTGTTGTTGATGCATCCAGACAGCGGAAAGATTATATATGATTATAATCAGACTTAAAGGGCCAATGTACCTATTCCATATACCCCTCCAAAGATAAAAAGCCGGAGTAACTCAGCGGGACAGGCAGCGTCTCTGGAGAGAAGGAATGGGTGACTTTTCAGATCCCGAAACATCACCCAATCCTTCTCTCCAGAGACGCTGCCTGTCCCGCTGAGTTACTCCGGCATTTTGTATCTAGCTTTGGTTTAAACTGGCATCTGCAGTTCCTTCCTGCACCATATATGCCCCACATATAACCACGGGGTGGTGCTAGCTCCCGACCCTTCCTTCTTTGTTGTTTATTAGTCTGTATTAAATGTATGTTTTAGTGTCTCTGCAGCTTGTTTAATGTGGGGGGTGGGGTGGGGGGGGTTGGTGGAAATATTTTTTTAATCTCGTACCTCAACAGAGACGCAATTCTGTTTCCGTATCGTATCTCAGGCCGCACTGCGGCCTAACGTCAGTGGCTGCCGCCCTCTGCTGGAGGCCGACTTCGAGAGCTCCAACCGCGGGAGCCTGCGGCCTAACATCGAGGAGCTCGCAGCCTCTGGTTAGAGACCGACTTCAGGAGCTTCGACTGCCCCAACGTGGGATCAACGATCGCCCCGAAGCGGGGGCTTCAATCGCCCCGAAGCGGGGGCTTCAATCGCCCCGAAGCGGGGGCTTCAATCGCCCCGAAGCGGGGGCTTCAATCGCCCCGATGGCGGGTGGTTCGATTGCCCCGACCGCGGGAAAATAAGACGAAGGTTAGACTTTATTGCCTTCCATCACAGTGGGGAATGTGGGGAATCCGCTGTGGTGGATGTTTTTTTTTGTTTTTTTTAATTTACTTTATTAGAAGCAATTGTACAGGAATAAGACAATCGACGTGACTGTTATGGAATTTTTGTACAGCTTCATTTTTTAACATTGAAACCTAAATCAAAAAAAAGAAAAGAAGAGAAAAAAGGAGAATGAAAGAAAGGAAAAGACCCCTAAACCACCAAAGAAGTGCAAGGGGGAAGAAGAGAAATAAGAAGGGGAAAAAAAATGGATGGATGTTCATGTTAACTTTTTTGTAGTTTTGTGCCTTGTTGCTTTTTTTAGTCTGGCTGTCTGGTAATTCGAATTTGGTACATGTGGCAATAAACTGATCTTTGAACCTTTGATATCTCCTCCTTCATTCGTCTGCTCGACCAACTCACCAACTACTACAAACATGGAGGCCTCACGTTCGCCTCACACGTGAAATGTCTCCTGTTCGATCCTGGGCAGGGACATACTTTTCGCTCCTGCTCCAGTTTGTCACCAGAGTGCATCTATCTCCTGGCTGCTGACATTCACACTGGCAACAGCCTTCTAGACATCCCGTGGCAAAACACTTGGGACATTTGTCCTTTCTTGATTAGTATGGGTGGCAGGGGTTACAGAAACATCGAAACATAGAAAAATAGGTGCAGGGGTAGGCCATTCAGCCCTTCGAGCCAGCACCGCCATTCAATATGATTATAGCTGATCATCCACAATCAGTACCCCTTTATTGCTTTTTCCCCATATCCCTTGATTCCTTTAGCCTTATGAGCTAAATCTAACTCTATGGCTAAATTTATGAGGAGGCGAATGGGTTTGAGAGGGAAAGATAGATCAGCCATGATTGAATGGCAGACTTGATGGGCCAAATGGCCTAAATCTGCTCCTATCACTAATTAACTTATGAGAATGCTCCCACAGTCCAGACAGCCCACCACTGCTTCCTTCTTCCATACAATGCTACACTCTTGGCCTGGCCAGGGTGAGTGCCGTGTACAGGGGCAGTTCCTTCTGCAGTTGTACAGAGCCCTAGTGACACCACACCTGGAGTATTGTGTGCAGTTTTGGTCCCCTAATTTGAGGAAGGACATTCTTGCTATTGAGGGAGTGCAGCGTAGGTTTACAAGGTTAATTCCCGGGAAGGCGGGACTGTCATATGCTGAGAGAATGGAGCAGCTGGACGTGTACACTCTGGAGTTTAGAAGGATGAGAGGGAATATCATTGAAACATAAGATTGTTAAGGGCTTGGACACGCTAGAGGCAGGAAACATGTTCCCGATGTTGGGGGAGTCCAGAACCAGCGGCCACAGTTTAAGAATAAGGAGTAAGCCATTTAGGACGGAGACGAGGAAACACTTTTTCTCACAGAGAATGGTGAGTCTGTGGAATTCTCTGCCTCAGAGGCGGTGGAGGCAGGTTCTCTGGAAGCTTTCAAGAGAGGGCTAGACAGGGCTCTTAAAAATAGCGGAGTCAGGGGATATGGGGAGAAGGCAGGAACGGGGTACTGATTGGGATGATCAGCCATGATCACATTGAATGGCGGTGCTGGCTCAAAGGGCCGAATGGCCTCCTCCTGCACCTATTCTCTATTGTCCTCCCGGTTGTGCGGGTGGGGCGGTGGGATGGGACTCACCAGAGCTGGCACCGGCAACCTCACCGGAACGTTGGACTTGTACCTCCTGGCCTTCCTGATCGCAAACTTCTCGGTGGGAGGCGACTTGCCAGCAATCTTCTGCTTCAGTTGGGGGACCTGCCTGCAAGTGGCGGGAGGAAAGGGAAACAGGTCATTGGCTTTATAAGTGAAAGGAGCAGAACTGGGCCATTAAGTCCACTCCACCATTCAATCATGGCTGATCTATCACTCTGAAGAATCAGTCTGAAGAAGGGTCTCGACCCAAAACGTCACCTATTCCTTCGCTCCATAGATGCTGCCTCACCCACTGACTTTCTCCAGCATTTTTGTCTGCCTTCGATTGTTCCAACATCTGCAGTTCTTTCTTAAATATCTCTCCCTCTCAACCCCTTTCTCCTGTCTTCTCCTCCTAACCCCTGACACCGTACGAATCAAGAATCTATCAATATCCACCTGAAAAATATCCGCTGACGTGGCCTCCACAGTCCTCTGTAGCAATGAGTTCCACAGATTAACTACCCTCTGATTAAAGAAATTCCTCCTCACCTCCTTTCTAAAAGAGCGTCCTTCAATTCTGAGGCTGTGACCTCTGGTCCTGGACTCTCCCACCAGCGGAAACATCCTCTCCACATCCACTCTATCTATGTCTGTCATCATTCTGTAAGTTTCAATGAGGTCCCCCTCAATTTTCTAAACTCCAGCGAGTTTTGTTTTCTCCTTCTGCAAACATTTTCATCAACGCCGCCCAGATTCAGCTCAGCTGCAGGCTCGGGGCGATTTCTGCCGTGGATTGTCAATCAAAAGGATAGGATTAGTGCATGACTAGTGCAACTGGGTGGTTGGTATTAGCACTGTACTCGCCAGCATGTGCCCCTGGGCAAAAACACTCCCCAACAGGTTGGAGCAGAGTCTGAGTCATCATTTTCACAAATACATTCATTTATCTTGCCGACTGAAGCTTTTGGGAAGCTGGAGCCACGATCAGGTCCCGGGTTCGATCCTGACCTCGGGTATGTTCTCCCCGTGACCTGTGTGGGTTTTCTCCAGGTGCTCCAGTTTTCCTCCACACTCCAAAGAAATGCAGCCTTGTAGGTTAATTGGCCTCTACAGATATATTGTAAACTGTCCCGTGTGTGTGTTGGATCATGCTAGTGTACGGGACTGATCGCTGGTCAGTGCGGACTCAGTGGGCCAAAAGGCCCATTTTCAACTATTTCCATTAACTAGTCAGTTTATTTCATTTCGTTCAGTTTATTGTCACGTGTATCAAGGTACAGTGAAAATCTTTTGTTGTGTGCTAACCAGTCAGCGGAAAGAGAACACATGATTACAATCGAGCCATTCACAGTGTACCGATACATGATAAGGAAATAATGTTTAGTGCAAGATAAACCCCAGTAAAGTCCAATCAAAGATAGTCCGAGGGTCTCTCTAAAATCTAACGTCTAATACAAAGCGGTCAGGAGCAAAATCTGCCGCTCACATCGTTACCTCTCGCCAAACATGAACAACCTCATCAATTTTCCAACGCGGTCGAGAACCTGCATCGGTTCAGGTGTGGTCGGGAGGTGGCGATAGAAGGACAAGACTTGTTGTGGTAGAGAATGCAACCCACCTGAACAATTCCACCTCGTTGTCGCCAAAGGGTTTAGCTTCGTGTTCGGGGAGCATACTCAGATACGCCGCCTTCATGTAAACATACATTGCCTGAGGGAGAACAGCACAAACGAGCTTAACTGGTTGACTTCCATCCATTGTTACACTTAGAATCGGAGTTACACACCTTGGAAAAGGCCCTTTGGCCCAATTTATCCATACCGACCAAGTGTTGCCTGCCTGACTTTAGCTTTAGCCATTGTCACTTACCCCACCCATCTACAAATCAATCCGCCCACCTGTATCCATCCACCTGTGTTTTGGACAAGATCACAAAGGTTTTGGCATGAAACGTTGCCAATTTCCTTCTCTCCATAGATGCTGCCTCACCCGCTGAGTTTCTCCAGCATTTTTGTCTCCCTTCCACCTATCTTGTCAGGTTCTGTCCCATCCGTACCTCTCCTTTCCAACTATCTCCCATGTTAATCCAATCAATCTGAGGAAGGGTCGGGAAACATCGTCTATCCATTCCTTCCGCAGATTCATCTGTTGCCCGCCCTGCTTTCTTCTGGCCTTTTCCCTACCTCTATTTCCCTCCCCTCTACATTCAGTCTGAAGTAGGTTCCCGACCCAAAACGTCACTTATTCCTTTTACTCCCTGACCCGCTGAGTTACTCCAGCAACGGCAGCTGGGATGACATTGGGCCCCTTTATCGGCCGGCACATTCAGCTGCTGAAGGCCTCCTACACTGTTGGAGATATTCCCCAGGGTAGTCCGTCGCCCCCCCCCCCACCCCGCCCCCCCCCCTCACCTTGGACCAGCGACTCTCCTTGCTGAGGAGGTCCGCGTAGAAGTAGGCCATCTTCCACAGCCGCTTGTAGGTGAAGCACCACATCAGCTCCCAGTAGCACATGTGGTGGAACTGTTTCCAGGCCTGCTGAGCAGCGCACCCCTCCTCAAACCTCTGGATCGCCTGCGGGGGGAACACAGCACAGCATCTTACCTCTGGCCTCCAAAGCCACCCTGTAACGGGCGACCAGAACCGCACACAATACTCATCATCAAGACACACAATAAAGCATCATCAAGGACCCACACCATCCTGGCCACACACTCATCTCCCCGCTACCTTCAGCTAGAAGGTACAGCAGCCTGAAGACTGCAACGGCCAGGTTCAGGAATAGCTACTTCCCCACAGCCATCAGGCTATTAAACTTGGCTCGGACAAAACTCTGAACATGAATAGCCCATTATCTGTTATTTGCACTTTTATCAGTTTATTTATTCATGTGTGCATATATTTATATAATGGTATATGGACACACTGATCTGTTCTGTAGTCAATGCTACTATATTCTGTTGTGCTGAAGCAGAGCAAGAATGTCATTGTCCTATCAGGGACACACGACAATAAACTCTCTTGAATCTTGAATCTTGAATGCCGCCGGACCAGTCAAGCAGAAAGCAAACTACCAGATGAACCCCAGCGTCAGCACCAGTGGAGGGAAATACGCAGACCTGCTTCAGGTTGGGCTAATGGAGCAGAGGACAGAGAGCTGGTAGACATGTGAGGGGAAGGGCTAGTATGGGGCAGATGGGTGAGGTGGGGTTGATTGGTAGGCGAGAACATGAGAGACATTGGAATCACAGGGGGGGGAAGCAATGAGAGAGGGTCTCACAGGACTCTCGTCAAAGCGGGCATCCTTTGAAGAGGTTTTGCAGTGAGAGGAGAACGTTGAACTGCTGGATGTGGCACAGTGGTGCAGCTGGTAGAGCCCCTGCCTCACAGCAACGGAGACTGCCATATGCTGAGAGAATGGAGCGGCTGGGCTTGTACACTCTGGAGTTTAGAAGGATGAGAGGGTATCTCATTGATATACGATTGTTAAGGGCTTGGACACGCTAGAGGCAGGAAACATGTTCCCGATGTTGGGGGAAGTCCAGAACCAGAGGCCACAGTTTAAGAATAAGGAGTAAGCCATTTAGAACGGAGACGAGGAAACACTTTTTCTCACAGAGAGTGGCGAGTCTGTGGAATTCTCTGCCTCAGTGGAGGCCGGTTCTCTGGATGCTTTCAAGAGAGAGCTAGATAGGGCTCTTAAAAAAAGCGGAGTCAGGGGATATGGGGAGAAGGCAGGAACGGGGTACTGATTGGGGATGATCAGCCATGATCACATTGAATGACGGTGCTGGCTCGAAGGGCCAAATGGCCTACTCCTGCACCTATTGTCTTCTGTCTACTGACACTCATACAAATCAAGAACCTATAAAATCTCCGCGTTAAAAATATCCACTGACCTGGCCTCCACAGCGGCTTGTGGCAATGAATTCCACAGATTCACCACCCTCTGACTAAAGAAAATCTTCCTTATCTCCTTTCTAAAGGATTACGTCCTTTTATTCTGAGGCTGTGCCCTCTGGTCCTAGACTCTCCCACTAGTGGAAACATCCTCTCCACACCCACATCACAGACAACCACGGGGATTCTGACCTTGTCGAGGTTACCCTGGATCTCTTCAATTCTTCCCGAAAAGAACAGGAATATTGCACCCTGCAGGAAGGTAAAAGACAGCACATTATCCTCTCACCGTAAATCAGAGAGTCACAGGACGGCAAACTGCCGCAGCATGTCGTGCCGTTGCTTCAGTTCAGTTTAGTTTATTGTCACCTTTACCGAGGTGAAAAGCTTTTATTGCGTGCTATCCAGTCAGCGGAAAGACAACACATGATTACAATCGAGCCGCCCATAGTGTACAGGATAAGGGAATAACGTTTAGCCAATAAAGTCCGATCAAGGATACTCTGAGGGACCCCAATGAGGCAGATAGTAGTTCAGGACCGTTCTCTGACTACAGTAGGATGGTTCATTTACTTGTTGTTAACAGCTGGGAATTGCGTGCGCCTCTTGTCAAATATCTGCAGGCGTTGTAGAGATGGATCAATGGAAGGGAGGTCGGTGTGTGTGATGGTCCCCTGGTGTGGCGTGGTCTGTGAGTTTGCACGTTCTTTCTACCTCTGACCAAGTGAGAGTTTGGCGTGCGCTCCAGGTCATAGAGGCGTGGTCAGTGTTGCCCTCTTGGTTCAATTCCCAGGCTTTGTACCTGCTGTGCATTAAGAAACTGGGGGGAGAGAGTTAATGAGCTTGTGAGGGACAATTGTGAGCTCAGTTGGCTGAGGGGTGCTCTCATAGAGGTGTATAAAATCATGAGGGCGAATACACAGGGTCGGGAAATCTAAAACTAGAGGACATAGGTTTAAGGCGAGAGGGGAAAGATTTAATAGGAAGCTGATGGGCAACTTTTTCCACACAGAGGGTGATAGGTAAATAAAACCAGCTTCCAGAGGGGGCTGTTGAGGCAGCACTTAAAGGACGTTTGGACAGGTACGTGGAAAGGTTACGAAGGATATGAACCAAACACAGGGAAATGTGTCTAATTTAGATGGGGCATCTTAGTCTGAATAGGTAAGTTGGACTGAAGGATCTGTTTCCCTATTGTGTGAGTCCAATGGTGTTAGAGGGATATTTAATGTATGAGTGTTCCTGTGGGCTGCCATGGACCTGATGGGCTGAATGGCCTCTTTCTAGGCCATGAAACATTGCCAATCATCTTAATTCTGGCTCTTCATGGTAACAGCAGGCGTAGTTTCTTCCTATTGTTACCTCATTCCCAGTCACATATCCCAGATGCTTGATCCCGGCGTTTACAATCCACTACCACCCCTTCCGACGCAGAAGGAGGGTGGACAAGATGCTTTGGTGATTCATCTTGGCTGACCAATAAGTAGCAACTGCGTAGGAAGGAACTGCAGATGCTGGTTTACAGTGATCAGCAGGTCAGGCAGCATCTCTGGATAGAACGAATGTGTGACGTTTTGGGTTGAGACCCATCTTCAGACTGATAAAGGGGAGAGGGTAACGAGAGATAGGGAAAGGTAAGGTGAGATGTCTCGTTTTCACACCTTGCCCTTCCTTTATCTCTCATTTCCCGCTCCCTTGATTCTCAGTTTGAAGAAGGGTCCCGACCCGAAACGTCACCCATTACTCCAATGTCGCCTGTCCCGCTGAGTTACTCCAGCATTTTGTGTCAAATTGGCAACTGTTCCAACCAACGCACGTCTTCTAAGAAATGGCTCCATATTAGGGGCAAGAGTTAGCGACGGCATCTTTCCACTGATCAAGAGACTGAACACAAACCAGAGACCCGGGTCCTGTTTTGGGACACAACATGGAAACAGGTCATTCAGCCCACCGAGTCCTGCTATCGAACTCCCGTTCACACTAGTTCTGTGTTATCCCACTTTCTCATCCACTCCCTACACACAGGGGGGGGGGGGGCAATTCACAGAGGGTCATTTAACCTACAAACCTGTACGTCTTTGGGACATGGGAGGAAACCGGAGCACCAGAGAAAACACACGCAGTCACAGGGAGAACGGGCAAACTCCACACAGACAGCACCAGAGGTCAGAATCGAACCCGGATCTCTGGCGCTGTGAGGCAGCATCTCTACCCACTGCGCCACTGTGTCATCAGTGGATTACCACGCTCAGTTTCATTCAGGAAACAAATTAGACAGTGTCAATAGACAATAGACAATAGGTGCAGGAGTAGGCCATTCGGCCCTTCCCCGCAATTCAATGTGATCATGGCTGATCATCCCCAATCAGTACCCTGTTCCTGCCTTCTCCCCATATCCCCTGACTCCGCTATTTTTAAGAGCCCTATCTAGCTCTCTCTTGAAAGTATCCAGAGAACCAGCCTCTACCGCCCTCTGAGGCAGAGAATTCCACAGACTCACAACTCTCTGTGTGAAAAAGTGATTTCCTCATCTCCATTCTAAATGGCTTACCCCTTATTCTTAAACTGTGGCCACTGGTTCTGGACTCCCCCAACACAGGGAACATGTTCCTGCCTCTAGCGTGTCCAAACCCTTAATAATGTTTCAATAAGATCCCCTTCTAAATTCCAGAGTGTACAAGCCCAGCTGCTCCATTCTCTCAGCATATGACAGTCCCGCCATCCCGGGAATTAACCTTGTAAACCTATGCTGCACTCCCTCAATAGCAAGAATGTCCTTCCTCAAATTAGGGGACCAGAACTGCACACAATACTCCATGTGTGGTCTCACTAGGGCTCTGTACAACTGCAGAAGGACCTCTTTGCTCCTATACTCAACTCCTCGTTATGAATCAACTCCTCATGTTATCTCTTTGTCCAAAAAGAGATCAGATTGCGGACAGGACACCGGGGGATAGTCAGGGTTAAACCAGCAGCGGCGACTGGCCTCTTACCTTGGGGTACTGAGTGAGGTAAGGCCGAAGCAAATCCACAGCATCCGTCACATCCTCCTCCCCCGTTCCTGCAGCCGAGAGAAAACAAGACATGTTGATGCAAGATCTCACAGCCTGACCGCTCACTGGCATGGACCTGGTCACCTGGGACAGAGAGCCCAAATACATCCTTGTGGGGGGCATTCATGGAGAGACAGAGCATGGACACAGGCCATTCAGCCAACAGGTCTAGGCCAACCATCAACCACCCATCAACATGACTACTTATTGTATTGTGGAAGGACATCCTTGTGATTGAGGCAGTGCAGCGTAGGTTCACGAGATTGATCCCTGGGATGGCGGGACCGTCATATGAGGAAAGAATGAAAAGACTAGGCTTGTATTCACTGGAGTTTAGAAGAATGAGGGGGGATCTTATAGAAACATATAAAATTATAAAAGGTCTGGACAAGCTAGATGCAGGAAAAATGTTCCCAATGTTGGGTGAGTCCAGAAGCAGGGGCCACAGTCTTAGAATAAAGGGGAGGTCATTTAAGACTGAGGTGAGAAAAAACACAGAGGGCAGTGGAGGCCAAGTCACTGGATGGATTTAAGAGAGAGCTCGATAGAGCTCTAGGGGCTAGTGGAGTCAAGGGATATGGGGAGAAGGCAGGTACGGGTTATGGATAGGGGACGATCAGCCATGATCACAATGAATGGCGGTGCTGGCTCGAAGGGCCGAATGGCCTCCTCCTGCACCTATTTTCTATGTTTCTATTATTAATTATTCCATTAACAGATACAGCATGGACACAGGCTCTTCAGCCAAACAAGTCTATGCCACATATTTACATAACTATTACTTTATTGCATTAATGACGATGTCGTTGAGAGATACAGCATGGAAACAAACCCTTCGACCCACTATTAAATCTTCTATTAATTCTATCCCCTCTGACCTTAAACCCATGTCCTCTGCTTCATGATCCCTCTACTCTGGGGAAAGGACTCTGTGCATTCATCCCTATCAATTCCCCTTTGATTTTATTTTTACACATTAGTTTCAAATTCTGCCAACGTTTACACTATTCATCCAGAACGCCATCATACACTGGATTGCTTGAGGGGTTGAGGACCAGGAAAACTCACTTGCCCGTGCTGAAGGTGAATCAAGGGTAAGCCTCGATTAATAATCAGTGCAAATGCAGCAGCTTGCCATTGCTAGAATCCATGTGTACCGCTACCACCAA